>CARXXK010000982.1:0-92009 GCA_949089665.1 Macrosiphum euphorbiae
TTTTACTTTGAGTAAAACAAAATGAAAAAAAAAAGACTAGAGCAATACACAACTAAATAGTATGATTATGACATTGTTATCAAATAAAATGAAGTCCTTGATTAAAAAAAATGTATTCTATAGACGTTTTCTGTATTAAAATATGATACAAAATAAAAATAATAATTATTTGAATAAACCTAATGCGTTTGCTGTAGTATGAATTATAGTCAAATCAATTTTCAAATGCCGAATATACCTCAAATAATAATACCCCAATTTTTGATGGTAGAAATAATCTTGGCCACATTTAAAATTGAAGTCTTGGGAAAATTGAATAAATTAATAATATTTTATTATTTGTAAAATGAATAGTACCCACTATTAAACCTTATTTTTTGGTAATGACTGAACAACGCAACGAGTGATTTTAATGATTGGTCCCCATGCACCACACATAAATAGTATGCAAGTTGCTCACCTGATCACTAGTTTCTAACGCTTTGTAATGCAAAAATGCATGCAACGTGTTTGTGAGTTTTAAAACCGCTCGTGGCGCTAGTGTGTCGACCAGTCTTCTATGAAACTTTGTTTGTCGGCACTTCCGCAGTTGGTTGGCGGGCGACTGGACGTCGACTTTTGTCTTATTATTTTTACAATCGTGCCGTGCGATGCTCATTCTTGTAAACATTTTATTCCGTGTCCTAATTGTGTCTGGTCTTAACTGAGAAGACGAAATGTCAAAATGCTTTGATGAAAAGAAAATTTTTTAATAGATTTTAAATGCAATATCAAACCAACTATTCATAATTTGTTCATGCCTACGCAGACTTGTGTATTATAATATTATAAATATCAAATATGGCAGGGCAATTAACTGTAAATATGTTAATATAATATAATATACATTTTAAATAACATAAAAAAAAAACATTTTATTCAAAATTGTATTTTCCGCTATTTCGATTTTATACTATCGTCGTGTTCCCGAAATTTGTTATTGAAACATAGGAAAAATAACACAATTCACAAATAACATTTGAATTAAGTAAATCAGCATCGCATTATCGGACCGTGTGGAAGGTTTAATTTGAAATTAGAACGGTTCGTTGGCATGTTCGGCGTCGTCCTGTTTTTAGGCTCAGCTGAAACAACTGACTGTCCGCTAAAGGCACTGTAAATATTATTTCTACTAAATTTTAGTACCCGAACATTTCAATAATTGTGTATTATGAGTATTATGTCATATTAAGTACCTATACATAGTATTAGCTTCTAATAATTGGAATTGTCATTAACGTAGACGTAGATCTGGTAAGATGATGCTGGGCTAGCGCAATGCCAACGATTTATGGCGTGTCCGTTGAAATTGTTATTATATTTGTTATTAAATTGTAATTATATAGGAGTGCTGCAGTGCTAGTATCAAGATCCGGACTTTCCAAATCAGTCATCCACGCGCTTACTCTGAGTTTTAAGGACTTACGGAATTCATTCCAATTCGTTTTACTCCAGTCGTATTTTACGAAAGGATCTGTACTGTCATTCAGGCGCGCACAGTTCTGTGTGACGTCGAAGCTTATGATCGCATGATCGCTCGACGTCAAATTGTGGACTGCGGTCCAGTCCGCCACATTCACGCCGTAAGACGTAAGGGTCACGTCCAAGCACGCAGACCAACGATTATAAATGTATTCACACTGCCCGCTAGGTTATTTACGGTAAGGTTTTTCCGACCTATGAGGTCCACGACCATCTCTCCGCGGTCGTCCGAGAGACGGTCGTGCCAAAGCGTAGACCGTGCGTTCACGTCCGCGCAGACTAACACGTTGCCGCTTACCGAGTCCAGTACGGATTCGAGAGCGTCAACATGTGTCTGTGTTGGTTCCGAAAATTGAAAGTATGCTGATATCAGCACTAAGCGGCGATTTCCAACAGTGAACACGGCTACGGAAATATGGGGGGTACTGAGATGCTGCAAACTCAGGATGCCGACAGCGGGGTTCGCGACGACGATGGCGGCTTTAGGCCCGACCCCGCTCGCTACTACCCTGTACCGACTGTCGAACAGATAGATCCCTATACAGTCGGTGGCTGGCTCTTGTATTAAGCAGACGTCAATACTTCTACTCGACAATAGCCCTTAAATCTCATGCATCACCCTCTGTGATCTCCTCGCATTGATTTGTATGACTTTAATTGTCGTCTGTCGTCACCAGTTATTTCAAGTCTACAGGAGTCGGTATCGGTTGTGCTCCTATCCGACCCTGCCGTTCCTTGGCGAGAGCCTGTCTCATTTTGAACTTGTGCGTCATCTGAAAAGGAACAAATTGATTCACGCTGGTTAAAAACCTTTCCAGTGTGATATTTGCAAGACAAGACACAGGGATTTATCAAATCTCAAGTGTCACAACATGTGTTGGCACTTGGCATTCAAACATAAAGACTTACATTTGCGTCATTGATAAATGTAAGGAAAGACCAAAAGCTTTTAAACAAAAAATCATATTTTAAAATTCATTGGTGGTGTATTACATCTTGTTTATATAGTAATATAATATAGGTAACGTAGAATTTAGATGGGTAAGCACTTTTGTAAGACGACGTCCGCCGCCATTGAATAATGCATAGTGCATAAGTCAGTCGTGAAATAGTCTTATACTCGACTACTGTGTGTACCTACGTTTTATCTAAAAAATAAAGTATTAATATATTTTAATTCATTGCGTTAAAATTCAATTCCTATAATAATAAGTTTCAATAGCGTACTGTAGTATTTTCGAGAGAGCGAACTAATTCTTTAACAGAGGATAACAACTCAAAATTGACTACGAAGGAACAAACCCAAGTAAGACATAACAGTGGGCACACTGTGAAATGAGATACAAATGTGACATTTGTCACAAAACTTATTCCACAAATGACAATGTGAATAGGCACAAGAAACATATACCTACATAATGTTTTGCCTAAAAATAATAAATAAAAATGTGTTTAATTTTATTGAATTATTGTATCTTTGCAATTCATCTAATGTAGTTATACATTTACTTTTATTTTGAGCAGACCATGAGTCAGGATAAATGTTGAGTATCGTGGGATGACTCTGTTTATTACTGTTCTTCAAGAATATTAAAATAGTTTAGACTATTGCACCATCTGAAAAGGAACAAATTAATTCACGCTGGTGAAAAACCTTTCCATTGTGATATCTGCAAGACAAGACACATTGATTTATCAAATCTCAAGTGTCACAACATGTGTTGGCACTTGGCATTCAAACATAAGGCCTTACCTTTGCGTCATTGATCAGACGTTTTCTGTATTAAAATATGATACAAAATAAAAATAATAATTATTATTGAAATATCTGTAGGTATTTATTTGACCAACAATATATCGACGAAATAATCTTGTACAAGGTTAAATAATATATCAATCAAAGTGTAATTTTCAGCTCTAAGCCATGAAATAATTATAAAGATCATTACTATGTACACCGCCAACAAATGTATTCCTATACAAAAGAACATTAGAAATGCGGCAGCCGGCGGTCTTTAATGCCATGAGGGTTCCTCACAGGTTACTATAGCTGGCGGCCAAAAATTCTCGATTCATAACCATGTTCTTGTGGTCGCTGGCGGCTGTATGGCGCTCAACTTGTTTTAAGTACTTAAGTCGCCTAGTAGGTTAATTCGGTGGAATTATTTTGAAAATTAGCATAAATCACAAACTAAGTTGGGTTTAAAATTTGCAAACAAATTAATAGGTGCACTCATAGGGTGGAAGAAAAATAAAATAAAAAATTAAACTTGCTGCTCAATTATTAAGTACACCAACAGCCAGTGCACTGAAGTGTTTATCACATTAATAGCTTTCAACAATTTAAGAACAGCGAAGCTACAAATGATGCAGAGTAGACTAGTTAATATTGGATTTCTTAAATTCAAGGAGCCCTTTTTCCAAGGCTAACAAGTGCCCAATTTTAGAACTAATATCGATTCCAAGTTTCAACTTCAAATTTAATCCAAACTAAAAATTGAAACATAAAAGGTAATAAAGAAATTATAAATTTATAGTAAGTAACTATTCATATTTTTTTGTACTTGAATAGAAACCGGCGTATTTTGCAATGTAGAGTTACAATTTTCATTTGGCGTCTTCTGTAGAGAGTTCTGTGATAAATATGTTACTAGTTCGCTAATTTGTCCACGGTAGGATGCTAACTGTTGTTTAAAACTTTGAATGAATATTAATGGATCTGATATATGAAATTCTGTTTTTAATATGTTCTGCGTAATTATTGTCATTTCTGAAATTTGTTCTTTAATTTTTGTGGTGTTGATTGAAGACGGTGAGGATGATGTTAATTTTAGATGATTATTGAAGAGGGTTGTTTGTAAATGAAGATGTTCTGTATAGAATAAAATGGTGTCCGGTGTCAATTTGAGAATATGATTTAAAATTTGTGAGTTTTTTATTCCATCATTTTATAAATTCATTGTCATAGTCGATGAAATATGAAAAGGCATGTTTTTTTTTTTGGTTTAACTCTAAATAAAATGTTTTTGTTTGTCAACGATATTATATGATTTTTAAAATCACGTTTCAAATCTGATGTAGGAAACGTGAAATGCATAATACTTGTCAATAATATGAAGGAATTGAATAAATGTGTAATCTGAAAAAAAACGAAGCTTAAGTATATTAGGTTTTCTTTATTTTGCATTTTTTTTTTTTAGGAGCCCTGATTACCGTTGAAAATCGTATATTTGGTGACATGTGGTCATTTTGCATTTTCACCGTGGCAATAACAAACATATCAATTATATCATACTGTTTAATATCCCACTCATTGTTAATTATATATTTATACGTTTTATCATCATCAATTTGAATTTGTAGCAAATTTTTACTTTGAGTAAAACAAAATGAAAAAAAAAGACTAGAGCAATACTCACAACTAAATAGTATGATTATGACATTGTTATCAAATAAAATGAAGTCCTTGATTAAAAAAAATGTATTCTATAGACGTTTTCTGTATTAAAATATGATACAAAATAAAAATAATAATTATTTGAATAAACCTAATGCGTTTGCTGTAGTATGAATTATAGTCAAATCAATTTTCAAATGCCGAATATACCTCAAATAATAATACCCCAATTTTTGATGGTAGAAATAATCTTGGCCACATTTAAAATTGATGTCTTGGGAAAATTGAATAAATTAATAATATTTTATTATTTGTAAAATGAATAGTACCCACTATTAAACCTTATTTTTTGGTAATGACTGAACAACGCAACGAGTGATTTTAATGATTGGTCCCCATGCACCACACATAAATAGTATGCAAGTTGCTCACCTGATCACTAGTTTCTAACGCTTTGTAATGCAAAAAATGCATGCAACTTGTTGTGTGAGTTTTAAACCGCTCGTGGCGCTAGTGTGGTCGACCGTCTTCTATGAAACTTTTGTTTGTCGGCACTTCCGCAGTTGGTTGCGGGCCGACTGGACGTCGACTTTTGTCTTTATTATTTTTACAATCGTGCCGTGCGATGCTCATTCTTGTAAACATTTTATTCCGTGTCCTAATTGTGTCTGGTCTTAACTGAGAAGACGAAATGTCAAAATGCTTTGATGAAAAAGAAAATTTTTTTAATAGATTTTAAATGCAAATTATCAAACCAACTAGTCATAATTTGTTCATGCCTACGCAGACTTGTGTATTATAATATTATAAATATCAAATATGGCAGGGCAATTAACTGTAAATATGTTAATATAATATAATATACATTTTAAATACAATAAAAAAAAAAAACATTTTATTCAAAATTTTATTTTCCGCTGAAATGGACTGTTCGTCGTGGCCCTCCCGGAATGCCTCTGTCGCCAATTCGAGCGCTCTTGATTTTGAAATCAAACTCTCCGCTCTCTCCACGATTTGCTTATAATCCCCAATGGTGAGCTCCGCCATTGGGAATTGCAGCTGTACCGTGTTAGTCCGTGTTATTGTTAGTATTTTTGTCACCAGATCCTCAATTAGGCTAAACGAGTGTAAGGTGTCGGCCGCCAGTACTTTGTTCGAAAACGTTTCCTGCGTCGACAAATTACCCCGTCCTTTAAATGTGTCCTTCAACGCGTTTAGTGTATACAGTACTCTGTCACATTCCCTACGGTCGGGCACCCCGTCGACCATAGGGAATGTTGGGTCCTGGTATGGGAATGAACTCACGGCTTTGGTGAGCATTGGTATGATTACCTTCAGGTAGGCAATCGTTGTACTGTACGTTTGTCCTTCATTCTCGCGACTGTGGAAACGAATTTTCGATTGTAATATTTATCCTTCGCATAACATTCAGTATTTATGCTTACCGTTTCAGGTAGTCTATTATCAGCTTTGGGTGCTGTAACAATTCCAACCAGTGAAATTTCTGTTTAACGATCATCGTTAGCTGGTCACTAACGTACCTGAACACCAGGCTCAGGATTGCCAAATAATTTTTCACGGCATTTGGCTGCATTGGGTGTGTTTTGTAACATCGATGAGTGGCACAACTTTAGGAACGGGTGATCAGCAGGCAGTTTCTGCTGCAACCCGTCCGTCACCAGCTTGCAATGCAGCATTTGCGATTCCGGCCTAGGAAAAAACATTATAAATTAAATAATTTATACGATGAAAAATAATTTAATTCTAGAAAAATGAAATTCACTCTTTCTTTCCATGGTTTCGTTCGCATCTGGTGTCAAGGGTGTCAAGGGTACAATCTGGCGGTGTGTGGGTGTTTCTGGCGGTGCATTGGTATGTCTATTTGTGGGTATATCTGGTGGTGCGTACGTCTGGCGGTTAGTGGGTGTAGCTGGTGGTGAATGCATCTTATTGTATCTTTGCAATTCATCTAATGTAGTTATACATTTACTTTTATTTTGAGCAGACCATGAGTCAGGATAAATGTTGAGTATCGTGGGATGACTCTGTTTTATACTGTTCTTCAAGAATATTAAAATAGTTTAGACTATTGCACCATCTGAAAAGGAACAAATTAATTCACGCTGGTGAAAAACCTTTCCATTGTGATATCTGCAAGACAAGACACAGGGATTTATCAAATCTCAAGTGTCACAACATGTGTTGGCACTTGGCATTCAAACATAAGGCCTTACCTTTGCGTCATTGATCAGACGTTTTCTGTATTAAAATATGATACAAAATAAAAATAATAATTATTATTGAAATATCTGTAGGTACTTATTTGACCAACAATATATCGACGAAATAATCTTGTACAAGGTTAAATAATATATCAATCAAAGTGTAATTTTCAGCTCTAAGCCATGAAATAATTATAAAGATCATTACTATGTACACCGCCAACAAATGTATTCCTATACAAAAGAACATTAGAAATGCGGCAGCCGGCGGTCTTTAATGCCATGAGGGTTCCTCACAGGTTACTATAGCTGGCGGCCAAAAATTCTCGATTCATAACCATGTTCTTGTGGTCGCTGGCGGCTGTATGGCGCTCAACTTGTTTTAAGTACTTAAGTAGCCTAGTAGGTTAATTCGGTGGAATTATTTTGAAAATTAGCATAAATCACAAACTAAGTTGGGTTTAAAATTTGCAAACAAATTAATAGGTGCACTCATAGGGTGGAAGAAAAATAAAATAAAAAATTAAACTTGCTGCTCAATTATTAAGTACACCAACAGCCAGTGCACTGAAGTGTTTATCACATTAATAGCTTTCAACAATTTAAGAACAGCGAAGCTACAAATGATGCAGAGTAGACTAGTTAATATTGGATTTCTTAAATTCAAGGAGCCCTTTTTCCAAAGCTAACAAGTGCCCAATTTTAGAACTAATATCGATTCCAAGTTTCAACTTCAAATTTAATCCAAACTAAAAATTGAAACATAAAAGGTAATAAAGAAATTATAAATTTATAGTAAGTAACTATTCATATTTTTTTGTACTTGAATAGAAACCGGCGTATTTTGCAATGTAGAGTTACAATTTTCATTTGGCGTCTTCTGTAGAGAGTTCTGTGATAAATATGTTACTAGTTCGCTAATTTGTCCACGGTAGGATGCTAACTGTTGTTTAAAACTTTGAATGAATATTAATGGATCTGATATATGAAATTCTGTTTTTAATATGTTCTGCGTAATTATTGTCATTTCTGAAATTTGTTCTTTAATTTTTGTGGTGTTGATTGAAGACGGTGAGGATGATGTTAATTTTAGATGATTATTGAAGAGGGTTGTTTGTAAATGAAGATGTTCTGTATAGAATAAAATGGTGTCCGGTGTCAATTTGAGAATATGATTTAAAATTTGTGAGTTTTTTATTCCATCATTTTATAAATTCATTGTCATAGTCGATGAAATATGAAAAGGCATGTTTTTTTTTTTGGTTTAACTCTAAATAAAATGTTTTTGTTTGTCAACGATATTATATGATTTTTAAAATCACGTTTCAAATCTGATGTAGGAAACGTGAAATGCATAATACTTGTCAATAATATGAAGGAATTGAATAAATGTGTAATCTGAAAAAAAACGAAGCTTAAGTATATTAGGTTTTCTTTATTTTGCATTTTTTTTTTTAGGAGCCCTGATTACCGTTGAAAATCGTATATTTGGTGACATGTGGTCATTTTGCATTTTCACCGTGGCAATAACAAACATATCAATTATATCATACTGTTTAATATCCCACTCATTGTTAATTATATATTTATACGTTTTATCATCATCAATTTGAATTTGTAGCAAATTTTTACTTTGAGTAAAACAAAATGAAAAAAAAAGACTAGAGCAATACTCACAACTAAATAGTATGATTATGACATTGTTATCAAATAAAATGAAGTCCTTGATTAAAAAAAATGTATTCTATAGACGTTTTCTGTATTAAAATATGATACAAAATAAAAATAATAATTATTTGAATAAACCTAATGCGTTTGCTGTAGTATGAATTATAGTCAAATCAATTTTCAAATGCCGAATATACCTCAAATAATAATACCCCAATTTTTGATGGTAGAAATAATCTTGGCCACATTTAAAATTGATGTCTTGGGAAAATTGAATAAATTAATAATATTTTATTATTTGTAAAATGAATAGTACCCACTATTAAACCTTATTTTTTGGTAATGACTGAACAACGCAACGAGTGATTTTAATGATTGGTCCCCATGCACCACACATAAATAGTATGCAAGTTGCTCACCTGATCACTAGTTTCTAACGCTTTGTAATGCAAAAAATGCATGCAACTTGTTGTGTGAGTTTTAAACCGCTCGTGGCGCTAGTGTGGTCGACCGTCTTCTATGAAACTTTTGTTTGTCGGCACTTCCGCAGTTGGTTGCGGGCCGACTGGACGTCGACTTTTGTCTTTATTATTTTTACAATCGTGCCGTGCGATGCTCATTCTTGTAAACATTTTATTCCGTGTCCTAATTGTGTCTGGTCTTAACTGAGAAGACGAAATGTCAAAATGCTTTGATGAAAAAGAAAATTTTTTTAATAGATTTTAAATGCAAATTATCAAACCAACTAGTCATAATTTGTTCATGCCTACGCAGACTTGTGTATTATAATATTATAAATATCAAATATGGCAGGGCAATTAACTGTAAATATGTTAATATAATATAATATACATTTTAAATAACATAAAAAAAAAACATTTTATTCAAAATTGTATTTTCCGCTATTTCGATTTTATACTATCGTCGTGTTCCCGAAATTTGTTATTGAAACATAGGAAAAATAACACAATTCACAAATAACATTTGAATTAAGTAAATCAGCATCGCATTATCGGACCGTGTGGAAGGTTTAATTTGAAATTAGAACGGTTCGTTGGCATGTTCGGCGTCGTCCTGTTTTTAGGCTCAGCTGAAACAACTGACTGTCCGCTAAAGGCACTGTAAATATTATTTCTACTAAATTTTAGTACCCGAAATTCAATAATTGTGTATTATGAGTATTATGTCATATTAAGTACCTATACATAGTATTAGCTTCTAATAATTGGAATTGTCATTAACGTAGACGTAGATCTGGTAAGATGATGCTGGGCTAGCGCAATGCCAACGATTTATGGCGTGTCCGTTGAAATTGTTATTATATTTGTTATTAAATTGTAATTATATAGGAGTGCTGCAGTGCTAGTATCAAGATCCGGACTTTCCAAATCAGTCATCCACGCGCTTACTCTGAGTTTTAAGGACTTACGGAATTCATTCCAATTCGTTTTACTCCAGTCGTATTTTACGAAAGGATCTGTACTGTCATTCAGGCGCGCACAGTTCTGTGTGACGTCGAAGCTTATGATCGCATGATCGCTCGACGTCAAATTGTGGACTGCGGTCCAGTCCGCCACATTCACGCCGTAAGACGTAAGGGTCACGTCCAAGCACGCAGACCCACGATTTATAAATGTATTCACACTGCCCGCTAGGTTATTTACGGTAAGGTTTTTCCGACCTATGAGGTCCACGACCATCTCTCCGCGGTCGTCCGAGAGACGGTCGTGCCAAAGCGTAGACCGTGCGTTCACGTCCGCGCAGACTAACACGTTGCCGCTTACCGAGTCCAGTACGGATTCGAGAGCGTCAACATGTGTCTGTGTTGGTTCCGAAAATTGAAAGTATGCTGATATCAGCACTAAGCGGCGATTTCCAACAGTGAACACGGCTACGGAAATATGGGGGGTACTGAGATGCTGCAAACTCAGGATGCCGACAGCGGGGTTCGCGACGACGATGGCGGCTTTAGGCCCGACCCCGCTCGCTACTACCCTGTACCGACTGTCGAACAGATAGATCCCTATACAGTCGGTGGCTGGCTCTTGTATTAAGCAGACGTCAATACTTCTACTCGACAATAGCCCTTAAATCTCATGCATCACCCTCTGTGATCTCCTCGCATTGATTTGTATGACTTTAATTGTCGTCTGTCGTCACCAGTTATTTCAAGTCTACAGGAGTCGGTATCGGTTGTGCTACTATCCGACCCTGCCGTTCCTTGGCGAGAGCCTGTCTCATTTTGAACTTGTGCGCCATCTGAAAAGGAACAAATTGATTCACGCTGGTTAAAAACCTTTCCAGTGTGATATTTGCAAGACAAGACACAGGGATTTATCAAATCTCAAGTGTCACAACATGTGTTGGCACTTGGCATTCAAACATAAAGACTTACATTTGCGTCATTGATAAATGTAAGGAAAGACCAAAAGCTTTTAAACAAAAAATCATATTTTAAAATTCATTGGTGGTGTTATTAACCCCTTGTTTATATAGTAATATAATATAGGTAACGTAGAATTTAGATGGGTAAGCACTTTTGTAAGACGACGTCCGCCGCCATTGAATAATGCATAGTGCATAAGTCAGTCGTGAAATAGTCTTATACTCGACTACTGTGTGTACCTACGTTTTATCTAAAAAATAAAAGTATTAATATAATTTTAATTCATTGCGTTAAAATTCAATTCCTATAATAATAAGTTTCAATAGCGTACTGTAGTATTTTCGAGAGAGCGAACTAATTCTTTAACAGAGGATAACAACTCAAAATTGACTACGAAGGAACAAACCCAAGTAAGACATAACAGTGGGCACACTGTGAAATGAGATACAAATGTGACATTTGTCACAAAACTTATTCCACAAATGACAATGTGAATAGGCACAAGAAACATATACCTACATAATGTTTTGCCTAAAAATAATAAATAAAAATGTGTTTAATTTTATTGAATTATTGTATCTTTGCAATTCATCTAATGTAGTTATACATTTACTTTTATTTTGAGCAGACCATGAGTCAGGATAAATGTTGAGTATCGTGGGATGACTCTGTTTTATACTGTTCTTCAAGAATATTAAAATAGTTTAGACTATTGCACCATCTGAAAAGGAACAAATTAATTCACGCTGGTGAAAAACCTTTCCATTGTGATATCTGCAAGACAAGACACATTGATTTATCAAATCTCAAGTGTCACAACATGTGTTGGCACTTGGCATTCAAACATAAGGCCTTACCTTTGCGTCATTGATCAGACGTTTTCTGTATTAAAATATGATACAAAATAAAAATAATAATTATTATTGAAATATCTGTAGGTATTTATTTGACCAACAATATATCGACGAAATAATCTTGTACAAGGTTAAATAATATATCAATCAAAGTGTAATTTTCAGCTCTAAGCCATGAAATAATTATAAAGATCATTACTATGTACACCGCCAACAAATGTATTCCTATACAAAAGAACATTAGAAATGCGGCAGCCGGCGGTCTTTAATGCCATGAGGGTTCCTCACAGGTTACTATAGCTGGCGGCCAAAAATTCTCGATTCATAACCATGTTCTTGTGGTCGCTGGCGGCTGTATGGCGCTCAACTTGTTTTAAGTACTTAAGTCGCCTAGTAGGTTAATTCGGTGGAATTATTTTGAAAATTAGCATAAATCACAAACTAAGTTGGGTTTAAAATTTGCAAACAAATTAATAGGTGCACTCATAGGGTGGAAGAAAAATAAAATAAAAAATTAAACTTGCTGCTCAATTATTAAGTACACCAACAGCCAGTGCACTGAAGTGTTTATCACATTAATAGCTTTCAACAATTTAAGAACAGCGAAGCTACAAATGATGCAGAGTAGACTAGTTAATATTGGATTTCTTAAATTCAAGGAGCCCTTTTTCCAAGGCTAACAAGTGCCCAATTTTAGAACTAATATCGATTCCAAGTTTCAACTTCAAATTTAATCCAAACTAAAAATTGAAACATAAAAGGTAATAAAGAAATTATAAATTTATAGTATGTAACTAAAAATAACGTTATAGTTAACAAAAATGTTGAATTTTAAATTCTAGTCGGTAATTTCGAAGATTACAAATCCCACCAACCACCCATGTTTTTTTTTTTTTGATCATCCTTGAACACTACACCTACGACAATAAATTTATTTGGACCTAGCTAATTTTGGAAACATTTTTACAACCAGAAATTGTGGCCATATTAATCTAAGTAACCATAATATTCCATTCATAGATACACAATACTGTGGAAGTTTGGGTTGCATTATAGGTGTTTGAATAGGTATCTACTATTAAACCTTATTTTTTGGTAATGACTGAACAACGCAACGAGTGATTTTAATGATTGGTCCCCATGCACCACACATAAATAGTATGCAAGTTGCTCACCTGATCACTAGTTTCTAACGCTTTGTAATGCAAAAAATGCATGCAACTTGTTGTGTGAGTTTTAAACCGCTCGTGGCGCTAGTGTGGTCGACCGTCTTCTATGAAACTTTTGTTTGTCGGCACTTCCGCAGTTGGTTGCGGGCCGACTGGACGTCGACTTTTGTCTTTATTATTTTTACAATCGTGTCGTGCGATGCTCATTCTTGTAAACATTTTATTCCGTGTCCTAATTGTGTCTGGTCTTAACTGAGAAGACGAAATGTCAAAATGCTTTGATGAAAAAGAAAATTTTTTTAATAGATTTTAAATGCAAATTATCAAACCAACTAGTCATAATTTGTTCATGCCTACGCAGACTTGTGTATTATAATATTATAAATATCAAATATGGCAGGGCAATTAACTGTAAATATGTTAATATAATATAATATACATTTTAAATAACATAAAAAAAAAACATTTTATTCAAAATTGTATTTTCCGCTATTTCGATTTTATACTATCGTCGTGTTCCCGAAATTTGTTATTGAAACATAGGAAAAATAACACAATTCACAAATAACATTTGAATTAAGTAAATCAGCATCGCATTATCGGACCGTGTGGAAGGTTTAATTTGAAATTAGAACGGTTCGTTGGCATGTTCGGCGTCGTCCTGTTTTTAGGCTCAGCTGAAACAACTGACTGTCCGCTAAAGGCACTTTAAATATTATTTCTACTAAATTTTAGTACCCGAAATTCAATAATTGTGTATTATGAGTATTAAATCATATATGTCATATTAAGTACCTATACATAGTATTAGCTTCTAATAATTGGAATTGTCATTAACGTAGACGTAGATCTGGTAAGATGATGCTGGGCTAGCGCAATGCCAACGATTTATGGCGTGTCCGTTGAAATTGTTATTATATTTGTTATTAAATTGTAATTATATAGGAGTGCTGCAGTGCTAGTATCAAGATCCGGACTTTCCAAATCAGTCATCCACGCGCTTACTCTGAGTTTTAAGGACTTACGGAATTCATTCCAATTCGTTTTACTCCAGTCGTATTTTACGAAAGGATCTGTACTGTCATTCAGGCGCGCACAGTTCTGTGTGACGTCGAAGCTTATGATCGCATGATCGCTCGACGTCAAATTGTGGACTGCGGTCCAGTCCGCCACATTCACGCCGTAAGACGTAAGGGTCACGTCCAAGCACGCAGACCCACGATTTATAAATGTATTCACACTGCCCGCTAGGTTATTTACGGTAAGGTTTTTCCGACCTATGAGGTCCACGACCATCTCTCCGCGGTCGTCCGAGAGACGGTCGTGCCAAAGCGTAGACCGTGCGTTCACGTCCGCGCAGACTAACACGTTGCCGCTTACCGAGTCCAGTACGGATTCGAGAGCGTCAACATGTGTCTGTGTTGGTTCCGAAAATTGAAAGTATGCTGATATCAGCACTAAGCGGCGATTTCCAACAGTGAACACGGCTACGGAAATATGGGGGGTACTGAGATGCTGCAAACTCAGGATGCCGACTGCGGGGTTCGCGACGACGATGGCGGCTTTAGGCCCGACCCCGCTCGCTACTACCCTGTACCGACGTCTGTCGAACAGATAGATCCCTATACAGTCGGTGGCTGGCTCTTGTATTAAGCAGACGTCAATACTTCTACTCGACAATAGCCCTTAAATCTCATGCATCACCCTCTGTGATCTCCTCGCATTGATTTGTATGACTTTAATTGTCGTCTGTCGTCACCAGTTATTTCAAGTCTACAGGAGTCGGTATCGGTTGTGCTACTATCCGACCCTGCCGTTCCTTGGCGAGAGCCTGTCTCATTTTGAACTTTTGCGCCATCTGAAAAGGAACAAATTGATTCACGCTGGTTAAAAACCTTTCCAGTGTGATATTTGCAAGACAAGACACAGGGATTTATCAAATCTCAAGTGTCACAACATGGGTTGGCACTTGGCATTCAAACATAAAGACTTACATTTGCGTCATTGATAAATGTAAGGAAAGACCAAAAGCTTTTAAACAAAAAATCATATTTTAAAATTCATTGGTGGTGTTATTAACCCCTTGTTTATATAGTAATATAATATAGGTAACGTAGAATTTAGATGGGTAAGCACTTTTGTAAGACGACGTCCGCCGCCATTGAATAATGCATAGTGCATAAGTCAGTCGTGAAATAGTCTTATACTCGACTACTGTGTGTACCTACGTTTTATCTAAAAAATAAAAGTATTAATATAATTTTAATTCATTGCGTTAAAATTCAATTCCTATAATAATAAGTTTCAATAGCGTACTGTAGTATTTTCGAGAGAGCGAACTAATTCTTTAACAGAGGATAACAACTCAAAATTGACTACGAAGGAACAAACCCAAGTAAGACATAACAGTGGGCACACTGTGAAATGAGATACAAATGTGACATTTGTCACAAAACTTATTCCACAAATGACAATGTGAATAGGCACAAGAAACATATACCTACATAATGTTTTGCCTAAAAATAATAAATAAAAATGTGTTTAATTTTATTGAATTATTGTATCTTTGCAATTCATCTAATGTAGTTATACATTTACTTTTATTTTGAGCAGACCATGAGTCAGGATAAATGTTGAGTATCGTGGGATGACTCTGTTTTATACTGTTCTTCAAGAATATTAAAATAGTTTAGACTATTGCACCATCTGAAAAGGAACAAATTAATTCACGCTGGTGAAAAACCTTTCCATTGTGATATTTGCAAGACAAGACACAGGGATTTATCAAATCTCAAGTGTCACAACATGTGTTGGCACTTGGCATTCAAACATAAGGCCTTACCTTTGCGTCATTGATCAGACGTTTTCTGTATTAAAATATGATACAAAATAAAAATAATAATTATTATTGAAATATCTGTAGGTACTTATTTGACCAACAATATATCGACGAAATAATCTTGTACAAGGTTAAATAATATATCAATCAAAGTGTAATTTTCAGCTCTAAGCCATGAAATAATTATAAAGATCATTACTATGTACACCGCCAACAAATGTATTCCTATACAAAAGAACATTAGAAATGCGGCAGCCGGCGGTCTTTAATGCCATGAGGGTTCCTCACAGGTTACTATAGCTGGCGGCCAAAAATTCTCGATTCATAACCATGTTCTTGTGGTCGCTGGCGGCTGTATGGCGCTCAACTTGTTTTAAGTACTTAAGTCGCCTAGTAGGTTAATTCGGTGGAATTATTTTGAAAATTAGCATAAATCACAAACTAAGTTGGGTTTAAAATTTGCAAACAAATTAATAGGTGCACTCATAGGGTGGAAGAAAAATAAAATAAAAAATTAAACTTGCTGCTCAATTATTAAGTACACCAACAGCCAGTGCACTGAAGTGTTTATCACATTAATAGCTTTCAACAATTTAAGAACAGCGAAGCTACAAATGATGCAGAGTAGACTAGTTAATATTGGATTTCTTAAATTCAAGGAGCCCTTTTTCCAAGGCTAACAAGTGCCCAATTTTAGAACTAATATCGATTCCAAGTTTCAACTTCAAATTTAATCCAAACTAAAAATTGAAACATAAAAGGTAATAAAGAAATTATAAATTTATAGTATGTAACTAAAAATAACGTTATAGTTAACAAAAATGTTGAATTTTAAATTCTAGTCGGTAATTTCGAAGATTACAAATCCCACCAACCACCCATGTTTTTTTTTTTTTGATCATCCTTGAACACTACACCTACGACAATAAATTTATTTGGACCTAGCTAATTTTGGAAACATTTTTACAACCAGAAATTGTGGCCATATTAATCTAAGTAACCATAATATTCCATTCATAGATACACAATACTGTGGAAGTTTGGGTTGCATTATAGGTGTTTGAATAGGTATCTACTATTAAACCTTATTTTTTGGTAATGACTGAACAACGCAACGAGTGATTTTAATGATTGGTCCCCATGCACCACACATAAATAGTATGCAAGTTGCTCACCTGATCACTAGTTTCTAACGCTTTGTAATGCAAAAAATGCATGCAACTTGTTGTGTGAGTTTTAAACCGCTCGTGGCGCTAGTGTGGTCGACCGTCTTCTATGAAACTTTTGTTTGTCGGCACTTCCGCAGTTGGTTGCGGGCCGACTGGACGTCGACTTTTGTCTTTATTATTTTTACAATCGTGTCGTGCGATGCTCATTCTTGTAAACATTTTATTCCGTGTCCTAATTGTGTCTGGTCTTAACTGAGAAGACGAAATGTCAAAATGCTTTGATGAAAAAGAAAATTTTTTTAATAGATTTTAAATGCAAATTATCAAACCAACTAGTCATAATTTGTTCATGCCTACGCAGACTTGTGTATTATAATATTATAAATATCAAATATGGCAGGGCAATTAACTGTAAATATGTTAATATAATATAATATACATTTTAAATAACATAAAAAAAAAACATTTTATTCAAAATTGTATTTTCCGCTATTTCGATTTTATACTATCGTCGTGTTCCCGAAATTTGTTATTGAAACATAGGAAAAATAACACAATTCACAAATAACATTTGAATTAAGTAAATCAGCATCGCATTATCGGACCGTGTGGAAGGTTTAATTTGAAATTAGAACGGTTCGTTGGCATGTTCGGCGTCGTCCTGTTTTTAGGCTCAGCTGAAACAACTGACTGTCCGCTAAAGGCACTTTAAATATTATTTCTACTAAATTTTAGTACCCGAAATTCAATAATTGTGTATTATGAGTATTAAATCATATATGTCATATTAAGTACCTATACATAGTATTAGCTTCTAATAATTGGAATTGTCATTAACGTAGACGTAGATCTGGTAAGATGATGCTGGGCTAGCGCAATGCCAACGATTTATGGCGTGTCCGTTGAAATTGTTATTATATTTGTTATTAAATTGTAATTATATAGGAGTGCTGCAGTGCTAGTATCAAGATCCGGACTTTCCAAATCAGTCATCCACGCGCTTACTCTGAGTTTTAAGGACTTACGGAATTCATTCCAATTCGTTTTACTCCAGTCGTATTTTACGAAAGGATCTGTACTGTCATTCAGGCGCGCACAGTTCTGTGTGACGTCGAAGCTTATGATCGCATGATCGCTCGACGTCAAATTGTGGACTGCGGTCCAGTCCGCCACATTCACGCCGTAAGACGTAAGGGTCACGTCCAAGCACGCAGACCCACGATTTATAAATGTATTCACACTGCCCGCTAGGTTATTTACGGTAAGGTTTTTCCGACCTATGAGGTCCACGACCATCTCTCCGCGGTCGTCCGAGAGACGGTCGTGCCAAAGCGTAGACCGTGCGTTCACGTCCGCGCAGACTAACACGTTGCCGCTTACCGAGTCCAGTACGGATTCGAGAGCGTCAACATGTGTCTGTGTTGGTTACGAAAATTGAAAGTATGCTGATATCAGCACTAAGCGGCGATTTCCAACAGTGAACACGGCTACGGAAATATGGGGGGTACTGAGATGCTGCAAACTCAGGATGCCGACAGCGGGGTTCGCGACGACGATGGCGGCTTTAGGCCCGACCCCGCTCGCTACTACCCTGTACCGACTGTCGAACAGATAGATCCCTATACAGTCGGTGGCTGGCTCTTGTATTAAGCAGACGTCAATACTTCTACTCGACAATAGCCCTTAAATCTCATGCATCACCCTCTGTGATTTCCTCGCATTGATTTGTATGACTTTAATTGTCGTCTGTCGTCACCAGTTATTTCAAGTCTACAGGAGTCGGTATCGGTTGTGCTACTATCCGACCCTGCCGTTCCTTGGCGAGAGCCTGTCTCATTTTGAACTTGTGCGCCATCTGAAAAGGAACAAATTGATTCACGCTGGTTAAAAACCTTTCCAGTGTGATATTTGCAAGACAAGACACAGGGATTTATCAAATCTCAAGTGTCACAACATGTGTTGGCACTTGGCATTCAAACATAAAGACTTACATTTGCGTCATTGATAAATGTAAGGAAAGACCAAAAGCTTTTAAACAAAAAATCATATTTTAAAATTCATTGGTGGTGTTATTAACCCCTTGTTTATATAGTAATATAATATAGGTAACGTAGAATTTAGATGGGTAAGCACTTTTGTAAGACGACGTCCGCCGCCATTGAATAATGCATAGTGCATAAGTCAGTCGTGAAATAGTCTTATACTCGACTACTGTGTGTACCTACGTTTTATCTAAAAAATAAAAGTATTAATATAATTTTAATTCATTGCGTTAAAATTCAATTCCTATAATAATAAGTTTCAATAGCGTACTGTAGTATTTTCGAGAGAGCGAACTAATTCTTTAACAGAGGATAACAACTCAAAATTGACTACGAAGGAACAAACCCAAGTAAGACATAACAGTGGGCACACTGTGAAATGAGATACAAATGTGACATTTGTCACAAAACTTATTCCACAAATGACAATGTGAATAGGCACAAGAAACATATACCTACATAATGTTTTGCCTAAAAATAATAAATAAAAATGTGTTTAATTTTATTGAATTATTGTATCTTTGCAATTCATCTAATGTAGTTATACATTTACTTTTATTTTGAGCAGACCATGAGTCAGGATAAATGTTGAGTATCGTGGGATGACTCTGTTTTATACTGTTCTTCAAGAATATTAAAATAGTTTAGACTATTGCACCATCTGAAAAGGAACAAATTAATTCACGCTGGTGAAAAACCTTTCCATTGTGATATTTGCAAGACAAGACACAGGGATTTATCAAATCTCAAGTGTCACAACATGTGTTGGCACTTGGCATTCAAACATAAGGCCTTACCTTTGCGTCATTGATCAGACGTTTTCTGTATTAAAATATGATACAAAATAAAAATAATAATTATTATTGAAATATCTGTAGGTACTTATTTGACCAACAATATATCGACGAAATAATCTTGTACAAGGTTAAATAATATATCAATCAAAGTGTAATTTTCAGCTCTAAGCCATGAAATAATTATAAAGATCATTACTATGTACACCGCCAACAAATGTATTCCTATACAAAAGAACATTAGAAATGCGGCAGCCGGCGGTCTTTAATGCCATGAGGGTTCCTCACAGGTTACTATAGCTGGCGGCCAAAAATTCTCGATTCATAACCATGTTCTTGTGGTCGCTGGCGGCTGTATGGCGCTCAACTTGTTTTAAGTACTTAAGTCGCCTAGTAGGTTAATTCGGTGGAATTATTTTGAAAATTAGCATAAATCACAAACTAAGTTGGGTTTAAAATTTGCAAACAAATTAATAGGTGCACTCATAGGGTGGAAGAAAAATAAAATAAAAAATTAAACTTGCTGCTCAATTATTAAGTACACCAACAGCCAGTGCACTGAAGTGTTTATCACATTAATAGCTTTCAACAATTTAAGAACAGCGAAGCTACAAATGATGCAGAGTAGACTAGTTAATATTGGATTTCTTAAATTCAAGGAGCCCTTTTTCCAAGGCTAACAAGTGCCCAATTTTAGAACTAATATCGATTCCAAGTTTCAACTTCAAATTTAATCCAAACTAAAAATTGAAACATAAAAGGTAATAAAGAAATTATAAATTTATAGTATGTAACTAAAAATAACGTTATAGTTAACAAAAATGTTGAATTTTAAATTCTAGTCGGTAATTTCGAAGATTACAAATCCCACCAACCACCCATGTTTTTTTTTTTTTGATCATCCTTGAACACTACACCTACGACAATAAATTTATTTGGACCTAGCTAATTTTGGAAACATTTTTACAACCAGAAATTGTGGCCATATTAATCTAAGTAACCATAATATTCCATTCATAGATACACAATACTGTGGAAGTTTGGGTTGCATTATAGGTGTTTGAATAGGTATCTACTATTAAACCTTATTTTTTGGTAATGACTGAACAAGCAACGAGTGATTTTAATGATTGGTCCCCATGCACCACACATAAATAGTATGCAAGTTGCTCACCTGATCACTAGTTTCTAACGCTTTGTAATGCAAAAAATGCATGCAACTTGTTGTGTGAGTTTTAAACCGCTCGTGGCGCTAGTGTGGTCGACCGTCTTCTATGAAACTTTTGTTTGTCGGCACTTCCGCAGTTGGTTGCGGGCCGACTGGACGTCGACTTTTGTCTTTATTATTTTTACAATCGTGTCGTGCGATGCTCATTCTTGTAAACATTTTATTCCGTGTCCTAATTGTGTCTGGTCTTAACTGAGAAGACGAAATGTCAAAATGCTTTGATGAAAAAGAAAATTTTTTTAATAGATTTTAAATGCAAATTATCAAACCAACTAGTCATAATTTGTTCATGCCTACGCAGACTTGTGTATTATAATATTATAAATATCAAATATGGCAGGGCAATTAACTGTAAATATGTTAATATAATATAATATACATTTTAAATAACATAAAAAAAAAACATTTTATTCAAAATTGTATTTTCCGCTATTTCGATTTTATACTATCGTCGTGTTCCCGAAATTTGTTATTGAAACATAGGAAAAATAACACAATTCACAAATAACATTTGAATTAAGTAAATCAGCATCGCATTATCGGACCGTGTGGAAGGTTTAATTTGAAATTAGAACGGTTCGTTGGCATGTTCGGCGTCGTCCTGTTTTTAGGCTCAGCTGAAACAACTGACTGTCCGCTAAAGGCACTTTAAATATTATTTCTACTAAATTTTAGTACCCGAAATTCAATAATTGTGTATTATGAGTATTAAATCATATATGTCATATTAAGTACCTATACATAGTATTAGCTTCTAATAATTGGAATTGTCATTAACGTAGACGTAGATCTGGTAAGATGATGCTGGGCTAGCGCAATGCCAACGATTTATGGCGTGTCCGTTGAAATTGTTATTATATTTGTTATTAAATTGTAATTATATAGGAGTGCTGCAGTGCTAGTATCAAGATCCGGACTTTCCAAATCAGTCATCCACGCGCTTACTCTGAGTTTTAAGGACTTACGGAATTCATTCCAATTCGTTTTACTCCAGTCGTATTTTACGAAAGGATCTGTACTGTCATTCAGGCGCGCACAGTTCTGTGTGACGTCGAAGCTTATGATCGCATGATCGCTCGACGTCAAATTGTGGACTGCGGTCCAGTCCGCCACATTCACGCCGTAAGACGTAAGGGTCACGTCCAAGCACGCAGACCCACGATTTATAAATGTATTCACACTGCCCGCTAGGTTATTTACGGTAAGGTTTTTCCGACCTATGAGGTCCACGACCATCTCTCCGCGGTCGTCCGAGAGACGGTCGTGCCAAAGCGTAGACCGTGCGTTCACGTCCGCGCAGACTAACACGTTGCCGCTTACCGAGTCCAGTACGGATTCGAGAGCGTCAACATGTGTCTGTGTTGGTTCCGAAAATTGAAAGTATGCTGATATCAGCACTAAGCGGCGATTTCCAACAGTGAACACGGCTACGGAAATATGGGGGGTACTGAGATGCTGCAAACTCAGGATGCCGACTGCGGGGTTCGCGACGACGATGGCGGCTTTAGGCCCGACCCCGCTCGCTACTACCCTGTACCGACGTCTGTCGAACAGATAGATCCCTATACAGTCGGTGGCTGGCTCTTGTATTAAGCAGACGTCAATACTTCTACTCGACAATAGCCCTTAAATCTCATGCATCACCCTCTGTGATCTCCTCGCATTGATTTGTATGACTTTAATTGTCGTCTGTCGTCACCAGTTATTTCAAGTCTACAGGAGTCGGTATCGGTTGTGCTACTATCCGACCCTGCCGTTCCTTGGCGAGAGCCTGTCTCATTTTGAACTTTTGCGCCATCTGAAAAGGAACAAATTGATTCACGCTGGTTAAAAACCTTTCCAGTGTGATATTTGCAAGACAAGACACAGGGATTTATCAAATCTCAAGTGTCACAACATGTGTTGGCACTTGGCATTCAAACATAAGGCCTTACCTTTGCGTCATTGATCAGACGTTTTCTGTATTAAAATATGATACAAAATAAAAATAATAATTATTATTGAAATATCTGTAGGTACTTATTTGACCAACAATATATCGACGAAATAATCTTGTACAAGGTTAAATAATATATCAATCAAAGTGTAATTTTCAGCTCTAAGCCATGAAATAATTATAAAGATCATTACTATGTACACCGCCAACAAATGTATTCCTATACAAAAGAACATTAGAAATGCGGCAGCCGGCGGTCTTTAATGCCATGAGGGTTCCTCACAGGTTACTATAGCTGGCGGCCAAAAATTCTCGATTCATAACCATGTTCTTGTGGTCGCTGGCGGCTGTATGGCGTTCAACTTGTTTTAAGTACTTAAGTCGCCTAGTAGGTTAATTCGGTGGAATTATTTTGAAAATTAGCATAAATCACAAACTAAGTTGGGTTTAAAATTTGCAAACAAATTAATAGGTGCACTCATAGGGTGGAAGAAAAATAAAATAAAAAATTAAACTTGCTGCTCAATTATTAAGTACACCAACAGCCAGTGCACTGAAGTGTTTATCACATTAATAGCTTTCAACAATTTAAGAACAGCGAAGCTACAAATGATGCAGAGTAGACTAGTTAATATTGGATTTCTTAAATTCAAGGAGCCCTTTTTCCAAGGCTAACAAGTGCCCAATTTTAGAACTAATATCGATTCCAAGTTTCAACTTCAAATTTAATCCAAACTAAAAATTGAAACATAAAAGGTAATAAAGAAATTATAAATTTATAGTATGTAACTAAAAATAACGTTATAGTTAACAAAAATGTTGAATTTTAAATTCTAGTCGGTAATTTCGAAGATTACAAATCCCACCAACCACCCATGTTTTTTTTTTTTTGATCATCCTTGAACACTACACCTACGACAATAAATTTATTTGGACCTAGCTAATTTTGGAAACATTTTTACAACCAGAAATTGTGGCCATATTAATCTAAGTAACCATAATATTCCATTCATAGATACACAATACTGTGGAAGTTTGGGTTGCATTATAGGTGTTTGAATAGGTATCTACTATTAAACCTTATTTTTTGGTAATGACTGAACAAGCAACGAGTGATTTTAATGATTGGTCCCCATGCACCACACATAAATAGTATGCAAGTTGCTCACCTGATCACTAGTTTCTAACGCTTTGTAATGCAAAAAATGCATGCAACTTGTTGTGTGAGTTTTAAACCGCTCGTGGCGCTAGTGTGGTCGACCGTCTTCTATGAAACTTTTGTTTGTCGGCACTTCCGCAGTTGGTTGCGGGCCGACTGGACGTCGACTTTTGTCTTTATTATTTTTACAATCGTGTCGTGCGATGCTCATTCTTGTAAACATTTTATTCCGTGTCCTAATTGTGTCTGGTCTTAACTGAGAAGACGAAATGTCAAAATGCTTTGATGAAAAAGAAAATTTTTTTAATAGATTTTAAATGCAAATTATCAAACCAACTAGTCATAATTTGTTCATGCCTACGCAGACTTGTGTATTATAATATTATAAATATCAAATATGGCAGGGCAATTAACTGTAAATATGTTAATATAATATAATATACATTTTAAATAACATAAAAAAAAAACATTTTATTCAAAATTGTATTTTCCGCTATTTCGATTTTATACTATCGTCGTGTTCCCGAAATTTGTTATTGAAACATAGGAAAAATAACACAATTCACAAATAACATTTGAATTAAGTAAATCAGCATCGCATTATCGGACCGTGTGGAAGGTTTAATTTGAAATTAGAACGGTTCGTTGGCATGTTCGGCGTCGTCCTGTTTTTAGGCTCAGCTGAAACAACTGACTGTCCGCTAAAGGCACTTTAAATATTATTTCTACTAAATTTTAGTACCCGAAATTCAATAATTGTGTATTATGAGTATTAAATCATATATGTCATATTAAGTACCTATACATAGTATTAGCTTCTAATAATTGGAATTGTCATTAACGTAGACGTAGATCTGGTAAGATGATGCTGGGCTAGCGCAATGCCAACGATTTATGGCGTGTCCGTTGAAATTGTTATTATATTTGTTATTAAATTGTAATTATATAGGAGTGCTGCAGTGCTAGTATCAAGATCCGGACTTTCCAAATCAGTCATCCACGCGCTTACTCTGAGTTTTAAGGACTTACGGAATTCATTCCAATTCGTTTTACTCCAGTCGTATTTTACGAAAGGATCTGTACTGTCATTCAGGCGCGCACAGTTCTGTGTGACGTCGAAGCTTATGATCGCATGATCGCTCGACGTCAAATTGTGGACTGCGGTCCAGTCCGCCACATTCACGCCGTAAGACGTAAGGGTCACGTCCAAGCACGCAGACCCACGATTTATAAATGTATTCACACTGCCCGCTAGGTTATTTACGGTAAGGTTTTTCCGACCTATGAGGTCCACGACCATCTCTCCGCGGTCGTCCGAGAGACGGTCGTGCCAAAGCGTAGACCGTGCGTTCACGTCCGCGCAGACTAACACGTTGCCGCTTACCGAGTCCAGTACGGATTCGAGAGCGTCAACATGTGTCTGTGTTGGTTCCGAAAATTGAAAGTATGCTGATATCAGCACTAAGCGGCGATTTCCAACAGTGAACACGGCTACGGAAATATGGGGGGTACTGAGATGCTGCAAACTCAGGATGCCGACAGCGGGGTTCGCGACGACGATGGCGGCTTTAGGCCCGACCCCGCTCGCTACTACCCTGTACCGACTGTCGAACAGATAGATCCCTATACAGTCGGTGGCTGGCTCTTGTATTAAGCAGACGTCAATACTTCTACTCGACAATAGCCCTTAAATCTCATGCATCACCCTCTGTGATCTCCTCGCATTGATTTGTATGACTTTAATTGTCGTCTGTCGTCACCAGTTATTTCAAGTCTACAGGAGTCGGTATCGGTTGTGCTACTATCCGACCCTGCCGTTCCTTGGCGAGAGCCTGTCTCATTTTGAACTTGTGCGTCATCTGAAAAGGAACAAATTGATTCACGCTGGTTAAAAACCTTTCCAGTGTGATATTTGCAAGACAAGACACAGGGATTTATCAAATCTCAAGTGTCACAACATGTGTTGGCACTTGGCATTCAAACATAAAGACTTACATTTGCGTCATTGATAAATGTAAGGAAAGACCAAAAGCTTTTAAACAAAAAATCATATTTTAAAATTCATTGGTGGTGTTATTAACATCTTGTTTATATAGTAATATAATATAGGTAACGTAGAATTTAGATGGGTAAGCACTTTTGTAAGACGACGTCCGCCGCCATTGAATAATGCATAGTGCATAAGTCAGTCGTGAAATAGTCTTATACTCGACTACTGTGTGTACCTACGTTTTATCTAAAAAATAAAAGTATTAATATAATTTTAATTCATTGCGTTAAAATTCAATTCCTATAATAATAAGTTTCAATAGCGTACTGTAGTATTTTCGAGAGAGCGAACTAATTCTTTAACAGAGGATAACAACTCAAAATTGACTACGAAGGAACAAACCCAAGTAAGACATAACAGTGGGCACACTGTGAAATGAGATACAAATGTGACATTTGTCACAAAACTTATTCCACAAATGACAATGTGAATAGGCACAAGAAACATATACCTACATAATGTTTTGCCTAAAAATAATAAATAAAAATGTGTTTAATTTTATTGAATTATTGTATCTTTGCAATTCATCTAATGTAGTTATACATTTACTTTTATTTTGAGCAGACCATGAGTCAGGATAAATGTTGAGTATCGTGGGATGACTCTGTTTTATACTGTTCTTCAAGAATATTAAAATAGTTTAGACTATTGCACCATCTGAAAAGGAACAAATTAATTCACGCTGGTGAAAAACCTTTCCATTGTGATATTTGCAAGACAAGACACAGGGATTTATCAAATCTCAAGTGTCACAACATGTGTTGGCACTTGGCATTCAAACATAAGGCCTTACCTTTGCGTCATTGATCAGACGTTTTCTGTATTAAAATATGATACAAAATAAAAATAATAATTATTATTGAAATATCTGTAGGTACTTATTTGACCAACAATATATCGACGAAATAATCTTGTACAAGGTTAAATAATATATCAATCAAAGTGTAATTTTCAGCTCTAAGCCATGAAATAATTATAAAGATCATTACTATGTACACCGCCAACAAATGTATTCCTATACAAAAGAACATTAGAAATGCGGCAGCCGGCGGTCTTTAATGCCATGAGGGTTCCTCACAGGTTACTATAGCTGGCGGCCAAAAATTCTCGATTCATAACCATGTTCTTGTGGTCGCTGGCGGCTGTATGGCGCTCAACTTGTTTTAAGTACTTAAGTCGCCTAGTAGGTTAATTCGGTGGAATTATTTTGAAAATTAGCATAAATCACAAACTAAGTTGGGTTTAAAATTTGCAAACAAATTAATAGGTGCACTCATAGGGTGGAAGAAAAATAAAATAAAAAATTAAACTTGCTGCTCAATTATTAAGTACACCAACAGCCAGTGCACTGAAGTGTTTATCACATTAATAGCTTTCAACAATTTAAGAACAGCGAAGCTACAAATGATGCAGAGTAGACTAGTTAATATTGGATTTCTTAAATTCAAGGAGCCCTTTTTCCAAGGCTAACAAGTGCCCAATTTTAGAACTAATATCGATTCCAAGTTTCAACTTCAAATTTAATCCAAACTAAAAATTGAAACATAAAAGGTAATAAAGAAATTATAAATTTATAGTATGTAACTAAAAATAACGTTATAGTTAACAAAAATGTTGAATTTTAAATTCTAGTCGGTAATTTCGAAGATTACAAATCCCACCAACCACCCATGTTTTTTTTTTTTTGATCATCCTTGAACACTACACCTACGACAATAAATTTATTTGGACCTAGCTAATTTTGGAAACATTTTTACAACCAGAAATTGTGGCCATATTAATCTAAGTAACCATAATATTCCATTCATAGATACACAATACTGTGGAAGTTTGGGTTGCATTATAGGTGTTTGAATAGGTATCTACTATTAAACCTTATTTTTTGGTAATGACTGAACAACGCAACGAGTGATTTTAATGATTGGTCCCCATGCACCACACATAAATAGTATGCAAGTTGCTCACCTGATCACTAGTTTCTAACGCTTTGTAATGCAAAAAATGCATGCAACTTGTTGTGTGAGTTTTAAACCGCTCGTGGCGCTAGTGTGGTCGACCGTCTTCTATGAAACTTTTGTTTGTCGGCACTTCCGCAGTTGGTTGCGGGCCGACTGGACGTCGACTTTTGTCTTTATTATTTTTACAATCGTGTCGTGCGATGCTCATTCTTGTAAACATTTTATTCCGTGTCCTAATTGTGTCTGGTCTTAACTGAGAAGACGAAATGTCAAAATGCTTTGATGAAAAAGAAAATTTTTTTAATAGATTTTAAATGCAAATTATCAAACCAACTAGTCATAATTTGTTCATGCCTACGCAGACTTGTGTATTATAATATTATAAATATCAAATATGGCAGGGCAATTAACTGTAAATATGTTAATATAATATAATATACATTTTAAATAACATAAAAAAAAAAAACATTTTATTCAAAATTGTATTTTCCGCTATTTCGATTTTATACTATCGTCGTGTTCCCGAAATTTGTTATTGAAACATAGGAAAAATAACACAATTCACAAATAACATTTGAATTAAGTAAATCAGCATCGCATTATCGGACCGTGTGGAAGGTTTAATTTGAAATTAGAACGGTTCGTTGGCATGTTCGGCGTCGTCCTGTTTTTAGGCTCAGCTGAAACAACTGACTGTCCGCTAAAGGCACTTTAAATATTATTTCTACTAAATTTTAGTACCCGAAATTCAATAATTGTGTATTATGAGTATTAAATCATATATGTCATATTAAGTACCTATACATAGTATTAGCTTCTAATAATTGGAATTGTCATTAACGTAGACGTAGATCTGGTAAGATGATGCTGGGCTAGCGCAATGCCAACGATTTATGGCGTGTCCGTTGAAATTGTTATTATATTTGTTATTAAATTGTAATTATATAGGAGTGCTGCAGTGCTAGTATCAAGATCCGGACTTTCCAAATCAGTCATCCACGCGCTTACTCTGAGTTTTAAGGACTTACGGAATTCATTCCAATTCGTTTTACTCCAGTCGTATTTTACGAAAGGATCTGTACTGTCATTCAGGCGCGCACAGTTCTGTGTGACGTCGAAGCTTATGATCGCATGATCGCTCGACGTCAAATTGTGGACTGCGGTCCAGTCCGCCACATTCACGCCGTAAGACGTAAGGGTCACGTCCAAGCACGCAGACCCACGATTTATAAATGTATTCACACTGCCCGCTAGGTTATTTACGGTAAGGTTTTTCCGACCTATGAGGTCCACGACCATCTCTCCGCGGTCGTCCGAGAGACGGTCGTGCCAAAGCGTAGACCGTGCGTTCACGTCCGCGCAGACTAACACGTTGCCGCTTACCGAGTCCAGTACGGATTCGAGCGCGTCAACACGTGTCTGTGTTGGTTCCGAAAATTGAAAGTATGCTGATATCAGCACTAAGCGGCGATTTCCAACAGTGAACACGGCTACGGAAATATGGGGGGTACTGAGATGCTGCAAACTCAGGATGCCGACTGCGGGGTTCGCGACGACGATGGCGGCTCTAGGCCCGACCCCGCTCGCTACTACCCTGTACGGACGTCTGTCGAACAGATAGATCCCTATACAGTCGGTGGCTGGCTCTTGTATTAAGCAGACGTCAATACTTCTACTCGACAATAGCCCTTAAATCTCATGCATCACCCTCTGTGATCTCCTCGCATTGATTTGTATGACTTTAATTGTCGTCTGTCGTCACCAGTTATTTCAAGTCTACAGGAGTCGGTATCGGTTGTGCTACTATCCGACCCTGCCGTTCCTTGGCGAGAGCCTGTCTCATTTTGAACTTTTGCGCCATCTGAAAAGGAACAAATTGATTCACGCTGGTTAAAAACCTTTCCAGTGTGATATTTGCAAGACAAGACACAGGGATTTATCAAATCTCAAGTGTCACAACATGTGTTGGCACTTGGCATTCAAACATAAGGCCTTACCTTTGCGTCATTGATCAGACGTTTTCTGTATTAAAATATGATACAAAATAAAAATAATAATTATTATTGAAATATCTGTAGGTACTTATTTGACCAACAATATATCGACGAAATAATCTTGTACAAGGTTAAATAATATATCAATCAAAGTGTAATTTTCAGCTCTAAGCCATGAAATAATTATAAAGATCATTACTATGTACACCGCCAACAAATGTATTCCTATACAAAAGAACATTAGAAATGCGGCAGCCGGCGGTCTTTAATGCCATGAGGGTTCCTCACAGGTTACTATAGCTGGCGGCCAAAAATTCTCGATTCATAACCATGTTCTTGTGGTCGCTGGCGGCTGTATGGCGTTCAACTTGTTTTAAGTACTTAAGTCGCCTAGTAGGTTAATTCGGTGGAATTATTTTGAAAATTAGCATAAATCACAAACTAAGTTGGGTTTAAAATTTGCAAACAAATTAATAGGTGCACTCATAGGGTGGAAGAAAAATAAAATAAAAATTAAACTTGCTGCTCAATTATTAAGTACACCAACAGCCAGTGCACTGAAGTGTTTATCACATTAATAGCTTTCAACAATTTAAGAACAGCGAAGCTACAAATGATGCAGAGTAGACTAGTTAATATTGGATTTCTTAAATTCAAGGAGCCCTTTTGCCAAAGCTAACAAGTGCCCAATTTTAGAACTAATATCGATTCCAAGTTTCAACTTCAAATTTAATCCAAACTAAAAATTGAAACATAAAAGGTAATAAAGAAATTATAAATTTATAGTATGTAACTAAAAATAACGTTATAGTTAACAAAAATGTTGATTTTTAAATTCTAGTCGGTAATTTTGAAGATTACAAATCCCACCAACCACCCATGTTTTTTTTTTTTTTGATCATCCTTGAACACTACACCTACGACAATAAATTTATTTGGACCTAGCTAATTTTGGAAACATTTTTACAACCAGAAATTGTGGCCATATTAATCTAAGTAACCATAAAATTCCATTCATAGATACACAATACTGTGGAAGTTTGGGTTGCATTATAGGTGTTTGAATAGGTATCTACTATTAAACCTTATTTTTTGGTAATGACTGAACAACGCAACGAGTGATTTTAATGATTGGTCCCCATGCACCACACATAAATAGTATGCAAGTTGCTCACCTGAGCACTAGTTTCTAACGGTTTGTAATGCAAAAAATGCATGCAACTTGTTGTGTGAGTTTTAAACCGCTCGTGGCGCTAGTGTGGTCGACCGTCTTCTATGAAACTTTTGTTTGTCGGCACTTCCGCAGTTGGTTGCGGGCCGACTGGACGTCGACTTTTGTCTTTATTATTTTTACAATCGTGTCGTGCGATGCTCATTCTTGTAAACATTTTATTCCGTGTCCTAATTGTGTCTGGTCTTAACTGAGAAGACGAAATGTCAAAATGCTTTGATGAAAAAGAAAATTTTTTTAATAGATTTTAAATGCAAATTATCAAACCAACTAGTCATAATTTGTTCATGCCTACGCAGACTTGTGTATTATAATATTATAAATATCAAATATGGCAGGGCAATTAACTGTAAATATGTTAATATAATATAATATACATTTTAAATAACATTAAAAAAAAAAAAAACATTTGATTCAAAATTTTATTTTCCGCTATTTCGATTTTATACTATCGTCGTGTTCCCGAAATTTGTTATTGAAACATAGGAAAAATAACACAATTCACAAATAACATTTGAATTAAGTAAATCAGCATCGCATTATCGGTCCGTGTGGACGGTTTAATTTGAAATTAGAACGGTTCGTTGGCATGTTCGGCGTCGTCCTGTTTTTAGGCTCAGCTGAAACAACTGACTGTCCGACAAAGGCACTGTAAATATTATTTCTACTAAATTTTAGTACCCGAAATTCAATAATTGTGTATTATGAGTATTTAATCATATATGTCATATTAAGTACCTACCTATACATAGTATTAGCTTCTAATAATTGGAATTGTCATTAACGTAGACGTAGATCTGGTAAGATGATGCTGGGCTAGCGCAATGCCAACGATTTATGGCGTGTCCGTTGAAATTGTTGGCGACTTTTTCGCACTTATAAACGGATAAAGGATGAACATGTTAGCCCATGGCTTCAATATAGATACAAGGTTATTGCAATAATAACCCTTATATAACATTTTATCACGGTAAGGAATTAAAATGGCTACGATATATACCAACTATATATGAACTGTACCCTCACCCTGCCATTTTATTTTGCTTTGATAACAATATTAGCTAAGTACAATATCTTGTATATTTAAGTTATCTGTTAGCCCAAGTTTCGATGTCATTAAACAAATTAAGTAAATGAAAACTTGAGTGTAAACACTATAAAAAATTAAAATGAGACGGACAAATAAAATTTCATCAGGCACATCAAACGCTAATTGTGTACAAATAATAACTGAAGTATTTTTATCATCTTGATCCACAATAACGGACCACCACATCTTGGAACTTAATCAGTATTGTTTGATTGATTTTCAATAACTCGGGTTTTACGATTAATAGCTCGTTCATATTTTGTAATTTGCTGTAATGTGGCCCATTCAATTTCTTTCTGTAAAATATACGTAATTATATTAGCACCGCCGTCCGGCGGGCGCTCGACTGCAAATCCAAATTTTTTTGCTTGACCCAGTCGTCGACTCCTAGTATATAGAAATTACAAATTAATAAAGTATATTAAAAACCGTTAAAAATTATAAACTTACTCACGGGTTATATTATACTTACTACTTCAGGTTTATTATATTTTCATACTTAAATAGTATAATTATGACATTGTTATCAAATAAAATGAAGTCCTTGATTAAAAAAAATGTATTCTAAAGACGTTTTTTTATGAGTGCTGCAGTGCTAGTATCAAGATCCGGACTTTCCAAATCAGTCATCCACGCGCTTACTCTGAGTTTTAAGGACTTACGGAATTCATTCCAATTCGTTTTACTCCAGTCGTATTTTACGAAAGGATCTGTCCTGTCATTCAGGCGCGCACAGTTCTGTGTGACGTCGAAGCTTATGATCGCATGATCGCTCGACGTCAAATTGTGGACTGCGGTCCAGTCCGCCACATTCACGCCGTAAGACGTAAGGGTCACGTCCAAGCACGCAGACCCACGATTTATAAATGTATTCACACTGCCCGCTAGGTTATTTACGGTAAGGTTTTTCCGACCTATGAGGTCCACGACCATCTCTCCGCGGTCGTCCGAGAGACGGTCGTGCCAAAGCGTAGACCGTGCGTTCACGTCCGCGCAGACTAACACGTTGCCGCTTACCGAGTCCAGTACGGATTCGAGCGCGTCAACATGTGTCTGTGTTGGTTCCGAAAATTGAAAGTATGCTGATATCAGCACTAAGCGGAGATTTCCAACAGTGAACACGGCTACGGAAATATGGGGGGTACTGAGATGCTGCAAACTCAGGATGCCGACTGCGGGGTTCGCGACGACGATGGCGGCTTTAGGCCCGACCCCGCTCGCTACTACCCTGTACGGACGTCTGTCGAACAGATAGATCCCTTTACAGTCGGTGGCTGGCTCTTGTATTAAGCAGACGTCAATACTTCTACTCGACAATAGCCCTTCAATCTCATGCATCACCCTCTGTGATCTCCTCGCATTGATTTGTATGACTTTAATTGTCGTCTGTCGTCACCAGTTATTTCATGTCTACAGGAGTCGGTATCGGTTGTGCTACTATCCGACCCTGCCGTTCCTTGGCGAGAGCCTGTCTCATTTTGAACTTGTGCGCCATCTGAAAAGGAACAAATTGATTCACGCTGGTTAAAAACCTTTCCAGTGTGATATTTGCAAGACAAGACACAGGGATTTATCAAATCTCAAGTGTCACAACATATGTTGGCACTTGGCATTCAAACATAAGGCCTTACATTTGCGTCATTGATGAATGTAAGGAAAGACCAAAAGCTTTTAAACAAAAAATCATATTTTAAAATTCATTGGTGGTGTTAGGAACCCCTTGTTCTTATAGTAATATAATATAGGTAACGTAGAATTCAGATGGGTAAGCACTTTTGTAAGACGACGTCCGTCGCCATCGAATAATGCATAGTGCATAAGTCAGTCGTGAAATAGTCTTATACTCGATTACTGTGTGTACCTACGTTTTATCTAAAAAATAAAAGTATTAATATAATTTTAATTCATTGCGTTAAAATTCAATTCCTATAATAATAAGTTTCAATAGCGTACTGTAGTATTTTCGAGAGAGCGAACTAATTCTTTAACAGAGGATAACAACTCAAAATTGACTACGAAGGAACAAACCCAAGTAAGACATAACAGTGGGCACACTGTGAAATCAGATACATATGTGACATGTGTCACAAAACTTATTCCACAAATGGCAATGTGAACAGGCACAAGAAACATATACATAATGTTTTGCCCAGATATAATAAATAAAAATGTGTTTAATTTTATTGAATTATTGTATCTTTGCAATTCATCTAATGTAGTTATACATTTACTTTTATTTTGAGCAGACCATGAGTCAGGATAAATGTTGAGTATCGTGGGATGACTCTGTTTTATACTGTTCTTCAAGAATATTAAAATAGTTTAGACTATTGCACCATCTGAAAAGGAACAAATTGATTCACGCTGGTGAAAAACCTTTCCATTGTGATATTTGCAAGACAAGACACAGGGATTTATCAAATCTCAAGTGTCACAAAATGTGTTGGCACTTGGCATTCAAACATAAGGCCTTACATTTGCGTCATTGATCAGACGTTTTCTGTATTAAAATATGATACAAAATAAAAATAATAATTATTATTGAAATATCTGTAGGTACTTATTTGACCAACAATATATCGACGAAATAACCTTGTACAAGGTTAAATAATATATCAATCAAAGTGTAATTTTCAGCTCTAAGCCATGAAATAATTATAAAGATCATTACTATGTACACCGCCAACAAATGTATTCCTATACAAAAGAACATTAGAAATGCGGCAGCCGGCGGTCTTTAAGGCCATGAGAGTTCCTCACAGGTTACTGTAACTGGCGGCCAAAAATTCTCGATTCATAATCATGTTCTTGTGGTCGCTGGCGGCTGTATGGCGCTCAACTTGTTTTAAGTACTTAAGTCGCCTAGTAGGTTAATTCGGTGGAATTATTTTGAAAATTTGCATAAATTACAAACTAAGTTGGGTTTAAAATTTGCAAACAAATTAATAGGTGCACTCATAGGGTGGAAGAAAAATAAAATAAAAAATTAAACTTGCTGCTCAATTATTAAGTACACCAACAGCCAGTGCACTGAAGTGTTTATCACATTAATAGCTTTCAACAATTTAAGAACAGCGAAGCTACAAATGATGCAGAGTAGACTAGTTAATATTGGATTTCTTAAATTCAAGGAGCCCTTTTGCCAAAGCTAACAAGTGCCCAATTTTAGAACTAATATCGATTCCAAGTTTCAACTTCAAATTTAATCCAAACTAAAAATTGAAACATAAAAGGTAATAAAGAAATTATAAATTTATAGTATGTAACTAAAAATAACGTTATAGTTAACAAAAATGTTGATTTTTAAATTCTAGTCGGTAATTTTGAAGATTACAAATCCCACCAACCACCCATGTTTTTTTTTTTTTTGATCATCCTTGAACACTACACCTACGACAATAAATTTATTTGGACCTAGCTAATTTTGGAAACATTTTTACAACCAGAAATTGTGGCCATATTAATCTAAGTAACCATAAAATTCCATTCATAGATACACAATACTGTGGAAGTTTGGGTTGCATTATAGGTGTTTGAATAGGTATCTACTATTAAACCTTATTTTTTGGTAATGACTGAACAACGCAACGAGTGATTTTAATGATTGGTCCCCATGCACCACACATAAATAGTATGCAAGTTGCTCACCTGAGCACTAGTTTCTAACGGTTTGTAATGCAAAAAATGCATGCAACTTGTTGTGTGAGTTTTAAACCGCTCGTGGCGCTAGTGTGGTCGACCGTCTTCTATGAAACTTTTGTTTGTCGGCACTTCCGCAGTTGGTTGCGGGCCGACTGGACGTCGACTTTTGTCTTTATTATTTTTACAATCGTGTCGTGCGATGCTCATTCTTGTAAACATTTTATTCCGTGTCCTAATTGTGTCTGGTCTTAACTGAGAAGACGAAATGTCAAAATGCTTTGATGAAAAAGAAAATTTTTTTAATAGATTTTAAATGCAAATTATCAAACCAACTAGTCATAATTTGTTCATGCCTACGCAGACTTGTGTATTATAATATTATAAATATCAAATATGGCAGGGCAATTAACTGTAAATATGTTAATATAATATAATATACATTTTAAATAACATAAAAAAAAAAAAAACATTTGATTCAAAATTTTATTTTCCGCTATTTCGATTTTATACTATCGTCGTGTTCCCGAAATTTGTTATTGAAACATAGGAAAAATAACACAATTCACAAATAACATTTGAATTAAGTAAATCAGCATCGCATTATCGGTCCGTGTGGACGGTTTAATTTGAAATTAGAATGGTTCGTTGGCATGTTCGGCGTCGTCCTGTTTTTAGGCTCAGCTGAAACAACTGACTGTCCGACAAAGGCACTGTAAATATTATTTCTACTAAATTTTAGTACCCGAAATTCAATAATTGTGTATTATGAGTATTAAATCATATATGTCATATTAAGTACCTACCTATACATAGTATTAGCTTCTAATAATTGGAATTGTCATTAACGTAGACGTAGATCTGGTAAGATGATGCTGGGCTAGCGCAATGCCAACGATTTATGGCGTGTCCGTTGAAATTGTTGGCGACTTTTTCGCACTTATAAACGGATAAAGGATGAACATGTTAGCCCATGGCTTCAATATAGATACAAGGTTATTGCAATAATAACCCTTATATAACATTTTATCACGGTAAGGAATTAAAATGGCTACGATATATACCAACTATATATGAACTGTACCCTCACCCTGCCATTTTATTTTGCTTTGATAACAATATTAGCTAAGTACAATATCTTGTATATTTAAGTTATCTGTTAGCCCAAGTTTCGATGTCATTAAACAAATTAAGTAAATGAAAACTTGAGTGTAAACACTATAAAAAATTAAAATGAGACGGACAAATAAAATTTCATCAGGCACATCAAACGCTAATTGTGTACAAATAATAACTGAAGTATTTTTATCATCTTGATCCACAATAACGGACCACCACATCTTGGAACTTAATCAGTATTGTTTGATTGATTTTCAATAACTCGGGTTTTACGATTAATAGCTCGTTCATATTTTGTAATTTGCTGTAATGTGGCCCATTCAATTTCTTTCTGTAAAATATACGTAATTATATTAGCACCGCCGTCCGGCGGGCGCTCGACTGCAAATCCAAATTTTTTTGCTTGACCCAGTCGTCGACTCCTAGTATATAGAAATTACAAATTAATAAAGTATATTAAAAACCGTTAAAAATTATAAACTTACTCACGGGTTATATTATACTTACTACTTCAGGTTTATTATATTTTCATACTTAAATAGTATAATTATGACATTGTTATCAAATAAAATGAAGTCCTTGATTAAAAAAAATGTATTCTAAAGACGTTTTTTTATGAGTGCTGCAGTGCTAGTATCAAGATCCGGACTTTCCAAATCAGTCATCCACGCGCTTACTCTGAGTTTTAAGGACTTACGGAATTCATTCCAATTCGTTTTACTCCAGTCGTATTTTACGAAAGGATCTGTCCTGTCATTCAGGCGCGCACAGTTCTGTGTGACGTCGAAGCTTATGATCGCATGATCGCTCGACGTCAAATTGTGGACTGCGGTCCAGTCCGCCACATTCACGCCGTAAGACGTAAGGGTCACGTCCAAGCACGCAGACCCACGATTTATAAATGTATTCACACTGCCCGCTAGGTTATTTACGGTAAGGTTTTTCCGACCTATGAGGTCCACGACCATCTCTCCGCGGTCGTCCGAGAGACGGTCGTGCCAAAGCGTAGACCGTGCGTTCACGTCCGCGCAGACTAACACGTTGCCGCTTACCGAGTCCAGTACGGATTCGAGCGCGTCAACATGTGTCTGTGTTGGTTCCGAAAATTGAAAGTATGCTGATATCAGCACTAAGCGGAGATTTCCAACAGTGAACACGGCTACGGAAATATGGGGGGTACTGAGATGCTGCAAACTCAGGATGCCGACTGCGGGGTTCGCGACGACGATGGCGGCTTTAGGCCCGACCCCGCTCGCTACTACCCTGTACGGACGTCTGTCGAACAGATAGATCCCTTTACAGTCGGTGGCTGGCTCTTGTATTAAGCAGACGTCAATACTTCTACTCGACAATAGCCCTTCAATCTCATGCATCACCCTCTGTGATCTCCTCGCATTGATTTGTATGACTTTAATTGTCGTCTGTCGTCACCAGTTATTTCATGTCTACAGGAGTCGGTATCGGTTGTGCTACTATCCGACCCTGCCGTTCCTTGGCGAGAGCCTGTCTCATTTTGAACTTGTGCGCCATCTGAAAAGGAACAAATTGATTCACGCTGGTTAAAAACCTTTCCAGTGTGATATTTGCAAGACAAGACACAGGGATTTATCAAATCTCAAGTGTCACAACATATGTTGGCACTTGGCATTCAAACATAAGGCCTTACATTTGCGTCATTGATGAATGTAAGGAAAGACCAAAAGCTTTTAAACAAAAAATCATATTTTAAAATTCATTGGTGGTGTTAGGAACCCCTTGTTCTTATAGTAATATAATATAGGTAACGTAGAATTCAGATGGGTAAGCACTTTTGTAAGACGACGTCCGTCGCCATCGAATAATGCATAGTGCATAAGTCAGTCGTGAAATAGTCTTATACTCGATTACTGTGTGTACCTACGTTTTATCTAAAAAATAAAAGTATTAATATAATTTTAATTCATTGCGTTAAAATTCAATTCCTATAATAATAAGTTTCAATAGCGTACTGTAGTATTTTCGAGAGAGCGAACTAATTCTTTAACAGAGGATAACAACTCAAAATTGACTACGAAGGAACAAACCCAAGTAAGACATAACAGTGGGCACACTGTGAAATCAGATACATATGTGACATGTGTCACAAAACTTATTCCACAAATGGCAATGTGAACAGGCACAAGAAACATATACATAATGTTTTGCCCAGATATAATAAATAAAAATGTGTTTAATTTTATTGAATTATTGTATCTTTGCAATTCATCTAATGTAGTTATACATTTACTTTTATTTTGAGCAGACCATGAGTCAGGATAAATGTTGAGTATCGTGGGATGACTCTGTTTTATACTGTTCTTCAAGAATATTAAAATAGTTTAGACTATTGCACCATCTGAAAAGGAACAAATTGATTCACGCTGGTGAAAAACCTTTCCATTGTGATATTTGCAAGACAAGACACAGGGATTTATCAAATCTCAAGTGTCACAACATGTGTTGGCACTTGGCATTCAAACATAAGGCCTTACATTTGCGTCATTGATCAGACGTTTTCTGTATTAAAATATGATACAAAATAAAAATAATAATTATTATTGAAATATCTGTAGGTACTTATTTGACCAACAATATATCGACGAAATAACCTTGTACAAGGTTAAATAATATATCAATCAAAGTGTAATTTTCAGCTCTAAGCCATGAAATAATTATAAAGATCATTACTATGTACACCGCCAACAAATGTATTCCTATACAAAAGAACATTAGAAATGCGGCAGCCGGCGGTCTTTAAGGCCATGAGAGTTCCTCACAGGTTACTGTAGCTGGCGGCCAAAAATTCTCGATTCATAATCATGTTCTTGTGGTCGCTGGCGGCTGTATGGCGCTCAACTTGTTTTAATTACTTAAGTCGCCTAGTAGGTTGTTCGGTGGAATTATTTTGAAAATTTGCATAAATTACAAACTAAGTTGGGTTTAAAATTTGCAAACAAATTAATAGGTGCACTCATAGGGTGGAAGAAAAATAAAATAAAAAATTAAACTTGCTGCTCAATTATTAAGTACACCAACAGCCAGTGCACTGAAGTGTTTATCACATTAATAGCTTTCAACAATTTAAGAACAGCGAAGCTACAAATGATGCAGAGTAGACTAGTTAATATTGGATTTCTTAAATTCAAGGAGCCCTTTTGCCAAATCTAACAAGTGCCCAATTTTAGAACTAATATCGATTCCAAGTTTCAACTTCAAATTTAATCCAAACTAAAAATTGAAACATAAAAGGTAATAAAGAAATTATAAATTTATAGTATGTAACTAAAAATAACGTTATAGTTAACGAAAATGTTGAATTTTAAATTCTAGTCGGTAATTTTGAAGATTACAAATCCCACCAACCACCCATGTTTTTTTTTTTTTTTTTTTTGATCATCCTTGAACACTACACCTACGACAATAAATTTATTTGGACCTAGCTAATTTTGGAAACATTTTTACAACCAGAAATTGTGGCCATATTAATCTAAGTAACCATAAAATTCCATTCATAGATACACAATACTGTGGAAGTTTGGGTTGCATTATAGGTGTTTGAATAGGTATCTACTATTAAACCTTATTTTTTGGTAATGACTGAACAACGCAACGAGTGATTTTAATGATTGGTCCCCATGCACCACACATAAATAGTATGCAAGTTGCTCACCTGAGCACTAGTTTCTAACGGTTTGTAATGCAAAAAATGCATGCAACTTGTTGTGTGAGTTTTAAACCGCTCGTGGCGCTAGTGTGGTCGACCGTCTTCTATGAAACTTTTGTTTGTCGGCACTTCCGCAGTTGGTTGCGGGCCGACTGGACGTCGACTTTTGTCTTTATTATTTTTACAATCGTGTCGTGCGATGCTCATTCTTGTAAACATTTTATTCCGTGTCCTAATTGTGTCTGGTCTTAACTGAGAAGACGAAATGTCAAAATGCTTTGATGAAAAAGAAAATTTTTTTAATAGATTTTAAATGCAAATTATCAAACCAACTAGTCATAATTTGTTCATGCCTACGCAGACTTGTGTATTATAATATTATAAATATCAAATATGGCAGGGCAATTAACTGTAAATATGTTAATATAATATAATATACATTTTAAATAACATAAAAAAAAAAAACATTTGATTCAAAATTTTATTTTCCGCTGAAATGGACTGTTCGTCGTGGCCCTCCCGGAATGCCTCTGTCGCCAATTCGAGCGCTCTTGATTTTGAAATCAAACTCTCCGCTCTCTCCACGATTTGCTTATAATCCCCAATGGTGAGCTCCGCCATTGGGAATTGCAGCTGTACCGTGTCGAGGCTTTGAATCTGCTTCCAAAACTCCTCGAACGATGGCAACTCTGAATACGGATCGGTGACGTCCATGTAATGTTCGATGCTAAGAAAACAACGATTTACAAATATCATAATATATTGTTAATGTTTGTAAATACTTACTTGGATATTATAAACTCTCTCAACTTGGATGATTGTTCGATCGTTGTCATCGCACGGTGTTTTGCTCGATTGCAGCGTGTGCCGACGGGACGTGGTAGCACCGTTCAACCGTGGCCTCGCTGTGCTGCAAGCAGCTGGCCAGAAGTTTTTTGGTGGCAGGAGAGTGCGTGATGCCGGCCGTTTCGATTTGTTTCCTAATAAGGGTGCCGGATACGACCCATACCGACATCCTTACCGGGTACCATTATGTTACGTTGTTTGCATTCTTGGTTGAGCAGGTCAAAAAACTTCGTTAGCGCCTGCCCAGTGTTCGTGACGAAAGAGTTGTCGACCTTGACGTCGTCTAACTTCCGCCGCAATAAATAATAACTAAAGAGTATGGGAATGTTCATATTCTTTGATCAAATAATTCTATTCGTCTGTTTTCACTCACCGGTCCATATAGGCCATCATCTCGTCGTTTAACACAATGGTGGCCGGCGTCTTGTCGCCTAATTTGTGTTTTGCGACCCATATAACAGTATATTCTCCACGAGTGGCCGCCTCAAACTCAAAAATGGTGAGGTGCCTCACCACACCCACCCGGATCTTATTTAGTATAACCAATGTGCCTGCGAGCGCTATCGTCACCTGCCGCCAAAGTTTTGCGACCTGAAAACAAATAGATTAATTTACAAATTAATTCATCAGTTATATTTAGGTACTATTTTTTTTAAAATATCATTCAACGACTAACTTCCAAATTGGTTTTCCGCCGATTTATAACCCTCGGCGCGACGTCAATTTTGGCCGTTGTAGTGTTACACAGTATTTCGAGTTCCACAAAATGATCATCCATTTCCAACTTCATTTTTGTCACCAGATCCTCAATTGGGCTAAACGAGGGTAAGGTGTCGGCCGCCAGTACTTTGTTCGAAAACGTTTCCTGCGTCGACAACTTACCCCGTCCTTTAAATGTGTCCTTCAACGCGTTTAGTGTATACAGTACTCTGTCACATTCCCTACGGTCGGGCACCCCGTCGACCATAGGGAATGTTGGGTCCTGGTATGGGAATAAACCTCACGGCTTTGGTGAGCATTGGTTTGATTACCTTCAGGTAGGCAATCGTTGTACTGTACGTTTGTCCTGCATTCTCGCGACTGTGGAAACGAATTTTCGATTGTAATATTTATCCTTCGCATAACATTCAGTATTTATGCTTACCGTTTCAGGTAGTCTATTATCAGCTTTGGGTGCTGTAACAATTCCAACCAGTGAAATTTCTGTTTAACGTTCATCGTTAGCTGGTCACTAACGTACCTGAACACCAGGCTCAGGATTGCCAAATAATTTTTCACGGCATTTGGCTGCATTGGGTGTGTTTGTAACATCGATGAGTGGCACAACTTTAGGAACGGGTGATCAGCAGGCAGTTTCTGCTGCAACCCGTCCGTCACCAGCTTGCAATGCAGCATTTGCGATTCCGGCCTAGGAAAAAACATTATAAATTAAATAATTTATACGATGAAAAATAATTTAATTCTAGAAAAATGAAATTCACTCTTTCTTTCCATGGTTTCGTTCGCATCTGGTGTCAAGGGTGTCAAAGGAACAATCTGGCGGTGTGTGGGTGTTTCTGGCGGTGCATTGGTATGTCTATTTGTGGGTATATCTGGTGGAGCGTACGTCTGGCGGTTAGTGGGTGTAGCTGGTGGTGAATGCATTCGGATAGGTGGTGTATCAAACACCTCACGGTCTTCTCTGATCCTACAATTTTGAACGATTCCTTCCAGGTTTCTCACGATTGGAACATTGGGCAGCTCCCAGGCCCCATCCCAAATTTCAACCTGGAGGATGTTGAAGAGCCTGTAAGTAAGAAACATTTGCAGATTAATAAAAACATGGAAACCATATTTTAAAACTCACTTCCAAATGGACTTTCTGAAGGACTGGTCCAACCATATTTTCCTTCCGACGGTATCAATAATCCTGTTGAGGCGCACAAGTTTTATACCCTTTTTCGCCTTGGCACTTATAATTTTACTGATTTTTTGAACGTTGTCCCTCACGGGGTGTATAACCAACCCACGGTGCACATTTGCTATGTGCCGCGGGAGTTAACATATGTGAGAAAGTCACACAACGGGCAGTGTCGGAATGGCTGAAAAATATTTATTGAAAATTTATACGCAACGAACTTCAATCTAAAAATAATTTTTTGCATTGTTTACCTTCTGGCCACCGATGCCTAGATCCAGGCACTGCTGGACCGACAACCGTCGGTTGTCGCCGGTTGCTCATCAGCGAACATCTGGACAACATGATACGACGATAAATTTAATATTTACCACGATTTATAAATGTATTCACACTGCCCGCTAGGTTATTTACGGTAAGGTTTTTCCGACCTATGATGTCCACGACCATCTCTCCGCGGTCGTCCGAGAGACGGTCGTGCCAAAGCGTAGACCGTGCGTTCACGTCCGCGCAGACTAACACGTTGCCGCTTACCGAGTCCAGTACGGATTCGAGCGCGTCAACATGTGTCTGTGTTGGTTCCGAAAATTGAAAGTATGCTGATATCAGCACTAAGCGGAGATTTCCAACAGTGAACACGGCTACGGAAATATGGGGGGTACTGAGATGCTGCAAACTCAGGATGCCGACTGCGGGGTTCGCGACGACGATGGCGGCTTTAGGCCCGACCCCGCTCGCTACTACCCTGTACGGACGTCTGTCGAACAGATAGATCCCTTTACATTCGGTGGCTGGCTCTTGTATTAAGCAGACGTCAATACTTCTACTCGACAATAGCCCTTCAATCTCATGCATCACCCTCTGTGATCTCCTCGCATTGATTTGTATGACTTTAATGGTCGTCTGCCGTCACCAGTTATTTCATGTCTACAGGAGTCGGTATCGGTTGTGCTACTATCCGACCCTGCCGTTCCTTGGCGAGAGCCTGTCTCATTTTGAACTTGTGCGCCATCTGAAAAGGAACAAATTGATTCACGCTGGTTAAAAACCTTTCCAGTGTGATATTTGCAAGACAAGACACAGGGATTTATCAAATCTCAAGTGTCACAACATATGTTGGCACTTGGCATTCAAACATAAGGCCTTACATTTGCGTCATTGATGAATGTAAGGAAAGACCAAAAGCTTTTAAACAAAAAATCATATTTTAAAATTCATTGGTGGTGTTAGAAACCCCTTGTTCTTATAGTAATATAATATAGGTAACGTAGAATTTAGATGGGTAAGCACTTTTGTAAGACGACGTCCGTCGCCATCGAATAATGCATAGTACAAATAGTCTTTATACTCGATTACTGTGTGTACCTACGTTTTATCTAAAAAATAAAAGTATTAATATAATTTTAATTAATTTCGTTAAAATTCAATTCCTGTAATAATAAGTTTAAATAGCGTACTGTATTATTTTCGAGAGAGCGAACTAATTCTTTAACAGAGGATAACAACTCAAAATTGACTACGAAGGAACAAACCCAAGTAAGACATAACAGTGGGCACACTGTGAAATCAGATACATATGTGACATGTGTCACAAAACTTATTCCACAAATGGCAATGTGAACAGGCACAAGAAACATATACATAATGTTTTGCCCAGATATAATAAATAAAAATGTGTTTAATTTTATTGAATTATTGTATCTTTGCAATTCATCTAATGTAGTTATACATTTACTTTTATTTTGAGCAGACCATGAGTCAGGATAAATGTTGAGTATCGTGGGATGACTCTGTTTTATACTGTTCTTCAAGAATATTAAAATAGTTTAGACTATTGCACCATCTGAAAAGGAACAAATTGATTCACGCTGGTGAAAAACCTTTCCATTGTGATATTTGCAAGACAAGACACAGGGATTTATCAAAGCTCAAGTGTCACAACATGTGTTGGTACTTGGCATTCAAACATAAGGCCTTACATTTGCGTCATTGATCAGACGTTTTCTGTATTAAAATATGATACAAAATAAAAATAATAATTATTATTGAAATATCTATAGGAACTTATTTGACCAACAATATATCGACGAAATAACCTTGTACAAGGTTAAATAATATATCAATCAAAGTGTAATTTTCAGCTCTAAGCCATGAAATAATTATAAAGATCATTACTATGTACACCGCCAACAAATGTATTCCTATACAAAAGAACATTAGAAATGCGGCAGCCGGCGGTCTTTAAGGCCATGAGAGTTCCTCACAGGTTACTGTAGCTGGCGGCCAAAAATTCTCGATTCATAACCATGTTCTTGTGGTCGCTGGCGGCTGTATGGCGCTCAACGTGTTTTAAGTACTTAAGTCGCCTAGTAGGTTAATTCGGTGGAATTATTTTGAAAATTTGCATAAATTACAAACTAAGTTGGGTTTAAAATTTGCAAACAAATTAATAGGTGCACTCATAGGGTGGAAGAAAAATAAAATTAAAATTAAACTTGCTGCTCAATTATTAAGTACACCAACAGCCAGTGCACTGAAGGGTTTATCACATTAATAGCTTTCAACCATTTAAGAACAGCGAAGCTACAAATGATGCGGTAGACTAGTTAATATTGGATTTCTTAAATTCAAGGAGCCCTTTTGCCAAAGCTAACAAGTGCCCAATTTTAGAACTAATATCGATTCCAAGTTTCAACTTCAAATTTAATCCAAACTAAAAATTGAAACATAAAAGGTAATAAAGAAATTATAAATTTATAGTATGTAACTAAAAATAACGTGATAGTTAACAAAAATGTTGAATTTTAAATTCTAGTCGGTAATTTCGAAGATTACAAATCCCACCAACCACCCATGTTTTTTTTTTTTTTGATCATCCTTGAACACTACACCTACGACAATAAATTTATTTGGACCTAGCTAATTTTGGAAACATTTTTACAACCAGAAATTGTGGCCATATTAATCTAAGTAACCATAAAATTCCATTCATAGATACACAATACTGTGGAAGTTTGGGTTGCATTATAGGTGTTTGAATAGGTATCTACTATTAAACCTTATTTTTTGGTAATGACTGAACAACGCAACGAGTGATTTTAATGATTGGTCCCCATGCACCACACATAAATAGTATGCAAGTTGCTCACCTGAGCACTAGTTTCTAACGGTTTGTAATGCAAAAAATGCATGCAACTTGTTGTGTGAGTTTTAAACCGCTCGTGGCGCTAGTGTGGTCGACCGTCTTCTATGAAACTTTTGTTTGTCGGCACTTCCGCAGTTGGTTGCGGGCCGACTGGACGTCGACTTTTGTCTTTATTATTTTTACAATCGTGTCGTGCGATGCTCATTCTTGTAAACATTTTATTCCGTGTCCTAATTGTGTCTGGTCTTAACTGAGAAGACGAAATGTCAAAATGCTTTGATGAAAAAGAAAATTTTTTTAATAGATTTTAAATGCAAATTATCAAACCAACTAGTCATAATTTGTTCATGCCTACGCAGACTTGTGTATTATAATATTATAAATATCAAATATGGCAGGGCAATTAACTGTAAATATGTTAATATAATATAATATACATTTTAAATAACATAAAAAAAAAAAAACATTTGATTCAAAATTTTATTTTCCGCTGAAATGGACTGTTCGTCGTGGCCCTCCCGGAATGCCTCTGTCGCCAATTCGAGCGCTCTTGATTTTGAAATCAAACTCTCCGCTCTCTCCACGATTTGCTTATAATCCCCAATGGTGAGCTCCGCCATTGGGAATTGCGGCTGTACCGTGTCGAGGCTTTGAATCTGCTTCCAAAACTCCTCGAACGATGGCAACTCTGAATACGGATCGGTGACGTCCATGTAATGTTCGATGCTAAGAAAAAAACGATTTACAAATATCATAATATATTGTTAATGTTTGTAAATACTTACTTGGATATTATAAACTCTCTCAACTTGGATGATTGTTCGATCGTTGTCATCGCACGGTGTTTTGCTCGATTGCAGCGTGTGCCGACGGGACGTGGTAGCACCGTTCAACCGTGGCCTCGCTGTGCTACAAGCAGCTGGCCAGAAGTTTTTTGGTGGCAGGAGAGTGCGTGATGCCGGCCGTTTCGATTTGTTTTCTAATAAGGGTGCCGGATACCACCCATACCGCCATCCTTACCGGGTACCATTATGTTACGTTGTTTGCATTCTTGGTTGAGCAGGTCAAAAAACTTCGTTAGCGCCTGCCCAGTGTTCGTGACGAAAGAGTTGTCGACCTTGACGTCGTCTAACTTCCGCCGCAATAAATAATAACTAAAGAGTATGGGAATGTTCATATTCTTTGATCAAATAATTCTATTCGTCTGTTTTCACTCACCGGTCCATATAGGCCATCATCTCGTCGTTTAACACAATGGTGGCCGGCGTCTTGTCGCCTAATTTGTGTTTTGCGACCCATATAACAGTATATTCTCCACGAGTGGCCGCCTCAAACTCAAAAATGGTGAGGTGCCTCACCACACCCACCCGGATCTTATTTAGTATAACCAATGTGCCTGCGAGCGCTATCGTCACCTGCCGCCAAAGTTTTGCGACCTGAAAACAAATAGATTAATTTACAAATTAATTCATCAGTTATATTTACTATTTTTTTTAAAATATCATTCAACGACTAACTTCCAAATTGGTTTTCCGCCGATTTATAACCCTCGGCGCGACGTCAATTTTGGCCGTTGTAGTGTTACACAGTATTTCGAGTTCCACAAAATGATCATCCATTTCCAACTTCATTTTTGTCACCAGATCCTCAATTGGGCTAAACGAGGGTAAGGTGTCGGCCGCCAGTACTTTGTTCGAAAACGTTTCCTGCGTCGACAACTTACCCCGTCCTTTAAATGTGTCCTTCAACGCGTTTAGTGTATACAGTACTCTGTCACATTCCCTACGGTCGGGCACCCCGTCGACCATAGGGAATGTTGGGTCCTGGTATGGGAATAAACCTCACGGCTTTGGTGAGCATTGGTTTGATTACCTTCAGGTAGGCAATCGTTGTACTGTACGTTTGTCCTGCATTCTCGCGACTGTGGAAACGAATTTTCGATTGTAATATTTATCCTTCGCATAACATTCAGTATTTATGCTTACCGTTTCAGGTAGTCTATTATCAGCTTTGGGTGCTGTAACAATTCCAACCAGTGAAATTTCTGTTTAACGTTCATCGTTAGCTGGTCACTAACGTACCTGAACACCAGGCTCAGGATTGCCAAATAATTTTTCACGGCATTTGGCTGCATTGGGTGTGTTTGTAACATCGATGAGTGGCACAACTTTAGGAACGGGTGATCAGCAGGCAGTTTCTGCTGCAACCCGTCCGTCACCAGCTTGCAATGCAGCATTTGCGATTCCGGCCTAGGAAAAAACATTATAAATTAAATAATTTATACGATGAAAAATAATTTAATTCTAGAAAAATGAAATTCACTCTTTCTTTCCATGGTTTCGTTCGCATCTGGTGTCAAGGGTGTCAAAGGAACAATCTGGCGGTGTGTGGGTGTTTCTGGCGGTGCATTGGTATGTCTATTTGTGGGTATATCTGGTGGAGCGTACGTCTGGCGGTTAGTGGGTGTAGCTGGTGGTGAATGCATTCGGATAGGTGGTGTATCAAACACCTCACGGTCTTCTCTGATCCTACAATTTTGAACGATTCCTTCCAGGTTTCTCACGATTGGAACATTGGGCAGCTCCCAGGCCCCATCCCAAATTTCAACCTGGAGGATGTTGAAGAGCCTGTAAGTAAGAAACATTTGCAGATTAATAAAAACATGGAAACCATATTTTAAAACTCACTTCCAAATGGACTTTCTGAAGGACTGGTCCAACCATATTTTCCTTCCGACGGTATCAATAATCCTGTTGAGGCGCACAAGTTTTATACCCTTTTTCGCCTTGGCACTTATAATTTTACTGATTTTTTGAACGTTGTCCCTCACGGGGTGTATAACCAACCCACGGTGCACATTTGCTATGTGCCGCGGGAGTTAACATATGTGAGAAAGTCACACAACGGGCAGTGTCGGAATGGCTGAAAAATATTTATTGAAAATTTATACGCAACGAACTTCAATCTAAAAATAATTTTTTGCATTGTTTACCTTCTGGCCACCGATGCCTAGATCCAGGCACTGCTGGACCGACAACCGTCGGTTGTCGCCGGTTGCTCATCAGCGAACATCTGGACAACATGATACGACGATAAATTTAATATTTACCACGATTTATAAATGTATTCACACTGCCCGCTAGGTTATTTACGGTAAGGTTTTTCCGACCTATGATGTCCACGACCATCTCTCCGCGGTCGTCCGAGAGACGGTCGTGCCAAAGCGTAGACCGTGCGTTCACGTCCGCGCAGACTAACACGTTGCCGCTTACCGAGTCCAGTACGGATTCGAGCGCGTCAACATGTGTCTGTGTTGGTTCCGAAAATTGAAAGTATGCTGATATCAGCACTAAGCGGAGATTTCCAACAGTGAACACGGCTACGGAAATATGGGGGGTACTGAGATGCTGCAAACTCAGGATGCCGACTGCGGGGTTCGCGACGACGATGGCGGCTTTAGGCCCGACCCCGCTCGCTACTACCCTGTACGGACGTCTGTCGAACAGATAGATCCCTTTACATTCGGTGGCTGGCTCTTGTATTAAGCAGACGTCAATACTTCTACTCGACAATAGCCCTTCAATCTCATGCATCACCCTCTGTGATCTCCTCGCATTGATTTGTATGACTTTAATGGTCGTCTGTCGTCACCAGTTATTTCATGTCTACAGGAGTCGGTATCGGTTGTGCTACTATCCGACCCTGCCGTTCCTTGGCGAGAGCCTGTCTCATTTTGAACTTGTGCGCCATCTGAAAAGGAACAAATTGATTCACGCTGGTTAAAAACCTTTCCAGTGTGATATTTGCAAGACAAGACACAGGGATTTATCAAATCTCAAGTGTCACAACATATGTTGGCACTTGGCATTCAAACATAAGGCCTTACATTTGCGTCATTGATGAATGTAAGGAAAGACCAAAAGCTTTTAAACAAAAAATCATATTTTAAAATTCATTGGTGGTGTTAGAAACCCCTTGTTCTTATAGTAATATAATATAGGTAACGTAGAATTTAGATGGGTAAGCACTTTTGTAAGACGACGTCCGTCGCCATCGAATAATGCATAGTACAAATAGTCTTTATACTCGATTACTGTGTGTACCTACGTTTTATCTAAAAAATAAAAGTATTAATATAATTTTAATTCATTTCGTTAAAATTCAATTCCTGTAATAATAAGTTTAAATAGCGTACTGTATTATTTTCGAGAGAGCGAACTAATTCTTTAACAGAGGATAACAACTCAAAATTGACTACGAAGGAACAAACCCAAGTAAGACATAACAGTGGGCACACTGTGAAATCAGATACATATGTGACATGTGTCACAAAACTTATTCCACAAATGGCAATGTGAACAGGCACAAGAAACATATACATAATGTTTTGCCCAGATATAATAAATAAAAATGTGTTTAATTTTATTGAATTATTGTATCTTTGCAATTCATCTAATGTTATACATTTACTTTTATTTTGAGCAGACCATGAGTCAGGATAAATGTTGAGTATCGTGGGATGACTCTGTTTTATACTGTTCTTCAAGAATATTAAAATAGTTTAGACTATTGCACCATCTGAAAAGGAACAAATTGATTCACGCTGGTGAAAAACCTTTCCATTGTGATATTTGCAAGACAAGACACAGGGATTTATCAAATCTCAAGTGTCACAACATGTGTTGGCACTTGGCATTCAAACATAAGGCCTTACATTTGCGTCATTGATCAGACGTTTTCTGTATTAAAATATGATACAAAATAAAAATAATAATTATTATTGAAATATCTATAGGTACTTATTTGACCAACAATATATCGACGAAATAACCTTGTACAAGGTTAAATAATATATCAATCAAAGTGTAATTTTCAGCTCTAAGCCATGAAATAATTATAAAGATCATTACTATGTACACCGCCAACAAATGTATTCCTATACAAAAGAACATTAGAAATGCGGCAGCCGGCGGTCTTTAAGGCCATGAGAGTTCCTCACAGGTTACTGTAGCTGGCGGCCAAAAATTCTCGATTCATAATCATGTTCTTGTGGTCGCTGGCGGCTGTATGGCGCTCAACTTGTTTTAAGTACTTAAGTCGCCTAGTAGGTTAATTCGGTGGAATTATTTTGAAAATTTGCATAAATTACAAACTAAGTTGGGTTTAAAATTTGCAAACAAATTAATAGGTGCACTCATAGGGTGGAAGAAAAATAAAATAAAAAATTAAACTTGCTGCTCAATTATGTCGTATATTGTAGACAGTCGTCAAAATATTATTTCATATATGTAATAGAGGTGGGAACATTTTAAATTGTAAACTATTGACTTAGGTCAGTGAAGCATATGTGCTGAGACAGCGATAAGATTAGGCAGCGATTAGGCACGCGCAGGCCGGGGAGAGTCCCGTTGTCGCTGAGTGAATCGGCGAGGACGTAGGTACTGTGGTCGTACGTGTGAAACGTCGATCGTAGTACGGGCTAGGCAATCCGGATTTGCTAAGTGTTTAATTTATGTTTGTTTTAATATAATAAAAGTGTTTCCGACCTAAAAACCCGAGTTGAGTTTTATTTCAAAGTCTTCTTCGTTCTTACCTTTAATATTGGAACAGTGCTCAGACCCACACACCTATAGTCAATGAGGTTTATTACAAACTGAACAGTGCTCTGGTTGTGGCGTCCTAATAGTCATTCCAATTTAGGAAACGAACGAAGAACTGACAAAACGCTACCATCGTACCTCAAAGGTTAACAGTGCTAATCTGAATATATTCTAGAGACAGTCATTAGCCTAGAGCATACGAGGGTAAGGTATAAAGTTGGTTTACCGCGTATTATCCAATACGGGTGATACCACAGAGTGGCGCCCAACGGGGTTACTTACCTACGGTCGGAGACATTTTTTTTGATTTTTTGTGCCCTGGTACCTCAACCTTGGCAAGTTTAATTTTTTTGAAAGTGTTTACGTACGAGAAGTACGACAGTTTTTACGTGTAGTCTGGGAGAGATTCCCTTGACACACCATTTTTTTTTTTTGGTACAAGTGAAGTACAACAATTGTGCACGTTTCGGATAGTAAAACCCGGAGCGAGTTTAGTGATTTTTTCCGTTAAAGTAAAATATACCTTTTGTGTTTTGGGTGCAGTGTAAACCCAGAACGCAATTTTTGTGCGTGTGTATACCGAGTGAGTAACACCTACGCGTTCGATTTTTGTCTGACCGACAAGACAGCAGTTTTGTGCCGCGTGGTACAATTTTTGCAACCGTGCGTCTACAAGTATACGCCAAGGTGAGCAACGTTTTGTAATATACTTATATTAGGATTATAGATTAGATTTTTCTTAAAACAATTTAAATAGAATTTTAGTTCAATAATTTTTCAAAATTTTTTTCTTTCAATATTAAATAACCACAAAAATATTTTAATTTAAGTTTCAAACTGTTGAAAAATTAATTATTTAGGTGTTAAGCAAATTAAGTAAAATAAATTTTATTATGATATGAATGACGAACATCTTATAGCTTTGGGAAAAAAAATTACAAAATTAACCGATATTTATATACAAAAGAAACCAGATCTTATTAAATTATGCAAATCTAAACAATTAAAAAGTGTAGGAACCGTAGATAACCTAAGGGCTAGATTATCTAGATACTATAAGGGGATCGTAGAATTAGGCGACATCGAAGAAACTTTAACTGATCTACAAAAACTCAAAGTTCAAAAGGATTCAATAGAAGATAGAATTGATATTACAGAATTACTCACACAGAGCAATTTAAGTGATTCAAGCCCAGAAACGAGTAATAGCGCTATAAATAGACCAAAAACAATTAATAACGACCTTTTAAATAATTTATCCAAAGATTTAGAAGAAAACGCAAACAAATTAATAATCCAAGCAGAAAAAATTGAAAACCTTAGTAGTAATTTATATCAAAACGATTCAGTACAAGCCCCTAATAATAGTTATAATAATTTAATAAACTTAGATCCTAACGAATCTACAAAAGTAGAACACATATACGAAGATATCATAAGTCCAATAAAAACTGATTCAGATTTAAATACCACCTTCTTTAGCAACTCAAAATTCGTAATAGACAATACACCTGAAAAATTAAATATATTGGAAAATAAAAATCCAAAACACAAGATGGAAAAAATGATAGTAAAACCAGATAGTTTTTCCGGACAAGGCGACATAAAAACTTTCATCAGACAATACAAAAAGGCAGCACAGATCAACAATTGGAACGACGACGAAAAAATTAAGTTCCTATCAATATTTTTGAAAGAAACTGCTAACAAATTTCTACAAAATTTGGAAAACAAAAGAGAAAACTGGTCATGGGAAAATCTAAAAAGCGAGTTCATAAACGAATTTCAACCCATAGGATACTCAATAATATTAAAAAACAAATTAGAAAATAGGAAACAGAACGACTTAGAGTCAATTTCTAGTTTTGTTACGGAAATAGAATACCTGTGTAGCCAAGTACAAAAAGATATGAAAGAGGAAGATATTTGCGTGTACATACTAAAAGGTATTAGGGAACCTATATTACATGCCATCTCATTGCATGATAATAGTACTTTGAAAAAATTGAAAGAAAATTTAAAAAAATATGAACTTATGCAGTTTAGAATTAATTCAAGAAGTTCAGGACTCAGCGAATACACAGAAATCTTAAATAAGCAAGTAATGCAACTAAATAATGAAACTAAAGACAGCAATCAAGAAATAAAAAGATTAAATACAAAAATAGAAGGAATAGACAGTTATCATAAAAACAAAATCGACCAACTGTGTACCAAAATCGAACAACTATGTACAGAAATGCATAATTTAAAAAAAAACGACAAGACAGTCAATTTTGAAAATAGATCACGCAATCGAGACAAAAGTCCATATCCAGAAAGAACAGATCACGAAGGCAGGAACAATTATAGAGAAAAAAGTCCTTATTCCGATAGGTACAACAACTATAAGCTCAGAGAAAGCAGTAGAGATAGATACAATAACAATAAATATAGAAATAACAGTAGAGAAATGAGCAATAATAGAGATAGGTCTAACTCAAGAAATAGGGAAAACTCCTACGACAGATCCAGAGATAGAGATAGTTATAAGAACAGAAATCGTGAAAATGACATAAGTAGGAAACAGCACAGTAGGGAAAACAGCAGAGAAAGATATTCAAGATCCACGACGCCGGAAGGATTTAACAGAAGAGAAAAAATAACATGCTACAAATGCAATAATAAAGGACACTATGCTAGCGATTGCAATTTTTCAAAAAACGAATAGCACCCGAGCAAAGAGAAAAATCGGAATATCTTACTCGGGGAACAAATAATATTTATACAAAAGCCGACAACTCAAAATTTAACAAAGAAAAGCAGACTGAGAAAAATAATTATATACATTTTGTAGAAAATTGGTACAATTCAACAAATTCAAATAAATTAATAACTAATGAAATAAACGACGATGACGAAAAATCTATAGAAAACATCGTAACAATAAGTAGTTTGAACCCACTAAATGAATTCCAAAAATTCCTACTCAGCAATAACGATAGAACCGATTTCCTATGCGATTACAGTGAACAGACGGTAAATATTTTTTCATTACCAAATGATATCGCAATCGGCCATTGCACAAGCCAATGCCTTACCATGTCAAAGGGGATCGCGTTACAATTTAGAAATAAATTTAACAACGTACACAAATTAATAGACCAAGAAAAGAAAACCACCGAAATTGCTTATTTGAAAAACGGAAGTCAATGGATTTTATACCTCATAACAAAAAATAAATATTACGATAAACCAGCATACACTAACATTTTTAACACATTAACTAATACTAGGCAATTTTGTATAGAAAATAATATTACTACCTTAGCATTACCCAAAATTTGCACTGGACAAGACAAAAAGGATTGAAACGTTATTTCTACCATGATCAAGTTTATTTTTCAAAACACGCAAATAAAAATTTTAATATGCCTACTGCCGAGCAACGACAATGAAAATAAATATTATAAAAACAATGATTCCCAAACTACTAATATTACGATAGGTAAAAAATTTAATAACACGATCAGTGATAATTTAAAGAACGAAATCGCACTAATAACTGGCTCATTCATAAAAACGAAAGACGTACCCGGAGACGGTGATTGTGGTGCCCACGCACTACGAATATGCTTGAAACAACATGGTATATATAGAAAGACGGTAGAATTATTAAATATGCTCGGCATTCCTAATTGCAAATCTGGCTACTATTTTAAAAATGACGATCTAGCATTTATCTGTGACCAATTTAATTTAAATTTATATTTAATACACGAAGATTCCGAACATACAAATGCCGTAATATACTGGAAATCAAATAGGAAAAGTATAGGGATATTCGAAAAAGATTATAATTGGACACCAGGAATTATCACAAAAATATATAAACCACTTCAATTCAATAAAATAATAATAAACACAGTTTTTCCCGACTTTAATACTGTAGAAAAAAATGTAGACCATTTCTTATACGAATGTTTCGATCGCTTAAAATTATCACAACAAAACACAATAGAAAAAAATAAAACCGGCAACTATTTTAAAACTGACAAATCAACAATATGGTACTCACAATTTTGCCAAGACTGCGAATATTTGTCCACAACCAAGGATGTACTAGACGACCATGATGACAAAGAAGAGTATTGGAGTGAGGGGGGATACGTTATGTTTTGTGAAATATGCGGAAACTACATAAGAGAATATCGGAATCGGCCAATACAAGAAGACGAGAAAGCCATAGAAACCAAAAATCAGCTAATTCAACACAAAGACGAAATTAAAATCAAAAATCAAAATACAAGCGTAGATTCAGACACAGACCGGAAACAAAGAGTGCTATCCATAAAAATAAAACTAGACGGCAACGAACAAAATGCAATAATAGACACAGGCTCAAATCTATCATGTATAGATTATTCCCTAGTTAAAAATAAACAAGAAATTAAACCCAAAGAACAAATAAAAATAACAGGCGCAGATAATAATGAACTAATACAAAAAGGAACAACAGAAGTAACAATTACAATCAACACACTCAAATATAAAATCAAAGTATACGTCATTGAAGGACTAAGTTGTAAACTACTATTAGGAAACGATTTTAATATCAAATACAACATAATAATCAATTTTAAAAATAAAAATATAAAAATCGAAAACAATTCTATAAATATGGACGAAATATGGTACGAACACAATAGAAGTCATAACATAAATATTTTTGCTACTGGAAGCATTATGTGTAAAAATCAAAATAATGAAACTGAAATAAAAGACGATCAAGGCACAATAATAAACATTTCCAAGGAGCTAAATAATGATCAACGCGTAAAAGCATGTAAATTGATAAAAAGGTTTAAACATTTATTTACATCCGACCCATTAAACATAGGGTGTGCAAATGTGGAGCCCTGCGAAATAAACTTAAAATCCGACAAACCCATATTCCAGCCACCATACAGAACACCCCCAATTCAAAGAGAAAAATTGAAGAAATTAATCAATAAAATGATAGAAGCCGACATTATCGAACCAAGCCGAAGTAATTACCCGGCACCAGTATTTTTAATTCCGAAAAAGGAGAAAGGCGAATACAGATTTCTAGTAGATTATAGGAAATTAAACAATGAAACAATTAGTGACAAACACCCTATACCTAGATCACAAGACCTTTTTAGAAGCTTAGAGGGAGCAAAATACTACAGTTCTATAGACCTTTGCCAAGGTTATTTTCAGATTCCGGTAAAAAGGGAGGACCAAGATAAGACAGCCTTTATCACGGATTTCGGTCTATACAATTTTAAACGAATACCTCAAGGTTTCAAAAACTCGGGCCCGATCTTTCAAAGAGTTATCAACAATTTATTTAGTGATTTTTTATATAGAACAATGATAGCATACTTGGACGATATATGTTGTTACGGAAACGACTTTGAAGAAGCATTATACAGACTAGAAGAAATATTCAAAAGACTAGACGAAGCCGGATTAAAATTAAAAACTAGCAAATGCGTACTATTAGGTACCGAAATAGAATTATTAGGGCATAAAGTATCAAATAAAGGACTAACACCGTTGGAAAAAAATATAAAGGCGATAAAACATTTTCCAATACCTACCAAAATTAAAGACGTAAGAGCTTTTATAGGATTAACTAGTTATTACAGGAAATATATTAAACATTTTGCGAAAATTGCTACTCCACTCACCGATCTAACAAAAAAGGATAATAAATTTCATTGGGACAGCTCTCAAGATAATGCATTTAATATATTAAAAAATGCCATAATAACGGCCCCCGTACTAGCTCATTTTGATGACGAACACCAAGTTTTCGTAACCACGGACGCATCACTAGAAGGACTCTCGGGAATTTTAGAACAAAACGACAAAGATGGGAAACGACACCCTATAGCTTTCGCTTCGAGGAAATTAAAGGGGGGTGAAAGGAACTTCACTACCACTGAATTAGAAATGTCAGCAGTTGTTTTTGCAGTGAACTATTTTAAAGAATATTTGTTAGGCAGAAAAGTAATAGTATTTAGCGACCATTCTAGTCTACAATATTACCAAACAATGAAAAATCCATCGTCCCGAATAACAAAATTTATTTTCAAATTATTAGAATTCGACATTGAAATTAAACACCGACCCGGCCTTTGGAACACAGCGGCGGACTGCTTATCACGATACCCAGTAGACACGTTACAAGTAAAAGATATTTTTGAAACCACAGAGACAGAAGAAATAACTTTTGACACAATAAATATAGAAAAAATTAAAGAAAACCAATTAAACGACGAATTTTGCAAAGGCATCATATCAGCAATAAAAGAAAATAATAATTCAAAATACAAAAGAAAGTCTAGACAATTCCTAATTGAAAACGATATTTTATTTTTTAAAAATTGGTCACCGAACGGAGTCAAAAATTTGTTAGTAATACCAAAAAATTTAGTTAATATAGTACTAAAATCTTACCACGAGTCAGCACTATCAGCACATTTCGGAATCACCAAAACATTAGCAAGACTAAAGAAAAAATATTACTGGCCAACAATGATACAAGACACAAACAAATTCATAAAAACATGTGCGTCATGTCAATTTTCAAAAAACCAAAATGGTAAAAAGCCAGGTTTATTACAACCTATTCCGTTAACAGACACAAAACCCATGTCTAGACTATGTTTCGATTATTTAGGACCATTACCAATGTCAAAAGGTAAAAAATATTTAATAGTGGCTACTTGCAACGCGACCAAAATGGCTTTTGCAAAGGCTGTTACAAACGCAGACGCAGCAGCGACCATCGATTTTTTATTTGACATAATAACTACCTACGGTACACCAAAATACTTCGTCAGCGACAGAGGTACACATTTCAAAAATACCGAAGTAAAAAACATATGTGAAAAATTAGGAATAACTCAAATTTTTTCGACTAGTTACCACCCCCAGAGCAATGGGATGACCGAATTAATGAATAAAATTATATGCAACGCCTTAACACACTACGTCGACAATAACCAAAAAAATTGGGCACTATATTATAAAATGATTATATTTGCGTATAATACACACCCACACGCAAGATTTGGTTACTCCCCATTCTACCTAATGTACGGCACGGAGGCAACGCAACCTCTAGACAACAAAATCATCCCACCCGAAACAGACCATAATAGAATCGAAGAAATAATACAACTACAAAAAATTAGGCAAGAATTACCAAAATTAATAGAAGCAGAACAAATTAAGCAAAAGAAACAGTACGACAAGAACCACAAGGAAGTGGAATACCAACCCGGCCAAAAAGTGCTAGTAAAAATAAAATTCCAGAAACAAGGAGAATCAAAAAAATTGGCGCACAAATACAGAGGCCCTTTTGAAATATTAGAAAAGATTTCGGACGTAAATTACAAAATTGCATTAACACTAAATGGAAAAGAAACGACGGATACTATACACGTAGATAGACTAAAGCCATACCACGAAAAATTAAATTAAATAAATAAATAATAATACTTTTAATAATTGTTATAGTAAAACAAGAAATTATGTAACATTATGAAATTCGTATATTCATATATATTTATTTTTATTTTTATTTAAGTAATAAAAAATAATAAGTAAATTAAGTATATGTCACATATAGGTTAAATTAATTCTATAAAAAAAAAAAGTGTAAAAATATATATAAATAAAAAACAAAAAAATAGAATGTATTTTCAGCATAAACAAAATTCACGAGTCAACAGACAACAAGCCGCAACAATCTTCTGAGACAAAGTGCGAATATAATATTTTCAAAGTAGACAATAAGCATTAAACCAATAATTATAAAAACAATAAGCAAATACCTTTTCATACGAAGACACGAGGAAGATACACGAGTCAAAAACTCAAAACAGAAGTTTGAAAAAATAATATAGGAGAATATAATATATAAATAAAAAAAAAATATATATATACAGATTATAAGAAGAAAAACTAAAACAAGCAAGATAATAAAACTTACCTTATGAAAATACAAAAAGAGAAGAAGAATTAACTACCACAGAATCGAAGAATAAAATGCCGTAGAAGAACAACAATCATTTACTGCTATTTGTCGAAATAAAAATATTATACTTCAAACTGAGAAAAATCTCTAAGAAAACATTTTCCACAAAGAGCCAATCAATAAATTATTATAACCTTATATGTATTCACATAAATTTTTGTATCTATATTCTGAGTAAAAATTTCATACATTATAATACAGTATAAAATACAACTCAATTTATATTTATATTATAAAAAAAATTATTAATCATTAATATGTATTTATGAATTATATGTTTCTAATTGTTTCTAGATCCTCACATAATATTGCCACAGGTAGAGATTTTTTTTTTGTATTCATATTTCGAGTTAATTTTATACAGTATAAAATAATTACGGCGGTTGAAATATCGATTTGTCTGTTTTAAATTAAATTTATTGTAATTCGTGTTAATTATTTTGCATGTTTAATTCGTGAATTGTGGCTATTGTCATTCCTTTTGGAATATTACTATATACGTTGGAATAATTGTATAAGATTACTTCGTTAGAATAGTCTACTATCTGGGTTTCTAGCATTAAATGTTTTTCGCTGCCTAAGCGGTCTGTAGGATTTATTTTATACTGTGTTAGTATATCATTGCTAATGATATATATTTTTAATTTTGACTTCGATTTTTTTTTCAATAGTAATATTGTCATTAGATTTTATTTTTATGTATTCGGGTTGCACTTGTGATGCTTTCAGTTGTATAAATGTTTAAATAATTATTTTCATTATGTTTGTAATATATATTTTTTTTTTTCTTCTTCTCTCTCCCCTAACAACGCGTTAAAAAATAAATTATTAAAATAATAGGATTAAAATTAACATTTAAGCATAATTTTATAGTCAACGACGCGAATAAGCCGAGACAGTAATATAGTGTAAAAGTAGATTAGTATTTAATGTAGAAATAAGACATTTGTATGTAGAAACATCATTAAAAATGAGGGCATTTTTTTCAAAAAACAATGGGGACTGTCGTATATTGTAGACAGTCGTCAAAATATTATTTCATATATGTAATAGAGGTGGGAACATTTTAAATTGTAAACTATTGACTTAGGTCAGTGAAGCATATGTGCTGAGACAGCGATAAGATTACTATATAACACCGCCGCACGCGCAGGCCGGGGAGAGTCCCGTTGTCGCTGAGTGAATCGGCAAGGACGTAGGTACTGTGGTCGTACGTGTGAAACGTCGATCGTAGTACGGGCTAGGCAATCCGGATTTGCTAAGTGTTTAATTTATGTTTGTTTTAATATAATAAAAGTGTTTCCGACCTAAAAACCCGAGTTGAGTTTTATTTCAAAGTCTTCTTCGTTCTTACCTTTAATATTGGAACAGTGCTCAGACCCACACACCTATAGTCAATGAGGTTTATTACAAACTGAACAGTGCTCTGGTTGTGGCGTCCTAATAGTCATTCCAATTTAGGAAACGAACGAAGAACTGACAAAACGCTACCATCGTACCTCAAAGGTTAACAGTGCTAATCTGAATATATTCTAGAGACAGTCATTAGCCTAGAGCGTACGAGGGTAAGGTATAAAGTTGGTTTACCGCGTATTATCCAATACGGGTGATACCACAATTATTAAGTACACCAACAGCCAGTGCACTGAAGTGTTTATCACATTAATAGCTTTCAACAATTTAAGAACAGCGAAGCTACAAATGATGCGGTAGACTAGTTAATATTGGATTTCTTAAATTCAAGGAGCCCTTTTGCCAAAGCTAACAAGTGCCCAATTTTAGAACTAATATCGATTCCAAGTTTCAACTTCAAATTTAATCCAAACTAAAAATTGAAACATAAAAGGTAATAAAGAAATTATAAATTCATAGTATGTAACTAAAAATAAAGTGATAGTTAACAAAAATGTTGAATTTTAAATTCTAGTAGGTAATTTTGAAGATTACAAATCCCACCAACCACCCATGTTTTTTTTTTTTTTGATCATCCTTGAACACTACACCTACGACAATAAATTTATTTGGACCTAGCTAATTTTGGAAACATTTTTACAACCAGAAATTGTGGCCATATTAATCTAAGTAACCATAAAATTCCATTCATAGATACACAATACTGTGGAAGTTTGGGTTGCATTATAGGTGTTTGAATAGGTATCTACTATTAAACCTTATTTTTTGGTAATGACTGAACAACGCAACGAGTGATTTTAATGATTGGTCCCCATGCACCACACATAAATAGTATGCAAGTTGCTCACCTGAGCACTATACTATAGCCATCCTAAGAACGCTACTCGTTCGCGCATCCAAATGACCGAGCTCCGCAGTTTCGTACCCAATTTTCTCCCACTCTACCATCTAGTCGCCGCCGTAAATTCCCCCACTCACTACGTGCGACAGGCAGCTAATATCACAGCCGCCGCCACCGGGCGGCAGCCGGTGGTTTGTATACACCGGCTCAAATAATACACACGAAAAAATAATACCTGGCGACCGGGGCATTTATTATGTATTCAACAACAATGCAAATAATATGTATGTAATATCAATTTTTTTATTTATGCATTTGTTTATGTATATCGACAAAATGAATAATTTTACATAACATAATACACTTTATAATAATCATTAAGTAAAAAAAAAAATTTAAATAAAAAACAAATTTAATTAATATAAAAAAAAAAAAAAATAGTTAAAATATAAATAAATTAATCAGAATCAGAATCAGAAGAACTGGTATCACCTGTTCCTATCGTTAGAACATGACGATCTTCTTCGGGTTGTTCGTCCATCACTGAATCGGTTGCGTTTTCCAAGTCCCAAAACTTGTCTTCCACCTTTTTCACATGTTCGATAAAATTTTTCCACATTTCCGGAGTTACGTGTTCCACGCCTTTCTTTAATAACTCGAGCACGTCTTTTAATTTGAAAGTGTTGTTATGCGTTCTGACATAACTTTTTACAGACGACCACGCGAGCTCGATCGGATTTAGCTCGCAGTGGTATGGCGGTAATCTCAATATGATTTTTTTATTTTCTTTTGCGTACTCATCAATCACGTATTGGTCGTACTGATTTTTTATTTCGTTGACTTTTTCCATTAAATCGTTTTTTACAGTAGGATGTTCAACGATCACACCTTTGCTTTCGAGCCAATCAATAATTGCTTGTTTTCTCCACGACTTTACTGGTATCCTATGTTTCTTCACGGAGTGGTATGAGGCATTATCCAACACAATTATGGCGTTTTCTTTGAGTAATGGCAGAGTTTTAACAAACCATTCATAAAACGTATCGCCATTCATCTCATCGTGGTAGTCCGTAGAGTTGGTTTTGGATTCAAAACACAAAAGGCCCCCCGGCACAAAACCGTCTGACGAACCGATGTGTAATACAATGAGACGCTTACCTTTGCCGGAGGGTTCCTTTTGTCCTGTGGTGAGGCCTTTGAGGAATGCATCTCTTTGTGATGTGACGGTGGTATCAACCCATGCTCTGTTATGCGTCTCACCTGCGTTGACCCACGTCTCGTCCAAATAATATATAGGCCTGTTCTGTGCTCGATAATGCCTTATTTTAAACAAATATTTTCGGCGCCAAGATATTAGATCTTCTCTTTCTATAAGAGCACTGTTCCGATTTTTTTTCACATACTCAAATTGCAAATCTTTCAATATTTTCTGGAAAGACGAACGTTTCAGGTCTGGTAATGTTTCGTCTTCATTAATGGCAATTAACATTTTTGGTACTGTTGGCACCTCACGTCTCCTCCAAAAATCATGAATTTTTTGCCGTATGGCATTTTTATCAAACTCGTCCACTTTTTCAAGTATTGTAGGTTTCACTTTTTTTTTGTTGGGTGATGACACTGTGCCTTCTTTCTTATACTCTGCTAATGTGGTTTGTACCGTACGTTGCCCAATACCGGTGGTTTTTGAAACTGCAACGATCATTTCTCTGTAGGACAATTGGCGCATCTCCGGATTTTCAAGCTGATGTTTGACTTTATCTTTATAGACATTTATGATAATTTTCTTTTGACCAGTACCAATAAACTAAAGAAAAAAATATACAAAAAATATATAATTAAAAATTAAGAATTTGCAATAGAAAAATAGTATACAACCACTTACTTTTCCTTGTGGGTTTTTTTTGGCAGGAGAAACATGTGCGACGTCCATGTTGTATTGTGTAGTTAGTATAAAAAAACAATAAAATACTTATACACAAAAAAACTGTAAAAAAACTGTATGCACGCAAAAACGAAAATGTGTATGTAGGTATGCAAACACGTAAAATTATGTGAACACTATAGTACGCGCTGTATACAAACACTGACACCGTGTCAAGGACGGCGGCGCCGTCGGTGGTAGTGGAAACGACAGTAGCGATGGCGGCGACAGTGGCGGCGGCCAGAGTTGACGGCGGCCAGCGTTCGGGAAGGTTTAGTGGTGGGAATGCGAGAGATCGGTTGAATTTTGGTCGCCGCCCAGTAGCGTTCTTAGGATGGCTATACTATAGTTTCTAACGGTTTGTAATGCAAAAAATGCATGCAACTTGTTGTGTGAGTTTTAAACCGCTCGTGGCGCTAGTGTGGTCGACCGTCTTCTATGAAACTTTTGTTTGTCGGCACTTCCGCAGTTGGTTGCGGGCCGACTGGACGTCGAATTTTGTCTTTATTATTTTTACAATCGTGTCGTGCGATGCTCATTCTTGTAAACATTTTATTCCGTGTCCTAATTGTGTCTGGTCTTAACTGAGAAGACGAAATGTCAAAATGCTTTGATGAAAAAGAAAATTTTTTTAATAGATTTTAAATGCAAATTATCAAACCAACTAGTCATAATTTGTTCATGCCTACGCAGACTTGTGTATTATAATATTATAAATATCAAATATGGCAGGGCAATTAACTGTAAATATGTTAATATAATATAATATACATTTTAAATAACATAAAAAAAAAAAACATTTGATTCAAAATTTTATTTTCCGCTGAAATGGACTGTTCGTCGTGGCCCTCCCGGAATGCCTCTGTCGCCAATTCGAGCGCTCTTGATTTTGAAATCAAACTCTCCGCTCTCTCCACGATTTGCTTATAATCCCCAATGGTGAGCTCCGCCATTGGGAATTGCAGCTGTACCGTGTCGAGGCTTTGAATCTACTTCCAAAACTCCTCGAACGATGGCAACTCTGAATACGGATCGGTGACGTCCATGTAATGTTCGATGCTAAGAAAAAAACGATTTACAAATATCATAATATATTGTTAATGTTTGTAAATACTTACTTGGATATTATAAACTCTCTCAACTTGGATGATTGTTCGATCGTTGTCATCGCACGGTGTTTTGCTCGATTGCAGCGTGTGCCGACGGGACGTGGTAGCACCGTTCAACCGTGGCCTCGCTGTGCTGCAAGCAGCTGGCCAGAAGTTTTTTGGTGGCAGGAGAGTGCGTGATGCCGGCCGTTTCGATTTGTTTTCTAATAAGGGTGCCGGATACCACCCATACCGCCATCCTTACCGGGTACCATTATGTTACGTTGTTTGCATTCTTGGTTGAGCAGGTCAAAAAACTTCGTTAGCGCCTGCCCAGTGTTCGTGACGAAAGAGTTGTCGACCTTGACGTCGTCTAACTTCCGCCGCAATAAATAATAACTAAAGAGTATGGGAATGTTCATATTCTTTGATCAAATAATTCTATTCGTCTGTTTTCACTCACCGGTCCATATAGGCCATCATCTCGTCGTTTAACACAATGGTGGCCGGCGTCTTGTCGCCTAATTTGTGTTTTGCGACCCATATAACAGTATATTCTCCACGAGTGGCCGCCTCAAACTCAAAAATGGTGAGGTGCCTCACCACACCCACCCGGATCTTATTTAGTATAACCAATGTGCCTGCGAGCGCTATCGTCACCTGCCGCCAAAGTTTTGCGACCTGAAAACAAATAGATTAATTTACAAATTAATTCATCAGTTATATTTACTATTTTTTTTAAAATATCATTCAACGACTAACTTCCAAATTGGTTTTCCGCCGATTTATAACCCTCGGCGCGACGTCAATTTTGGCCGTTGTAGTGTTACACAGTATTTCGAGTTCCACAAAATGATCATCCATTTCCAACTTCATTTTTGTCACCAGATCCTCAATTGGGCTAAACGAGGGTAAGGTGTCGGCCGCCAGTACTTTGTTCGAAAACGTTTCCTGCGTCGACAACTTACCCCGTCCTTTAAATGTGTCCTTCAACGCGTTTAGTGTATACAGTACTCTGTCACATTCCCTACGGTCGGGCACCCCGTCGACCATAGGGAATGTTGGGTCCTGGTATGGGAATAAACCTCACGGCTTTGGTGAGCATTGGTTTGATTACCTTCAGGTAGGCAATCGTTGTACTGTACGTTTGTCCTGCATTCTCGCGACTGTGGAAACGAATTTTCGATTGTAATATTTATCCTTCGCATAACATTCAGTATTTATGCTTACCGTTTCAGGTAGTCTATTATCAGCTTTGGGTGCTGTAACAATTCCAACCAGTGAAATTTCTGTTTAACGTTCATCGTTAGCTGGTCACTAACGTACCTGAACACCAGGCTCAGGATTGCCAAATAATTTTTCACGGCATTTGGCTGCATTGGGTGTGTTTGTAACATCGATGAGTGGCACAACTTTAGGAACGGGTGATCAGCAGGCAGTTTCTGCTGCAACCCGTCCGTCACCAGCTTGCAATGCAGCATTTGCGATTCCGGCCTAGGAAAAAACATTATAAATTAAATAATTTATACGATGAAAAATAATTTAATTCTAGAAAAATGAAATTCACTCTTTCTTTCCATGGTTTCGTTCGCATCTGGTGTCAAGGGTGTCAAAGGAACAATCTGGCGGTGTGTGGGTGTTTCTGGCGGTGCATTGGTATGTCTATTTGTGGGTATATCTGGTGGAGCGTACGTCTGGCGGTTAGTGGGTGTAGCTGGTGGTGAATGCATTCGGATAGGTGGTGTATCAAACACCTCACGGTCTTCTCTGATCCTACAATTTTGAACGATTCCTTCCAGGTTTCTCACGATTGGAACATTGGGCAGCTCCCAGTCCCCATCCCAAATTTCAACCTGGAGGATGTTGAAGAGCCTGTAAGTAAGAAACATTTGCAGATTAATAAAACATGGAAACCATATTTTAAAACTCACTTCCAAATGGACTTTCTGAAGGACTGGTCCAACCATATTTTCCTTCCGACGGTATCAATAATCCTGTTGAGGCGCACAAGTTTTATACCCTTTTTCGCCTTGGCACTTATAATTTTACTGATTTTTTGAACGTTGTCCCTCACGGGGTGTATAACCAACCCACGGTGCACATTTGCTATGTGCCGCGGGAGTTAACATATGTGAGAAAGTCACACAACGGGCAGTGTCGGAATGGCTGAAAAATATTTATTGAAAATTTATACGCAACGAACTTCAATCTAAAAATAATTTTTTGCATTGTTTACCTTCTGGCCACCGATGCCTAGATCCAGGCACTGCTGGACCGACAACCGTCGGTTGTCGCCGGTTGCTCATCAGCGAACATCTGGACAACATGATACGACGATAAATTTAATATTTACCACGATTTATAAATGTATTCACACTGCCCGCTAGGTTATTTACGGTAAGGTTTTTCCGACCTATGATGTCCACGACCATCTCTCCGCGATCGTCCGAGAGACGGTCGTGCCAAAGCGTAGACCGTGCGTTCACGTCCGCGCAGACTAACACGTTGCCGCTTACCGAGTCCAGTACGGATTCGAGCGCGTCAACATGTGTCTGTGTTGGTTCCGAAAATTGAAAGTATGCTGATATCAGCACTAAGCGGAGATTTCCAACAGTGAACACGGCTACGGAAATATGGGGGGTACTGAGATGCTGCAAACTCAGGATGCCGACTGCGGGGTTCGCGACGACGATGGCGGCTTTAGGCCCGACCCCGCTCGCTACTACCCTGTACGGACGTCTGTCGAACAGATAGATCCCTTTACAGTCGGTGGCTGGCTCTTGTATTAAGCAGACGTCAATACTTCTACTCGACAATAGCCCTTCAATCTCATGCATCACCCTCTGTGATCTCCTCGCATTGATTTGTATGACTTTAATTGTCGTCTGTCGTCACCAGTTATTTCATGTCTACAGGAGTCGGTATCGGTTGTGCTACTATCCGACCCTGCCGTCCCTTGGCGAGAGCCTGTCTCATTTTGAACTTGTGCGCCATCTGAAAAGGAACAAATTGATTCACGCTGGTTAAAAACCTTTCCAGTGTGATATTTGCAAGACAAGACACAGGGATTTATCAAATCTCAAGTGTCACAACATATGTTGGCACTTGGCATTCAAACATAAGGCCTTACATTTGCGTCATTGATGAATGTAAGGAAAGACCAAAAGCTTTTAAACAAAAAATCATATTTTAAAATTCATTGGTGGTGTTAGGAACCCCTTGTTCTTATAGTAATATAATATAGGTAACGTAGAATTTAGATGGGTAAGCACTTTTGTAAGACGACGTCCGTCGCCATCGAATAATGCATAGTACAAATAGTCTTTATACTCGATTACTGTGTGTACCTACGTTTTATCTAAAAAATAAAAGTATTAATATAATTTTAATTCATTGCGTTAAAATTCAATTCCTATAATAATAAGTTTCAATAGCGTACTGTAGTATTTTCGAGAGAGCGAACTAATTCTTTAACAGAGGATAACAACTCAAAATTGACTACGAAGGAACAAACCCAAGTAAGACATAACAGTGGGCACACTGTGAAATCAGATACATATGTGACATGTGTCACAAAACTTATTCCACAAATGGCAATGTGAACAGGCACAAGAAACATATACATAATGTTTTGCCCAGATATAATAAATAAAAATGTGTTTAATTTTATTGAATTATTGTATCTTTGCAATTCATCTAATGTAGTTATACATTTACTTTTATTTTGAGCAGACCATGAGTCAGGATAAATGTTGAGTATCGTGGGATGACTCTGTTTTATACTGTTCTTCAAGAATATTAAAATAGTTTAGACTATTGCACCATCTGAAAAGGAACAAATTGATTCACGCTGGTGAAAAACCTTTCCATTGTGATATTTGCAAGACAAGACACAGGGATTTATCAAATCTCAAGTGTCACAACATGTGTTGGCACTTGGCATTCAAACATAAGGCCTTACATTTGCGTCATTGATCAGACGTTTTCTGTATTAAAATATGATACAAAATAAAAATAATAATTATTATTGAAATATCTATAGGTACTTATTTGACCAACAATATATCGACGAAATAACCTTGTACAAGGTTAAATAATATATCAATCGAAGTGTAATTTTCAGCTCTAAGCCATGAAATAATTATAAAGATCATTACTATGTACACCGCCAACAAATGTATTCCTATACAAAAGAACATTAGAAATGCGGCAGCCGGCGGTCTTTAAGGCCATGAGAGTTCCTCACAGGTTACTGTAGCTGGCGGCCAAAAATTCTCGATTCATAATCATGTTCTTGTGGTCGCTGGCGGCTGTATGGCGCTCAACTTGTTTTAAGTACTTAAGTCGCCTAGTAGGTTAATTCGGTGGAATTATTTTGAAAATTTGCATAAATTACAAACTAAGTTGGGTTTAAAATTTGCAAACAAATTAATAGGTGCACTCATAGGGTGGAAGAAAAATAAAATTAAAAATTAAACTTGCTGCTCAATTATTAAGTACACCAACAGCCAGTGCACTGAAGTGTTTATCACATTAATAGCTTTCAACAATTTAAGAACAGCGAAGCTACAAATGATGCAGAGTAGACTAGTTAATATTGGATTTCTTAAATTCAAGGAGCCCTTTTGCCAAAGCTAACAAGTGCCCAATTTTAGAACTAATATCGATTCCAAGTTTCAACTTCAAATTTAATCCAAACTAAAAATTGAAACATAAAAGGTAATAAAGAAATTATAAATGTATAGTATGTAACTAAAAATAACGTTATAGTTAACAAAAATGTTGAATTTTAAATTCTAGTCGGTAATTTTGAAGATTACAAATCCCACCAACCACCCATGTTTTTTTTTTTTTGATCATCCTTGAACACTACACCTACGACAATAAATTTATTTGGACCTAGCTAATTTTGGAAACATTTTTACAACCAGAAATTGTGGCCATATTAATCTAAGTAACCATAAAATTCCATTCATAGATACACAATACTGTGGAAGTTTGGGTTGCATTATAGGTGTTTGAATAGGTATCTACTATTAAACCTTATTTTTTGGTAATGACTGAACAACGCAACGAGTGATTTTAATGATTGGTCCCCATGCACCACACATAAATAGTATGCAAGTTGCTCACCTGAGCACTAGTTTCTAACGGTTTGTAATGCAAAAAATGCATGCAACTTGTTGTGTGAGTTTTAAACCGCTCGTGGCGCTAGTGTGGTCGACCGTCTTCTATGAAACTTTTGTTTGTCGGCACTTCCGCAGTTGGTTGCGGGCCGACTGGACGTCGACTTTTGTCTTTATTATTTTTACAATCGTGTCGTGCGATGCTCATTCTTGTAAACATTTTATTCCGTGTCCTAATTGTGTCTGGTCTTAACTGAGAAGACGAAATGTCAAAATGCTTTGATGAAAAAGAAAATTTTTTTAATAGATTTTAAATGCAAATTATCAAACCAACTAGTCATAATTTGTTCATGCCTACGCAGACTTGTGTATTATAATATTATAAATATCAAATATGGCAGGGCAATTAACTGTAAATATGTTAATATAATATAATATACATTTTAAATAACATAAAAAAAAAAAAACATTTGATTCAAAATTTTATTTTCCGCTGAAATGGACTGTTCGTCGTGGCCCTCCCGGAATGCCTCTGTCGCCAATTCGAGCGCTCTTGATTTTGAAATCAAACTCTCCGCTCTCTCCACGATTTGCTTATAATCCCCAATGGTGAGCTCCGCCATTGGGAATTGCAGCTGTACCGTGTCGAGGCTTTGAATCTGCTTCCAAAACTCCTCGAACGATGGCAACTCTGAATACGGATCGGTGACGTCCATGTAATGTTCGATGCTAAGAAAAAAACGATTTACAAATATCATAATATATTGTTAATGTTTGTAAATACTTACTTGGATATTATAAACTCTCTCAACTTGGATGATTGTTCGATCGTTGTCATCGCACGGTGTTTTGCTCGATTGCAGCGTGTGCCGACGGGACGTGGTAGCACCGTTCAACCGTGGCCTCGCTGTGCTGCAAGCAGCTGGCCAGAAGTTTTTTGGTGGCAGGAGAGTGCGTGATGCCGGCCGTTTCGATTTGTTTTCTAATAAGGGTGCCGGATACCACCCATACCGCCATCCTTACCGGGTACCATTATGTTACGTTGTTTGCATTCTTGGTTGAGCAGGTCAAAAAACTTCGTTAGCGCCTGCCCAGTGTTCGTGACGAAAGAGTTGTCGACCTTGACGTCGTCTAACTTCCGCCGCAATAAATAATAACTAAAGAGTATGGGAATGTTCATATTCTTTGATCAAATAATTCTATTCGTCTGTTTTCACTCACCGGTCCATATAGGCCATCATCTCGTCGTTTAACACAATGGTGGCCGGCGTCTTGTCGCCTAATTTGTGTTTTGCGACCCATATAACAGTATATTCTCCACGAGTGGCCGCCTCAAACTCAAAAATGGTGAGGTGCCTCACCACACCCACCCGGATCTTATTTAGTATAACCAATGTGCCTGCGAGCGCTATCGTCACCTGCCGCCAAAGTTTTGCGACCTGAAAACAAATAGATTAATTTACAAATTAATTCATCAGTTATATTTACTATTTTTTTTAAAATATCATTCAACGACTAACTTCCAAATTGGTTTTCCGCCGATTTATAACCCTCGGCGCGACGTCAATTTTGGCCGTTGTAGTGTTACACAGTATTTCGAGTTCCACAAAATGATCATCCATTTCCAACTTCATTTTTGTCACCAGATCCTCAATTGGGCTAAACGAGGGTAAGGTGTCGGCCGCCAGTACTTTGTTCGAAAACGTTTCCTGCGTCGACAACTTACCCCGTCCTTTAAATGTGTCCTTCAACGCGTTTAGTGTATACAGTACTCTGTCACATTCCCTACGGTCGGGCACCCCGTCGACCATAGGGAATGTTGGGTCCTGGTATGGGAATAAACCTCACGGCTTTGGTGAGCATTGGTTTGATTACCTTCAGGTAGGCAATCGTTGTACTGTACGTTTGTCCTGCATTCTCGCGACTGTGGAAACGAATTTTCGATTGTAATATTTATCCTTCGCATAACATTCAGTATTTATGCTTACCGTTTCAGGTAGTCTATTATCAGCTTTGGGTGCTGTAACAATTCCAACCAGTGAAATTTCTGTTTAACGTTCATCGTTAGCTGGTCACTAACGTACCTGAACACCAGGCTCAGGATTGCCAAATAATTTTTCACGGCATTTGGCTGCATTGGGTGTGTTTGTAACATCGATGAGTGGCACAACTTTAGGAACGGGTGATCAGCAGGCAGTTTCTGCTGCAACCCGTCCGTCACCAGCTTGCAATGCAGCATTTGCGATTCCGGCCTAGGAAAAAACATTATAAATTAAATAATTTATACGATGAAAAATAATTTAATTCTAGAAAAATGAAATTCACTCTTTCTTTCCATGGTTTCGTTCGCATCTGGTGTCAAGGGTGTCAAAGGAACAATCTGGCGGTGTGTGGGTGTTTCTGGCGGTGCATTGGTATGTCTATTTGTGGGTATATCTGGTGGAGCGTACGTCTGGCGGTTAGTGGGTGTAGCTGGTGGTGAATGCATTCGGATAGGTGGTGTATCAAACACCTCACGGTCTTCTCTGATCCTACAATTTTGAACGATTCCTTCCAGGTTTCTCACGATTGGAACATTGGGCAGCTCCCAGTCCCCATCCCAAATTTCAACCTGGAGGATGTTGAAGAGCCTGTAAGTAAGAAACATTTGCAGATTAATAAAACATGGAAACCATATTTTAAAACTCACTTCCAAATGGACTTTCTGAAGGACTGGTCCAACCATATTTTCCTTCCGACGGTATCAATAATCCTGTTGAGGCGCACAAGTTTTATACCCTTTTTCGCCTTGGCACTTATAATTTTACTGATTTTTTGAACGTTGTCCCTCACGGGGTGTATAACCAACCCACGGTGCACATTTGCTATGTGCCGCGGGAGTTAACATATGTGAGAAAGTCACACAACGGGCAGTGTCGGAATGGCTGAAAAATATTTATTGAAAATTTATACGCAACGAACTTCAATCTAAAAATAATTTTTTGCATTGTTTACCTTCTGGCCACCGATGCCTAGATCCAGGCACTGCTGGACCGACAACCGTCGGTTGTCGCCGGTTGCTCATCAGCGAACATCTGGACAACATGATACGACGATAAATTTAATATTTACCACGATTTATAAATGTATTCACACTGCCCGCTAGGTTATTTACGGTAAGGTTTTTCCGACCTATGATGTCCACGACCATCTCTCCGCGGTCGTCCGAGAGACGGTCGTGCCAAAGCGTAGACCGTGCGTTCACGTCCGCGCAGACTAACACGTTGCCGCTTACCGAGTCCAGTACGGATTCGAGCGCGTCAACATGTGTCTGTGTTGGTTCCGAAAATTGAAAGTATGCTGATATCAGCACTAAGCGGAGATTTCCAACAGTGAACACGGCTACGGAAATATGGGGGGTACTGAGATGCTGCAAACTCAGGATGCCGACTGCGGGGTTCGCGACGACGATGGCGGCTTTAGGCCCGACCCCGCTCGCTACTACCCTGTACGGACGTCTGTCGAACAGATAGATCCCTTTACAGTCGGTGGCTGGCTCTTGTATTAAGCAGACGTCAATACTTCTACTCGACAATAGCCCTTCAATCTCATGCATCACCCTCTGTGATCTCCTCGCATTGATTTGTATGACTTTAATTGTCGTCTGTCGTCACCAGTTATTTCATGTCTACAGGAGTCGGTATCGGTTGTGCTACTATCCGACCCTGCCGTCCCTTGGCGAGAGCCTGTCTCATTTTGAACTTGTGCGCCATCTGAAAAGGAACAAATTGATTCACGCTGGTTAAAAACCTTTCCAGTGTGATATTTGCAAGACAAGACACAGGGATTTATCAAATCTCAAGTGTCACAACATATGTTGGCACTTGGCATTCAAACATAAGGCCTTACATTTGCGTCATTGATGAATGTAAGGAAAGACCAAAAGCTTTTAAACAAAAAATCATATTTTAAAATTCATTGGTGGTGTTAGGAACCCCTTGTTCTTATAGTAATATAATATAGGTAACGTAGAATTTAGATGGGTAAGCACTTTTGTAAGACGACGTCCGTCGCCATCGAATAATGCATAGTACAAATAGTCTTTATACTCGATTACTGTGTGTACCTACGTTTTATCTAAAAAATAAAAGTATTAATATAATTTTAATTCATTGCGTTAAAATTCAATTCCTATAATAATAAGTTTCAATAGCGTACTGTAGTATTTTCGAGAGAGCGAACTAATTCTTTAACAGAGGATAACAACTCAAAATTGACTACGAAGGAACAAACCCAAGTAAGACATAACAGTGGGCACACTGTGAAATCAGATACATATGTGACATGTGTCACAAAACTTATTCCACAAATGGCAATGTGAACAGGCACAAGAAACATATACATAATGTTTTGCCCAGATATAATAAATAAAAATGTGTTTAATTTTATTGAATTATTGTATCTTTGCAATTCATCTAATGTAGTTATACATTTACTTTTATTTTGAGCAGACCATGAGTCAGGATAAATGTTGAGTATCGTGGGATGACTCTGTTTTATACTGTTCTTCAAGAATATTAAAATAGTTTAGACTATTGCACCATCTGAAAAGGAACAAATTGATTCACGCTGGTGAAAAACCTTTCCATTGTGATATTTGCAAGACAAGACACAGGGATTTATCAAATCTCAAGTGTCACAACATGTGTTGGCACTTGGCATTCAAACATAAGGCCTTACATTTGCGTCATTGATCAGACGTTTTCTGTATTAAAATATGATACAAAATAAAAATAATAATTATTATTGAAATATCTATAGGTACTTATTTGACCAACAATATATCGACGAAATAACCTTGTACAAGGTTAAATAATATATCAATCGAAGTGTAATTTTCAGCTCTAAGCCATGAAATAATTATAAAGATCATTACTATGTACACCGCCAACAAATGTATTCCTATACAAAAGAACATTAGAAATGCGGCAGCCGGCGGTCTTTAAGGCCATGAGAGTTCCTCACAGGTTACTGTAGCTGGCGGCCAAAAATTCTCGATTCATAATCATGTTCTTGTGGTCGCTGGCGGCTGTATGGCGCTCAACTTGTTTTAAGTACTTAAGTCGCCTAGTAGGTTAATTCGGTGGAATTATTTTGAAAATTTGCATAAATTACAAACTAAGTTGGGTTTAAAATTTGCAAACAAATTAATAGGTGCACTCATAGGGTGGAAGAAAAATAAAATTAAAAATTAAACTTGCTGCTCAATTATTAAGTACACCAACAGCCAGTGCACTGAAGTGTTTATCACATTAATAGCTTTCAACAATTTAAGAACAGCGAAGCTACAAATGATGCAGAGTAGACTAGTTAATATTGGATTTCTTAAATTCAAGGAGCCCTTTTGCCAAAGCTAACAAGTGCCCAATTTTAGAACTAATATCGATTCCAAGTTTCAACTTCAAATTTAATCCAAACTAAAAATTGAAACATAAAAGGTAATAAAGAAATTATAAATGTATAGTATGTAACTAAAAATAACGTTATAGTTAACAAAAATGTTGAATTTTAAATTCTAGTCGGTAATTTTGAAGATTACAAATCCCACCAACCACCCATGTTTTTTTTTTTTTTGATCATCCTTGAACACTACACCTACGACAATAAATTTATTTGGACCTAGCTAATTTTGGAAACATTTTTACAACCAGAAATTGTGGCCATATTAATCTAAGTAACCATAAAATTCCATTCATAGATACACAATACTGTGGAAGTTTGGGTTGCATTATAGGTGTTTGAATAGGTATCTACTATTAAACCTTATTTTTTGGTAATGACTGAACAACGCAAGGAGTGATTTTAATGATTGGTCCCCATGCACCACACATAAATAGTATGCAAGTTGCTCACCTGAGCACTAGTTTCTAACGGTTTGTAATGCAAAAAATGCATGCAACTTGTTGTGTGAGTTTTAAACCGCTCGTGGCGCTAGTGTGGTCGACCGTCTTCTATGAAACTTTTGTTTGTCGGCACTTCCGCAGTTGGTTGCGGGCCGACTGGACGTCGACTTTTGTCTTTATTATTTTTACAATCGTGTCGTGCGATGCTCATTCTTGTAAACATTTTATTCCGTGTCCTAATTGTGTCTGGTCTTAACTGAGAAGACGAAATGTCAAAATGCTTTGATGAAAAAGAAAATTTTTTTAATAGATTTTAAATGCAAATTATCAAACCAACTAGTCATAATTTGTTCATGCCTACGCAGACTTGTGTATTATAATATTATAAATATCAAATATGGCAGGGCAATTAACTGTAAATATGTTAATATAATATAATATACATTTTAAATAACATAAAAAAAAAAAAACATTTGATTCAAAATTTTATTTTCCGCTGAAATGGACTGTTCGTCGTGGCCCTCCCGGAATGCCTCTGTCGCCAATTCGAGCGCTCTTGATTTTGAAATCAAACTCTCCGCTCTCTCCACGATTTGCTTATAATCCCCAATGGTGAGCTCCGCCATTGGGAATTGCAGCTGTACCGTGTCGAGGCTTTGAATCTGCTTCCAAAACTCCTCGAACGATGGCAACTCTGAATACGGATCGGTGACGTCCATGTAATGTTCGATGCTAAGAAAAAAACGATTTACAAATATCATAATATATTGTTAATGTTTGTAAATACTTACTTGGATATTATAAACTCTCTCAACTTGGATGATTGTTCGATCGTTGTCATCGCACGGTGTTTTGCTCGATTGCAGCGTGTGCCGACGGGACGTGGTAGCACCGTTCAACCGTGGCCTCGCTGTGCTGCAAGCAGCTGGCCAGAAGTTTTTTGGTGGCAGGAGAGTGCGTGATGCCGGCCGTTTCGATTTGTTTTCTAATAAGGGTGCCGGATACCACCCATACCGCCATCCTTACCGGGTACCATTATGTTACGTTGTTTGCATTCTTGGTTGAGCAGGTCAAAAAACTTCGTTAGCGCCTGCCCAGTGTTCGTGACGAAAGAGTTGTCGACCTTGACGTCGTCTAACTTCCGCCGCAATAAATAATAACTAAAGAGTATGGGAATGTTCATATTCTTTGATCAAATAATTCTATTCGTCTGTTTTCACTCACCGGTCCATATAGGCCATCATCTCGTCGTTTAACACAATGGTGGCCGGCGTCTTGTCGCCTAATTTGTGTTTTGCGACCCATATAACAGTATATTCTCCACGAGTGGCCGCCTCAAACTCAAAAATGGTGAGGTGCCTCACCACACCCACCCGGATCTTATTTAGTATAACCAATGTGCCTGCGAGCGCTATCGTCACCTGCCGCCAAAGTTTTGCGACCTGAAAACAAATAGATTAATTTACAAATTAATTCATCAGTTATATTTACTATTTTTTTTAAAATATCATTCAACGACTAACTTCCAAATTGGTTTTCCGCCGATTTATAACCCTCGGCGCGACGTCAATTTTGGCCGTTGTAGTGTTACACAGTATTTCGAGTTCCACAAAATGATCATCCATTTCCAACTTCATTTTTGTCACCAGATCCTCAATTGGGCTAAACGAGGGTAAGGTGTCGGCCGCCAGTACTTTGTTCGAAAACGTTTCCTGCGTCGACAACTTACCCCGTCCTTTAAATGTGTCCTTCAACGCGTTTAGTGTATACAGTACTCTGTCACATTCCCTACGGTCGGGCACCCCGTCGACCATAGGGAATGTTGGGTCCTGGTATGGGAATAAACCTCACGGCTTTGGTGAGCATTGGTTTGATTACCTTCAGGTAGGCAATCGTTGTACTGTACGTTTGTCCTGCATTCTCGCGACTGTGGAAACGAATTTTCGATTGTAATATTTATCCTTCGCATAACATTCAGTATTTATGCTTACCGTTTCAGGTAGTCTATTATCAGCTTTGGGTGCTGTAACAATTCCAACCAGTGAAATTTCTGTTTAACGTTCATCGTTAGCTGGTCACTAACGTACCTGAACACCAGGCTCAGGATTGCCAAATAATTTTTCACGGCATTTGGCTGCATTGGGTGTGTTTGTAACATCGATGAGTGGCACAACTTTAGGAACGGGTGATCAGCAGGCAGTTTCTGCTGCAACCCGTCCGTCACCAGCTTGCAATGCAGCATTTGCGATTCCGGCCTAGGAAAAAACATTATAAATTAAATAATTTATACGATGAAAAATAATTTAATTCTAGAAAAATGAAATTCACTCTTTCTTTCCATGGTTTCGTTCGCATCTGGTGTCAAGGGTGTCAAAGGAACAATCTGGCGGTGTGTGGGTGTTTCTGGCGGTGCATTGGTATGTCTATTTGTGGGTATATCTGGTGGAGCGTACGTCTGGCGGTTAGTGGGTGTAGCTGGTGGTGAATGCATTCGGATAGGTGGTGTATCAAACACCTCACGGTCTTCTCTGATCCTACAATTTTGAACGATTCCTTCCAGGTTTCTCACGATTGGAACATTGGGCAGCTCCCAGTCCCCATCCCAAATTTCAACCTGGAGGATGTTGAAGAGCCTGTAAGTAAGAAACATTTGCAGATTAATAAAACATGGAAACCATATTTTAAAACTCACTTCCAAATGGACTTTTTGAAGGACTGGTCCAACCATATTTTCCTTCCGACGGTATCAATAATCCTGTTGAGGCGCACAAGTTTTATACCCTTTTTCGCCTTGGCACTTATAATTTTACTGATTTTTTGAACGTTGTCCCTCACGGGGTGTATAACCAACCCACGGTGCACATTTGCTATGTGCCGCGGGAGTTAACATATGTGAGAAAGTCACACAACGGGCAGTGTCGGAATGGCTGAAAAATATTTATTGAAAATTTATACGCAACGAACTTCAATCTAAAAATAATTTTTTGCATTGTTTACCTTCTGGCCACCGATGCCTAGATCCAGGCACTGCTGGACCGACAACCGTCGGTTGTCGCCGGTTGCTCATCAGCGAACATCTGGACAACATGATACGACGATAAATTTAATATTTACCACGATTTATAAATGTATTCACACTGCCCGCTAGGTTATTTACGGTAAGGTTTTTCCGACCTATGATGTCCACGACCATCTCTCCGCGATCGTCCGAGAGACGGTCGTGCCAAAGCGTAGACCGTGCGTTCACGTCCGCGCAGACTAACACGTTGCCGCTTACCGAGTCCAGTACGGATTCGAGCGCGTCAACATGTGTCTGTGTTGGTTCCGAAAATTGAAAGTATGCTGATATCAGCACTAAGCGGAGATTTCCAACAGTGAACACGGCTACGGAAATATGGGGGGTACTGAGATGCTGCAAACTCAGGATGCCGACTGCGGGGTTCGCGACGACGATGGCGGCTTTAGGCCCGACCCCGCTCGCTACTACCCTGTACGGACGTCTGTCGAACAGATAGATCCCTTTACAGTCGGTGGCTGGCTCTTGTATTAAGCAGACGTCAATACTTCTACTCGACAATAGCCCTTCAATCTCATGCATCACCCTCTGTGATCTCCTCGCATTGATTTGTATGACTTTAATTGTCGTCTGTCGTCACCAGTTATTTCATGTCTACAGGAGTCGGTATCGGTTGTGCTACTATCCGACCCTGCCGTCCCTTGGCGAGAGCCTGTCTCATTTTGAACTTGTGCGCCATCTGAAAAGGAACAAATTGATTCACGCTGGTTAAAAACCTTTCCAGTGTGATATTTGCAAGACAAGACACAGGGATTTATCAAATCTCAAGTGTCACAACATATGTTGGCACTTGGCATTCAAACATAAGGCCTTACATTTGCGTCATTGATGAATGTAAGGAAAGACCAAAAGCTTTTAAACAAAAAATCATATTTTAAAATTCATTGGTGGTGTTAGGAACCCCTTGTTCTTATAGTAATATAATATAGGTAACGTAGAATTTAGATGGGTAAGCACTTTTGTAAGACGACGTCCGTCGCCATCGAATAATGCATAGTACAAATAGTCTTTATACTCGATTACTGTGTGTACCTACGTTTTATCTAAAAATAAAAGTATTATATAATTTTAATCATTGCGTTAAAATTCAATTCCTATAATAATAAGTTTCAATAGCGTACTGTAGTATTTTCGAGAGAGCGAACTAATTCTTTAACAGAGGATAACAACTCAAAATTGACTACGAAGGAACAAACCCAAGTAAGACATAACAGTGGGCACACTGTGAAATCAGATACATATGTGACATGTGTCACAAAACTTATTCCACAAATGGCAATGTGAACAGGCACAAGAAACATATACATAATGTTTTGCCCAGATATAATAAATAAAAATGTGTTTAATTTTATTGAATTATTGTATCTTTGCAATTCATCTAATGTAGTTATACATTTACTTTTATTTTGAGCAGACCATGAGTCAGGATAAATGTTGAGTATCGTGGGATGACTCTGTTTTATACTGTTCTTCAAGAATATTAAAATAGTTTAGACTATTGCACCATCTGAAAAGGAACAAATTGATTCACGCTGGTGAAAAACCTTTCCATTGTGATATTTGCAAGACAAGACACAGGGATTTATCAAATCTCAAGTGTCACAACATGTGTTGGCACTTGGCATTCAAACATAAGGCCTTACATTTGCGTCATTGATCAGACGTTTTCTGTATTAAAATATGATACAAAATAAAAATAATAATTATTATTGAAATATCTATAGGTACTTATTTGACCAACAATATATCGACGAAATAACCTTGTACAAGGTTAAATAATATATCAATCGAAGTGTAATTTTCAGCTCTAAGCCATGAAATAATTATAAAGATCATTACTATGTACACCGCCAACAAATGTATTCCTATACAAAAGAACATTAGAAATGCGGCAGCCGGCGGTCTTTAAGGCCATGAGAGTTCCTCACAGGTTACTGTAGCTGGCGGCCAAAAATTCTCGATTCATAATCATGTTCTTGTGGTCGCTGGCGGCTGTATGGCGCTCAACTTGTTTTAAGTACTTAAGTCGCCTAGTAGGTTAATTCGGTGGAATTATTTTGAAAATTTGCATAAATTACAAACTAAGTTGGGTTTAAAATTTGCAAACAAATTAATAGGTGCACTCATAGGGTGGAAGAAAAATAAAATTAAAATTAAACTTGCTGCTCAATTATTAAGTACACCAACAGCCAGTGCACTGAAGTGTTTATCACATTAATAGCTTTCAACAATTTAAGAACAGCGAAGCTACAAATGATGCAGAGTAGACTAGTTAATATTGGATTTCTTAAATTCAAGGAGCCCTTTTGCCAAAGCTAACAAGTGCCCAATTTTAGAACTAATATCGATTCCAAGTTTCAACTTCAAATTTAATCCAAACTAAAAATTGAAACATAAAAGGTATAAAGAATTATAAATGTATAGTATGTAACTAAAAATAACGTATAGTTAACAAAAATGTTGAATTTTAAATTCTAGTCGGTAATTTTGAAGATTACAAATCCCACCAACCACCCATGTTTTTTTTTTTTTGATCATCCTTGAACACTACACCTACGACAATAAATTTATTTGGACCTAGCTAATTTTGGAAACATTTTTACAACCAGAAATTGTGGCCATATTAATCTAAGTAACCATAAAATTCCATTCATAGATACACAATACTGTGGAAGTTTGGGTTGCATTATAGGTGTTTGAATAGGTATCTACTATTAAACCTTATTTTTTGGTAATGACTGAACAACGCAACGAGTGATTTTAATGATTGGTCCCCATGCACCACACATAAATAGTATGCAAGTTGCTCACCTGAGCACTAGTTTCTAACGGTTTGTAATGCAAAAAATGCATGCAACTTGTTGTGTGAGTTTTAAACCGCTCGTGGCGCTAGTGTGGTCGACCGTCTTCTATGAAACTTTTGTTTGTCGGCACTTCCGCAGTTGGTTGCGGGCCGACTGGACGTCGACTTTGTCTTTATTATTTTTACAATCGTGTCGTGCGATGCTCATTCTTGTAAACATTTTATTCCGTGTCCTAATTGTGTCTGGTCTTAACTGAGAAGACGAAATGTCAAAATGCTTTGATGAAAAAGAAAATTTTTTTAATAGATTTTAAATGCAAATTATCAAACCAACTAGTCATAATTTGTTCATGCCTACGCAGACTTGTGTATTATAATATTATAAATATCAAATATGGCAGGGCAATTAACTGTAAATATGTTAATATAATATAATATACATTTTAAATAACATAAAAAAAAAAAAACATTTGATTCAAAATTTTATTTTCCGCTGAAATGGACTGTTCGTCGTGGCCCTCCCGGAATGCCTCTGTCGCCAATTCGAGCGCTCTTGATTTTGAAATCAAACTCTCCGCTCTCTCCACGATTTGCTTATAATCCCCAATGGTGAGCTCCGCCATTGGGAATTGCAGCTGTACCGTGTCGAGGCTTTGAATCTGCTTCCAAAACTCCTCGAACGATGGCAACTCTGAATACGGATCGGTGACGTCCATGTAATGTTCGATGCTAAGAAAAAAACGATTTACAAATATCATAATATATTGTTAATGTTTGTAAATACTTACTTGGATATTATAAACTCTCTCAACTTGGATGATTGTTCGATCGTTGTCATCGCACGGTGTTTTGCTCGATTGCAGCGTGTGCCGACGGGACGTGGTAGCACCGTTCAACCGTGGCCTCGCTGTGCTGCAAGCAGCTGGCCAGAAGTTTTTTGGTGGCAGGAGAGTGCGTGATGCCGGCCGTTTCGATTTGTTTTCTAATAAGGGTGCCGGATACCACCCATACCGCCATCCTTACCGGGTACCATTATGTTACGTTGTTTGCATTCTTGGTTGAGCAGGTCAAAAAACTTCGTTAGCGCCTGCCCAGTGTTCGTGACGAAAGAGTTGTCGACCTTGACGTCGTCTAACTTCCGCCGCAATAAATAATAACTAAAGAGTATGGGAATGTTCATATTCTTTGATCAAATAATTCTATTCGTCTGTTTTCACTCACCGGTCCATATAGGCCATCATCTCGTCGTTTAACACAATGGTGGCCGGCGTCTTGTCGCCTAATTTGTGTTTTGCGACCCATATAACAGTATATTCTCCACGAGTGGCCGCCTCAAACTCAAAAATGGTGAGGTGCCTCACCACACCCACCCGGATCTTATTTAGTATAACCAATGTGCCTGCGAGCGCTATCGTCACCTGCCGCCAAAGTTTTGCGACCTGAAAACAAATAGATTAATTTACAAATTAATTCATCAGTTATATTTACTATTTTTTTTAAAATATCATTCAACGACTAACTTCCAAATTGGTTTTCCGCCGATTTATAACCCTCGGCGCGACGTCAATTTTGGCCGTTGTAGTGTTACACAGTATTTCGAGTTCCACAAAATGATCATCCATTTCCAACTTCATTTTTGTCACCAGATCCTCAATTGGGCTAAACGAGGGTAAGGTGTCGGCCGCCAGTACTTTGTTCGAAACGTTTCTGCGTCGACAACTTACCCCGTCCTTTAAATGTTGTCCTTCAACGCGTTTAGTGTATACATACTCTGTCACATTCCCCTACGGTCGGGCACCCGTCGACCCATAGGGAATGTGGGTCCTGGTATGGGAATAAACCTCACGGCTTTGGTGAGCATTGGTTTGATTACCTTCAGGTAGGCAATCGTTGTACTGTACGTTTGTCCTGCATTCTCGCGACTGTGGAAACGAATTTTCGATTGTAATATTTATCCTTCGCATAACATTCAGTATTTATGCTTACCGTTTCAGGTAGTCTATTATCAGCTTTGGGTGCTGTAACAATTCCAACCAGTGAAATTTCTGTTTAACGTTCATCGTTAGCTGGTCACTAACGTACCTGAACACCAGGCTCAGGATTGCCAAATAATTTTTCACGGCATTTGGCTGCATTGGGTGTGTTTGTAACATCGATGAGTGGCACAACTTTAGGAACGGGTGATCAGCAGGCAGTTTCTGCTGCAACCCGTCCGTCACCAGCTTGCAATGCAGCATTTTGCGATCCGGCCTAGGAAAAAACATTATAAATTAAATAATTATACGATGAAAAATAATTTAATTCTAGAAAAATGAAATTCACTCTTGCTTCCATGGTTTTCGTTCGCATCTGGTGTCAAGGGTGTCAAAGGAACAATCTGGCGGTGTGTGGGTGTTTCTGGCGGTGCATTGGTATGTCTATTTGTGGGTATATCTGGTGGAGCGTACGTCTGGCGGTTAGTGGTTGTAGCTGGTGGTGAATGCATTCGGATAGGTGGTGTATCAAACACCTCACGGTCTTCTCTGATCCTACAATTTTGAACGATTCCTTCCAGGTTTCTCACGATTGGAACATTGGGCAGCTCCCAGTCCCCATCCCAATTTCACCTGGAGGATGTTGAAGAGCCTGTAAGTAAGAAACATTTGCAGATTAATAAAACATGGAAACCATATTTTAAAACTCACTTCCAAATGGACTTTCTGAAGGACTGGTCCAACCATATTTTCCTTCCGACGGTATCAATAATCCTGTTGAGGCGCACAAGTTTTATACCCTTTTTCGCCTTGGCACTTATAATTTTACTGATTTTTTGAACGTTGTCCCTCACGGGTGTATACCAACCCACGGTGCACATTTGCTATGTGCCGCGGGAGTTAACATATGTGAGAAAGTCACACAACGGGCAGTGTCGGAATGGCTGAAAAATATTTATTGAAAATTTATACGCAACGAACTTCAATCTAAAATAAGTTTTTTGCATTGTTTACCTTCTGGCCACCGATGCCTAGATCCAGGCACTGCTGGACCGACAACCGTCGGTTGTCGCCGGTTGCTCATCAGCGAACATCTGGACAACATGATACGACGATAAATTTAATATTTACCACGATTTATAAATGTATTCACACTGCCCGCTAGGTTATTTACGGTAAGGTTTTTCCGACCTATGATGTCCACGACCATCTCTCCGCGGTCGTCCGAGAGACGGTCGTGCCAAAGCGTAGACCGTGCGTTCACGTCCGCGCAGACTAACACGTTGCCGCTTACCGAGTCCAGTACGGATTCGAGCGCGTCAACATGTGTCTGTGTTGGTTCCGAAAATTGAAAGTATGCTGATATCAGCACTAAGCGGAGATTTCCAACAGTGAACACGGCTACGGAAATATGGGGGGTACTGAGATGCTGCAAACTCAGGATGCCGACTGCGGGGTTCGCGACGACGATGGCGGCTTTAGGCCCGACCCCGCTCGCTACTACCCTGTACGGACGTCTGTCGAACAGATAGATCCCTTTACAGTCGGTGGCTGGCTCTTGTATTAAGCAGACGTCAATACTTCTACTCGACAATAGCCCTTCAATCTCATGCATCACCCTCTGTGATCTCCTCGCATTGATTTGTATGACTTTAATTGTCGTCTGTCGTCACCAGTTATTTCATGTCTACAGGAGTCGGTATCGGTTGTGCTACTATCCGACCCTGCCGTCCCTTGGCGAGAGCCTGTCTCATTTTGAACTTGTGCGCCATCTGAAAAGGAACAAATTGATTCACGCTGGTTAAAAACCTTTCCAGTGTGATATTTGCAAGACAAGACACAGGGATTTATCAAATCTCAAGTGTCACAACATATGTTGGCACTTGGCATTCAAACATAAGGCCTTACATTTGCGTCATTGATGAATGTAAGGAAAGACCAAAAGCTTTTAAACAAAAAATCATATTTTAAAATTCATTGGTGGTGTTAGGAACCCCTTGTTCTTATAGTAATATAATATAGGTAACGTAGAATTTAGATGGTATAGCACTTTTGTAAGACGACGCCCGTCGCCATCGAATAATGCATAGTACAAATAGTCTTTATACTCGATTACTGTGTGTACCTACGTTTTATCTAAAAAATAAAAGTATTAATATAATTTTAATTCATTTCGTTAAAATTCAATTCCTATAATAATAAGTTTCAATAGCGTACTGTAGTATTTTCGAGAGAGCGAACTAATTCTTTAACAGAGGATAACAACTCAAAATTGACTACGAAGGAACAAACCCAAGTAAGACATAACAGTGGGCACACTGTGAAATCAGATACATATGTGACATGTGTCACAAAACTTATTCCACAAATGGCAATGTGAACAGGCACAAGAAACATATACATAATGTTTTGCCCAGATATAATAAATAAAAATGTGTTTAATTTTATTGAATTATTGTATCTTTGCAATTCATCTAATGTAGTTATACATTTACTTTTATTTTGAGCAGACCATGAGTCAGGATAAATGTTGAGTATCGTGGGATGACTCTGTTTTATACTGTTCTTCAAGAATATTAAAATAGTTTAGACTATTGCACCATCTGAAAAGGAACAAATTGATTCACGCTGGTGAAAAACCTTTCCATTGTGATATTTGCAAGACAAGACACAGGGATTTATCAAATCTCAAGTGTCACAACATGTGTTGGCACTTGGCATTCAAACATAAGGCCTTACATTTGCGTCATGATCAGACGTTTCTGTATTAAAATATGATACAAAATAAAAATAATAATTATTATTGAAATAATCTATAGGTACTATTTGACCACACAATATATCGACGAAATAACCTTGTACAAGGTTTAAATAATATTCAATCGAAGGTGTAATTTTCAGCTCTAAGCCATGAAATAATTATAAAGATCATTACTATGTACACCGCCAACAAATGTATTCCTATACAAAAGAACATTAGAAATGCGGCAGCCGGCGGTCTTTAAGGCCATGAGAGTTCCTCACAGGTTACTGTAGCTGGCGGCCAAAAATTCTCGATTCATAATCATGTTCTTGTGGTCGCTGGCGGCTGTATGGCGCATCAACTTGTTTAATGTACTTAAGTCGCCTAGTAGGTTAATCGGTGGAATTATTTTTGAAAATTTGCAATAAATTACAACTAAGTTGGGTTTAAAATTTGCAAACAAATTAATAGGTGCACTCCATTAGGGTTGGAAGAAAAAATAATAATTAAAAATTAAACTTGCTGCTCAATTATTAAGTACACCAACAGCCAGTGCACTGAAGTGTTTATCACATTAATAGCTTTCAACAATTTAAGAACAGCGAAGCTACAAATGATGCAGAGTAGACTAGTTAATATTGGATTTCTTAAATTCAAGGAGCCCTTTGCCAAGCTAACAAGTGCCCAATTTTAGAACTAATATCGATTCCAAGTTTCAACTTCAAATTTAATCCAAACTAAAAATTGAAACATAAAAGGTAATAAAGAAATTATAAATGTATAGTATGTAACTAAAAATAACGTTATAGTTAACAAAAATGTTGAATTTTAAATTCTAGTCGGTAATTTTGAAGATTACAAATCCCACCAACCACCCATGTTTTTTTTTTTTTGATCATCCTTGAACACTACACCTACGACAATAAATTTATTTGGACCTAGCTAATTTTGGAAACATTTTTACAACCAGAAATTGTGGCCATATTAATCTAAGTAACCATAAAATTCCATTCATAGATACACAATACTGTGGAAGTTTGGGTTGCATTATAGTTGTTTTGAATAGGTATCTACTATTAAACCTTATTTTTTGGTAATGACTGAACAACGCAACGAGTGATTTTAATGATTGGTCCCCATGCACCACACATAAATAGTATGCAAGTTGCTCACCTGAGCACTAGTTTCTAACGCTTTGTAATGCAAAAAATGCATGCAACTTGTTGTGTGAGTTTTAAACCGCTCGTGGCGCTAGTGTGGTCGACCGTCTTCTATGAAACTTTTGTTGTCGCACTTCCGCAGTTGGTTGCGGGCCGACTGGACGTCGACTTTTGTCTTTATTATTTTTACAATCGTGTCGTGCGATGCTCATTCTTGTAAACATTTTATTCCGTGTCCTAATTGTGTCTGGTCTTAACTGAGAAGACGAAATGTCAAAATGCTTTGATGAAAAAGAAAATTTTTTTAATAGATTTTAAATGCAAATTATCAAACCAACTAGTCATAATTTGTTCATGCCTACGCAGACTTGTGTATTATAATATTATAAATATCAAATATGGCAGGGCAATTAACTGTAAATATGTTAATATAATATAATATACATTTTAAATAACATAAAAAAAAAAAAACATTTGATTCAAAATTTTATTTTCCGCTGAAATGGACTGTTCGTCGTGGCCCTCCCGGAATGCCTCTGTCGCCAATTCGAGCGCTCTTGATTTTGAAATCAAACTCTCCGCTCTCTCCACGATTTGCTTATAATCCCCAATGGTGAGCTCCGCCATTGGGAATTGCAGCTGTACCGTGTCGAGGCTTTGAATCTGCTTCCAAAACTCCTCGAACGATGGCAACTCTGAATACGGATCGGTGACGTCCATGTAATGTTCGATGCTAAGAAAAAAACGATTTACAAATATCATAATATATTGTTAATGTTTGTAAATACTTACTTGGATATTATAAACTCTCTCAACTTGGATGATTGTTCGATCGTTGTCATCGCACGGTGTTTTGCTCGATTGCAGCGTGTGCCGACGGGACGTGGTAGCACCGTTCAACCGTGGCCTCGCTGTGCTGCAAGCAGCTGGCCAGAAGTTTTTTGGTGGCAGGAGAGTGCGTGATGCCGGCCGTTTCGATTTGTTTTCTAATAAGGGTGCCGGATACCACCCATACCGCCATCCTTACCGGGTACCATTATGTTACGTTGTTTGCATTCTTGGTTGAGCAGGTCAAAAAACTTCGTTAGCGCCTGCCCAGTGTTCGTGACGAAAGAGTTGTCGACCTTGACGTCGTCTAACTTCCGCCGCAATAAATAATAACTAAAGAGTATGGGAATGTTCATATTCTTTGATCAAATAATTCTATTCGTCTGTTTTCACTCACCGGTCCATATAGGCCATCATCTCGTCGTTTAACACAATGGTGGCCGGCGTCTTGTCGCCTAATTTGTGTTTTGCGACCCATATAACAGTATATTCTCCACGAGTGGCCGCCTCAAACTCAAAAATGGTGAGGTGCCTCACCACACCCACCCGGATCTTATTGAGTATAACCAATGTGCCTGCGAGCGCTATCGTCACCTGCCGCCAAAGTTTGGCGACCTGAAAAACAAATATGATTAATTTTACAAATTAATTCAATCAGTTATATTTACTATTTTTTTAAAATATCATTCAACGACTAACTTCCAAATTGGTTTTCCGCCGATTTATAACCCTCGGCGCGACGTCAATTTTGGCGTTGTAGTGTTAAACAAGTATTTCGAGTTCCACAAATGATCATCCATTTCCAACTTCATTTTTGTCACCAGATCCTCAATTGGGCTAAACGAGTGTAAAGGTGTCGGCCGCCAGTACTTTGTTCGAAACGTTTCCTGCGTCGACAAATTACCACGTCCTTAAATGTGTCCTTCAACGCGTTTAGTGGTATACAGTTACTCGTCACATTCCCTACGGTCGGGCACCCCGTCGACCATAGGGAATGTTGGGTCCTGGTATGGGAATAAACCTCACGGCTTTGGTGAGCATTGGTTTGATTACCTTCAGGTAGGCAATCGTTGTACTGTACGTTTGTCCTGCATTCTCGCGACTGTGGAAACGAATTTTCGATTGTAATATTTATCCTTCGCATAACATTCAGTATTTATGCTTACCGTTTCAGGTAGTCTATTATCAGCTTTGGGTGCTGTAACAATTCCAACCAGTGAAATTTCTGTTTAACGTTCATCGTTAGCTGGTCACTAACGTACCTGAACACCAGGCTCAGGATTGCCAAATAATTTTTCACGGCATTTGGCTGCATTGGGTGTGTTTGTAACATCGATGAGTGGCACAACTTTAGGAACGGGTGATCAGCAGGCAGTTTCTGCTGCAACCCGTCCGTCACCAGCTTGCAATGCAGCATTTGCGATTCCGGCCTAGGAAAAAACATTATAAATTAAATAATTTATACGATGAAAAATAATTTAATTCTAGAAAAATGAAATTCACTCTTTCTTTCCATGGTTTCGTTCGCATCTGGTGTCAAGGGTGTCAAAGGAACAATCTGGCGGTGTGTGGGTGTTTCTGGCGGTGCATTGGTATGTCTATTTGTGGGTATATCTGGTGGAGCGTACGTCTGGCGGTTAGTGGGTGTAGCTGGTGGTGAATGCATTCGGATAGGTGGTGTATCAAACACCTCCGCGTCTTCTCGGATCCTACAATTTTGAACGATTCTTCCAGGTTTCTCACGATTGGAACATTGGGCAGCTCCCAGTCCCCATCCCAAATTTCAACCTGGAGGATGTTGAAGAGCCTGTAAGTAAGAAACATTTGCAGATTAATAAAACATGGAAACCATATTTTAAAACTCACTTCCAAATGACTTCTGAAGGACTGGTTCCAACCATATTTTCCTTCCGACGGTATCCATAATCCTGTTGAGGCGCACAAGTTTTATACCCTTTTTCGCCTTGGCACTTATAATTTTACTGATTTTTTGAACGTTGTCCCTCACGGGGTGTATAACCAACCCACGGTGCACATTTGCTATGTGCCGCGGGAGTTAACATATGTGAGAAAGTCACACAACGGGCAGTGTCGGAATGGCTGAAAAATATTTATTGAAAATTTATACGCAACGAACTTCAATCTAAAAATTTTTTGCCTTGTTTACCTTCTGGCCACCGATGCCTAGTCCAGCACTGCTGGACCGACAACCGTCGGTTGTCGCCGGTTGCTCATCAGCGAACATCTGGACAACATGATACGACGATAAATTTAATATTTATAAAAGGGAACAGTTTATTTTTTTATACTCACATCATCATCGGACTCTATTGGTAATCGTCAGCGGTCGGCTGATGGGTAAATATAAAAACGAAATGAGTACCGGATACACGCGTACATCGACTATGTCGGTGCGTAGTGGTCCGGCGTTCTCCGGTTAGACGACCCGCCGTCAAGGGAGAGTCGC
>CARXXK010000993.1:0-91306 GCA_949089665.1 Macrosiphum euphorbiae
TGGAAATGTTTCATTATTACTTATTTACGTTTATAGATATGTGTCCACCTCTAGAGTCAGATAGTTTGGATATTAAATGTACTCATAATGGAAAGTATGCTAATTGTTCAAATCCATCCATACCCGGTACTATAGCAAAACCATTATGTAAGCCATTATATACTGCACCAAATGGATACGAAAATGAACCACTTGAATTACGTTGCCAGTCCAATGGAACGTGGAATAAAGAACTGTATAGATGCAATCCAAGTAATTGTATTTTTTTATTATGAACGTAATTCCCTAATTTATTTATATTTTATTTATTTAATTAACTTTTAACTTTAATTGATTGATGTAAATTCTTAAACCGTCCACAGTATGTCTAATGTCTATTGTATAGTCATTATTACTTATTAACTATTATTATCATTCGTATATATTCAAATATTATTTAAGATTGCGGTAAAACGTATACCATAAACGATGGAATAATTATGGGTGGTAAACCAGCGCGTTCTGCTGGAACGGCACCGTGGAACGTTGGTGTGTAATGTGTATAGATTTGAAACAATTTCCAATAATTATAACTTGATTTGTGGAGGATCGATAATTTCTCCGAATTTGGTCGTTTCTGGTAAAATATTTGTACGACAAAAGATAGAAAAGAATGATAGTTAAATAAATATCATTTTTAGCGGCTCATTGTTTTTGGAAAAAAGGTATGTTATCTAATATAATATCAGTTAATGACGTTGAGTACAAGATTGCTGTTGGAAAATATTCAAGAAACATTACAATAATTGACAATGAATTTACTAAAATAATGAATGTAAGTTATTAATAATTCAAAGTCTACAAATAATTGATATGACTGTTATGTAATATGAATCAAAACTATTGTATAGGTGAAAACTGTTTATCTGAATGAATATTATTATGGATATTCCGGGTTTCATGCTGATGATATAGCTATTGTTGTGTTACGAAACAGAATTTCTTTTAGTATTGGTGTTTCACCTATTTGTGTCTATTGGACAGGTAGAAACACTATACCAAATGGAGCTGAAGGAAAGGTTTGTTTGTCGTATTATTTAAATAATAAAATTGTTATTATTATATTTACAGTTAATTTCTGTATACTTAGTACCTACCACAATTAACCATCAATAAATAAATTGTCCATAAAATGTAAAGAGGAAATACCGTGCGATTTTCATCTAAATTTTGTATAAATATTGGCATGTTACATAATATAACTAAAAAAATTTTCAACTGCTACTGAAACAATATTATATTATGAGCCTTGTATTACATTTTCAATTGTACATTTTCATTTTTGACCTCACAAATAAAATGCTATTGACATCTATAGAAAAAAAAATAAAAAATTGGAAACTGAAAATGCCCGTTAATTGTTCAAAATAAGTCAAGATGTTTTGAGAGTTTTATGGTGTAGAAGAAATGATAATGTAAACATTTATAGAAAATTTTACACAACTAAATAATAAATGATATTCTTTGTTTTAAATTTTTAATCCTTATATTTCAAAACTGATCATTTTATACATTTTTAGTTACAAACAAATTTAAATTTATTTAAATTTTAATTTAACGTACCTAATATTTGTATGTTACTTACTATAGGTAATTAAAAATAGCGATTAAGTGGGTTTACCTCTGTTATATGGATAGTGATAAATTTGAATTCAATGATATAATATCGTTGTATACGAAAAACAATTCTGAGTTGAGACGTAGACGATTGGTCAGCCTAGGATAATTTTGATTATATACATTTTATATTGTTATTATTAATACGGTAGTTGAATTATGCTTATTAACAAATTTGTATTTAATTATAACTTTGGAAGTTTTAAAAACCTAATGATAATTTTTAAATATAACACAAAACTAAAATTGTTCTTCTTCGTTTAAACATCTAACATCATCCAAATTTTAACATAAAATAACTAAAACTACTTTCGAGGAACCTTGTTTTAATTTTTCAATGAAAATTGATTTGTTTATACATTTTGACTCGACGAATTAAATTGAATTGACATTTATACAAAAAAGTTGAAAATGATAAAATGATAAAATAACATAAGGTGTAAATTATGATAGCATATGTGTTTACAGTTATTCGTTTTTGAATTTCAACAAAATTAGAAAATCAAAACATGAGATTTCTGCATTGGGTAATGAAATTGTAATATTAAATTATTAACCGCTGGATATAATTGGGAACAATTTTAAAAATGAAGATTACCTTATTTTTTATTAAATTAATGAATCATATTTTACATATTTACAAATTAGTATAAGAATACAAAATATGTGTCTGTAAATTATTAAATAAACTCTACACATAGAGAAAGTAAGGAATATAGTGGATAATCCAGTAGCGTGTTTGATTTAGTTTTATGTCGCCCCTCCGGCACTAAAATTATGAATTATCATACACAAATTTAAATTCTACCCTATTGAATTTACCACAAAATTTACCACTTTTGTGTGAGATGAGTGATGACCCTTTTCTAGAAGAAATAATGCTTAATATTTTATTTAAAAGGAGAGGTCTGGTTAGAGAACCTACTATAGGTAAATTAAAATAATATTTATATACTATAATATCTTTAGTTTGGTGATAAATTCAAGCCCAGATTAAGACCTTCAAGGGCCAGGGGCTTACACGTGGTTGTGGGCCCTAACCAATTAAAAAATGGCCATGTACCCCCACTTATCATACCAGTGGTGGTGAATATTGTAGGCAGGTGACAGGTTGGCCTAACCTAACCTGTTGGCTTAAACAATAAAAAAATTAAAAAAAATATATTCTTGTGGGCCCTATAAAAATTACAAATTACTAATCAATGTAATTTTAAGCCGTGAAGACTATGGGATGTTTACATAAGGGGAACCCGGGTACATGGCTTCTCTATACCCCCTGGTGTTAATGTAAATCGTTATGCGAGTATGCGATTGTTTACGTGATAAGATTACTGCTCTGACTACTACCAAGTAAACGTCCATCCCCAAGACGTACAAACAAATTCATTAGAGGCTCCAATGAGATATAACATAATATGTTTTCACAATAATATTAAAACATGTAAAATATAAAAAAATCGTTTTGCTTGAACATCATATTATGTACTTCTTAAAACTTCTTATAACTGAATAAAAAAACAATTATTCTTTAAGCCATGGGGTGGGGGCGGGGCATTCACCCCCACAGACACCATCAAACACGCCACTGGGAGAATCACGTAAGATATGGTGTGTACATTTTAATGACACCTCTGAATACGGTGGTCGAGCACATGTCGATTTTAACTGATCAATATATAGGAGGATTTTGTGTAATCCCTTTCTTTGTTTAGATGTATCGTTTAGAACCTGAGCTTAAAATTGTTTACCGGTTTTTAACGGAAACCGGTAACCATGAATAATTTTGGGTCTGCTAACCGCTTTCCGATTTGTAAGTTTTAATTTTGAGAAGCGGTTAACAATTACCAGTAACCACCAAGTTCAATTAAGGGGTAACGTGTAGCGGTAACCTTTTTTTTTAAAAAAACTGGTCAGTTCAACAAAACCGGAAATGTCAAAAAAAAAAAAACTTTATATTTGATTTTAATATTTTAATGTATTTTTTTTTTTTTGAAATGTATTCTATTTTTTTTTGATTAATAATTTTATTTACAAGATAATTTAAATGTAATAAGTACGATTAAAGATGGTATACTGTCTGTAGCCGCAACATAATTAATAAGCACCAATATATACGAATATTAAGTACGATTCATTGGTTCGTAGACATACTACAGAACATATTTTATATTATTTATTTTAAGCGCCATACAGCTTTTACAATATATTACCTATTAATGAATATACATTATGACATATTTATACATATATACATAACACTTTGAGTATCAATGAATTAAAATTATACAGTATTAAATAGTAGGCTCCTGGAAATTAAATATAACGGAACAAAAACCTAAATTAGAAAAAAAATTTTAACTAGTTTGACTGTTAACTAAAGACATATTAAATGATTATTATTTATTTTATTGTTATTGACGCTGTTGATTAACACTTTTCCATGAAATATTTTTCAATCAATGGTTATGGGTAATTTACTAATATAATTTAAATTTATATTTATCCATATCTTCAAATGATAAAACAAAGCCTTATAGGTATTTATTTTTTAATTTAGCATACATCTAAATCGTTTTATAAAGTGTATATTTGTTATATATTTGTATAATTAGTATATTATTGCATCATCTCACATCTAGTATGGTCGTCTTTCAGTTGTAATTATTTATCATACATTAAGTACGTTTTACATTTAAGTAAACCATGGAAATATTTTGTATTACCTACACTATGATAGTGTCAAAATAAATTAAAGGAACTCCATCATTAAAATACTATGTCGTAAGCTAAGTATTTATTATATTTTTTATTATTGTTTAATGCAAATTTATGATTTTTTCTGTTTGTTACCTGAACGTTCGACTCTATCATTCAAGTTTCAATAGACATTATTTAAATATTTCTATAAAGTCATCATTGATTCTAGGATTCATTAGTAGGACGTGTAAAGATGTTACCAATCCCTTTACCTTGAATGTTTTATTATAACATTATTAGATTCTATGTTGAATTACATGTTATTATAATATTATACTTAATTTACGTTATATTCATAAATCATTTAATGTTATATTATTTATTTATGTGTCTATTATTCTCTCTCTGTTAATCTCACCTTGTTATTATGATTATTAAGCTATTGCATAGATTCTATCGTGGGCCTGTCGTTGTGACTGAAAAAATATTTCCGTAACGAAAAAGCGTGACCGTAAGAACGAGCGCTTCCCCGCAGTAAAGGCATTTATCTGGCTTATCATATAATAACGTTATCATAGAGTTAATCCGCGATAACAGTTAATTTTTTTCTGATCCTATTTAAAAATAATAATTATAATATAATTGGTTTTTTATGCTTAATTCAAAAGTGTTTGAAAACATTTCCGGAAACTTACCGTTGAAGAGTTATGACAATTCAAAGTTGTCGATATTATAAAATATACTTTTGAATGGACGATCGAGTGACCACTCTTGCAATAAATGTACTTAGAAACAATATTGAGGAAACCGAGGCTTACCTGAGGTGGTTTACGTCGCCGAGGAGCGTAGGGAAGAGTGCCGATACACGCGTAATCTACTGCAACTTTGATATGCCATAACTTGTGAAAGGTAAATTTCCGGAAATTTTTGTAACTGGGTAACTGGGAAACTGTGTAGCTGGTGGTATGCAGGTTTAAAAAGTTTGAAAGCCGCTGGTCTAGAGAAACCAAAAATTATACAATACTGTTGAAAGTAAAGCTTGACGGACCTATGACTTTAGTATTAATGTAATAAGTAATAACACGACAATATGATTATGTATAAGTATAATATATAATAACGTACAACTGGACAATTAAACTGTGACTGTACATACATACCTTATACTCACTGTACGACGGAACCTGTGCAAGTTAGTATTACATACTTCAAAGGCCCTATATATATGCACGACCGAGGTCATGTTACATCCTTAAAGAAAGTGAGTCTTACACTGGTATTACTAGTTACTAAATTGTACACCCGTGTCAAGGCTGACTACATATATTAATTGTATATTTCAACACCCTCCTTCCATTAATAATTTCTTTAATTGTAGTCACTCCTATGGCTGACCGTAGTTTCTCGAATCGTTCATTTACCAAAGGCTTGGTTAGGATGTCCTCTCTCTATTCATCTGTCCCGATGTACAGTAGTTGAAATTGTCCTTCTTCGTATTTCTCCCGTATGAAGTGGTATCGTACGTCAATGTGTTTTGTCCTCTTATGAAACACCGAATCCTTAACTATAAACGTATAGCACTTTGATTATCAATGTATAATACTGGTTGTTTGCCACCTGTTGTTGATAAGCTTATTATCAACTGTGTAATCCACATGATGCCCTTGACAGCTTTACTACCCGAAATATATTCAGCCTCTATCGATGACAGTCGCGTCATGAACGTCATGTCTGAACGTATCCTGCTTAATCTGCATCACTAAATATTTCTAATGCCAATTGTGTATTATTATTAAAATACAAGCCATAATTAAATGTCCGTTTGACACATTGTATAATCCGTTTTACCAAGTTCCAATGAACTTAAGTTGGTTTTGCTAAATAACGACTAGCAATAAGCTTACTGCATATGCTATATCTGGTCTTGTTACCTGTGATAAGAACAGTAGGCTACCTACTGCCTGCCTATAAGGAATATCTTCACTCAATATCTATTTATAAGAAAAAAATTTTAAATGGAATAAAAAAGCCAAAGTTAAATAAAAATGTTAAGTTTAGTAAAAAAATCTACATGAAATTAAAAAATCTTTTTTTTATTAAATACAGGTTTTTTTAAACTACATATTTATTTTTTTGTAGTTACAGGTCTTTTATGTTAGCCTACTTTTTGTATGTAAAAAAATTAAAACATTTATTAAAATACTTAGTCACTTTGGCACTTAAATATTTGATAGAATGGATACTACATATTATCAACAAAATAGAGGAAAGAGTACCAGAATGTGAATTAGAGAAACACTGTTTTTATCAGAGCCTCTCATTCTGACAGAGGTTTTATAATACTGTTTTCTACATGTGCTTAAGCTTCAGGGATGACAAATCCATGGTACTGAAAAACATTTTTGAGGGCACATGAATAATTGAAATATTAAAATAATATTTTTATTTATTATATTAATACATTGATACATATAATATAAATTATTTATTAATTACATTAATATTTATATTACATATTAGTATATTTTTTCTTATAGTATGCATATGTATAATATATATAATGAATATATTTAAGAAATGATGGGGCTTAAATTAAACTACGGCTCATTTCTCTGGAATTTCTAGGGATAATCGGCTATAAGTCAGGAACGGTGATGGAACAAACGGCGAAATTTTCGGAACAAACAAGAACAAACGAAGAACAATCGAAATCCCCCGGTTCAGTTCCGAAATTCAAAAGTGGGGGTGCAGGCATTTCCCTGCCCCCCCTTAAATTGGCTATAAGTTGGAAACAATGGTGGAACAAACGACGAAATTTTCGGAACAAACAAGAACAAACGAAGAACAATCGAATGCCCTTGGTTCGGTTCCGAAATTTAAAAGCTAGGGAAATGAACATCAATTTAATTATTCTTTGGGTAATATAAATTTATTAAGAGTGTCTACGGTACACGATCTTGGGGTAAAATTTGACTCCAAACTATCATCAAGGACCATATACTTTATATTAGGAATAAAGCGTCAGCAAAGTTAGGTTTTCTAAAACGAACCTGTAGAAATTTTAGAAATGAATCTGCATTAAAAATATTATACTACTCGTTAATCCATTCGCACTTTGATTATGCCATCCTAATGTGGCATCCATATTTAGTAACACATATCAAAGATTTAAACAAAATTCAAAATAATTTTATCAGATTTTTATGTTATCAATGTTTTGTTTGTACTGTTTATAGAGCACCCCATTCCGACTATAATGTTACAATCCGTTTTTAGATTCTGAGTGAAACGATGAATGTATTGATTTTACAATGATGTGTGTTTTTTTTTTATTTTTGTGTCTGTGTACTCGATAAGTAGTCGAAATAATGCTTCGATTTTCAACTTCAGTATCTTGTTCGATTGGAAAGTGAATTTAGTTGGTGAATTCGGGAGGTCAAAATTCCCAATAGTTTTCACAAGCTCCATCAATAAGACTATAAATATAAAGATGCAGCATGTTTATATAGTTTATACTTTTTAATAGTATATAGTTGACACAATAACGTGTGCTACATTATATATATTATTAATTATTATTATTATACTTGAATCAGTTGGGTTTTATGGTATTGAAAATATTATATTCTGGTTACATAATTACAAAAATATATATACATTTACAATAAAATACAAAATCTAATTAAATTATATAAAATATCACCTACTGTTGTCACACTGCGCAAAAATATATAAAAAAAAATAATATTAAGGCTTATAATAATAATTATGTTTTAATTATACTCATTATTATAGTTGATATGATATACCACGACTGTCACAATAAACAGTGAAATATATTTATCTCGTCGCGATTACGAGGAACTACGAGTATTGGTATTGCGTATTGAAACCGCGCACGACTTCTAAAAATCGTCTCGACGCAAATCGACTCGTAGTAAAAATAGTAAATCTAGCCTGTAGACGCAAGGATAAAAAATATATAGTTGCAAAATTCGAAATTTCCCGATGATTCGTAATGTCTAGTATTAAATATTATAAATATCGCGATGTCGGGGCGTGCGTCGTACAATATATAATAATATTATGTTTTTATACAGCAGAGGAGAGTTGTAGATTTGCTTGAGTACAGAGTGACGAGTAACAGATAGAGGGCGCGACAGTGAAGTGGTTTGAGAGGATCGAGTGATCTATGTACATATGGAATATGGATAGCCTGCGATAACGATTACTGTGCAGTGGCCACGGATATAATATTATATTTGTATGGTTTTATCGCCGCTGCTGCCTGTTCTAACCGTTGTACGCCATGTCGTTGGCCTCTTCCTTGAACGCGACTGAACCGGAAGACGGTACTTTGGCGTCCTGCTGGTTCCGAGCTGGCCGGCTGTTGTACGGCTGCGCGTCGGCTGACTCGTACAGATACTGTTGCGGATCTACCGGATGTTCACGGTGATACTGTGGTTGTTCCAAGTGTTCACGGTGGTACTGCGCTTCCTGGTGGTCGCGGTACGGCGAGTACACGGGTCCGGACTGGGGTAGAGGTCCACCGCCGTTGGACGGCCTGTGATAGTAGCTGCTGTGCCCGAACGTGCCGTAGTTGTGCTGGAGGTCAGGCTTGCACAGTTTGAAGAGCCCGATGAGACCTAGAAAGACCAGTGAAAGGAAGCCAAGTACCTTCTTGAACGACGCCAGACCCAGGATGAGCGGCAGGAAAAGCAGGAGTATCAGTTTGAACAGCTTAAGCACGATGATCATTAGCTTCTTCAATTTATTTTTAGCTGAAACACAAAAATGGTTATGATTATAATTTGATAATACCAGAATGTGCAAAACTTATGGTTTTATTTTGTTGACATAATTATTTGTTTGTTTTATCTCTTAATGCGATCAGAATATTAACTTAAAATTATAATTTAAAAAAAAAAAACCCTGGACTTTTATAATATAAATAATATAAATATTATAGTAATCGCAGCTTCTAATATTTCTATAATATTATATAAAGTTAATTTTAACTCAAAGAATATAATATATCGAAAAATTAAATCCACGGCAATGATGTAGCAAAATAGCCTACCCAAAACGCCGTGTTATCGTAATAGTATTGAACATAAACCATAAATCATTAATATTATGGCTTTCAAATAAAATGAAGCAGTTTTTAAGAACTAATTTAGTTCTCTATAATATAGGATAGTATTATAAAAGTCAATGACGTTAAATTTAAAAAAGGTGCTCTGCTGTACTGTAGGTTACAAGTGGGTCACTGTATAATGGATGGTATTAAATTTAAATTAAATGATAAAAAATCATTGTATAAGAAAAACAATTTTTTGAGCAGAGATGGTATGCCAGTCTAGGTTTAAGACATATTATATACATATCTATGGTATTAAAAAAAAAATTGAATTATAATAGGTACCTATAATAAATTCCAAATTAATCATATCACAATATCCATTAGGTAAGTACTTATAACGCGTAATACATCAACAACAAACCATGATGCTATCATAGATATATAATAGTGCACATTAGAAGTTTCAAGTATCCACGAATAATATTATACAATCACAACAAAATAACTAAAATAGTTATTCTAGGTTATTTATGGTTAAGTTAATATGAACTTAAAATTAATATAAAAATAAACTGTGATTTTGTATTTTTTAGACTTTTTGGTAACAGGATTAACTACTTACGTGGAAACTTGTTTTAAATTTTCAATCCTTAGATATAAAAGTTGAACATTTTATAAATTTTTAACTACAAAATAATTATTCAATTTTAAATTTGATAACTTTTGTCAAAATGTGATCTTTAAATGATTATAAAAAAAAATTGTGCCAATGTATTTTTAATATTTATCAACTGATATTGTAACAATATATCAGGAGCATTGTATTCAATTTTTACACGTTTTGGCCCAACAGATAAAACTTGATTGATGTTTATAGAATAAAATACTATAAAAATTGGAAAATGGAAATGTCTGTAAACAGCTAAAAAATAATAAAATAAAATAAGGAAATCGCGACATGAGAAATCGAGTGAATATCCAATGTTGTAAAAATTTGAATTTCAAATGCTCATAAACATTTAATTTGACTTTCTTATAGACATTTTTTTTTTTAATAAAGGTAGATAATCTTATGAGTAATCTTGTATTACATTTTCAAATCTTAGATTCAAAAAGAAAAATTTTCACGAATTCTGACTAAAGATTTTTAATATTTTTCATCTGCCTTTTAAACAATATACTAGGAGCCTTCTATTAAATTTTCAAGATTTCGAAACCAACAAATAAAATTGTATTGATATTTTTAGAAAAAAAACTAAAAAAAGGTGGGCAAGTGGGTGTCGCTCTTCTATTAAAAAAAAATTGACCTATAATAAATTCCAAATTAATCATATCACAATATCCATTAAGTACTTATAAGCGTTATACATCATCAAAAACCGTGATACTATCATAGATATATAATAGTACACGATTTTTTGGTTATAGTATGAACTTTTTATGAGAACCTTTGTGTTGAATTTGTAATCCTTAGCTATAAAAACTGAACATTTTATAATTTATTAATTACAATGATTGATAATTTTCGAGATTTTGATAAATTTTGTCAAAATTTGATCTTTAAATCCTTATAAAAAAAAACTGTGCCTATGTATGTTTAATATTTTTCAACTGATATTGTAACAATATATCAGGAGCCTTGTATTAAATTTTTACACTTTTTGGCCCAACAGATAAAACTTTATTGATATTTATAGGAAAAAAAACTAAAAAAAATTGAAAGCTGCAAATGTCCATAAACAGCTCAAAAAGAGTCAAAATATTTTCAAAATTGTATGGTGTATAGGAAATGCTAATATAAACATTCAGTGAAATTTTCATGTATCTTTAGTTATTCGTTTTTGAATTACAACAAAATAAGGAAATCGCTACATGAGAAATCGAGTGAACATCCAATGTTGTAAAAATTTGAATTTCAAACGCTCATAAAAATTTAATTTGACTTTCCGGTAGAGATTTTTTTATTGATAAAGGTAGACAAACTTATGAGTAATCTTGTGTTACATTTTCAAATATTAGATTTAAAAAGAAAAATTTTTACGTATTCTTAACTCAAAATAATTCGCTAATTTTCGTGATTTTTCCATATTTTTACAATTTTTGAACTTTAAATGCTTATAATAAAAAATTGTGACTAAGTATTTTTAATATTTTTCATCTCCCTTTGAAACAATATATTAGGAGCATTCTATTAAATTTTCAAGCTTTCGCAACCAACAAATATAATTTTATTGATATTTTTAGAAAAAAAACTAAAAAAAAATGGAAAATGAAAATGTCCCTAAATAGTTCAAAATAAATCAAAATATTTTGAAAACGTTATCGTGTATATAAAATGCAAATATAAACAACCAGTGAAAATTTCATGTATATACGTTCCTTTTAGAGTACGTTATATACGTTTCTTTTAGAGTTACACCAAAAACCAAAATCGATTTTCTCGAAAACAGATTTTACGTAAAAATTCCCGTTTTTCCTTGTGAAAACTACTGGGAAATTTATACTTTTGACCCCCCAAAGTACCAACTAGATTCACTTTCCTATCAGAAAAGCTACTGTTGAAGAAAATCCAAGCACTTTTACTGTCCAAAAACGTGATGACAGACACAAAAAAAAAATAAAAAATAAAAAATAAAAAAAAAACCACACACCATTGTAAAACCAATACATTCATCGTTTCACTCAGAATCTAAAATTAATTTAAATTATCCTAAATATGTAAATTTTGTTGTTATAATAAGTTTTGTCAAATAGAAGTTTGTTAAAGATAAGTTGATAATACTACATTTGAGCCCACAATAAGCCACAAGTAGTACTTACCATTTACTTTTATGAAACAAATTATATAAATTATTAAGTTTGAGGTTCAAAACGTAGAATTAAAAAAAACTATTACACATGACTACATTAATCATATATTTCTAAATTTTAAAATACATATAAATTATCAATAAGACAAATATGAAAATATGATAGTATAATTTATAATGATTTTAAATAGGTACCTACTAATCTTTTATAAAATTTAAAAATAAAGTTTTCTTAAATTAGTCATCGACAAAATAATTTTATCCACAAACATAACTTCCCAGTGTATAGGTAGAGTTTTTTTTGGTTAAATAAAGTAACTAATTACTTTCTGATGGGTGGTGGAGGGAAACACTGGAAAAATAAGTACACACGTTACAGGAAATATGTACCTATCAAATATACCTAATTTAAAAGTCTTCATCAATTATTTCCATTGTTGATAGTTGAAGAATTTTAATTACAGCCACTAAAGTAATGTGTACTCATAATGTATACTCTTTTTTCAAAGAAGTTTGTCTTCGATCGTTGTAAATGGAAACGGGTTTGACGTACTATAAATCAATAATTTACATATTTAATTTAATTTAATAATTAATATTACTATGATAAATTGTTATCAATTTTTACTATAAGCATAAGCTAAATATACAAAAGAACATTTATTATATTTGTATTTTATTTTTAAAACAAGTTATGGATATTTTAACAATGTAACATATAATTATTTATTTATTAATTTACTTTGACTAAGCGGGCTGAGCCCTTTCGATATACAAATATATTTCCACGCACACAATTAGATATTATTCATTGTGTCACGTGAACAGGTGGTCATGTTGCCTATATGGTGCAGTTACCTATAGTATTTTATACAAACGAAAAGTATTTAAATTTCGATTTGGAACCACGGCGGAATGATAACAGTAAAATACCTAATACATTTGTTAAGAAATAATTTTGATAGGTAATCGTATTAAAAATATGTTGTTCCCAAGTTCGAGTGTATAAAACTATATACGCTTAATTTTGGATATGATGGTATAGCTATGACGTATAAATTTACATGTAAAATGCGGAAATTATAATTATTAATTACATGAAATTGTGTCATATTATCTTATAAAACAAATGTATGGAATTTTAAAATGTTATTTCATTCCGAAGATATGAAAAATGATACGAGTTCTAAGATATTTTGATTCAAAATATTATTTACAACACACCCGATAGTGGTGTGTGGAGGGGTTCTGGGAAGCGGGTGTGGTCGAGTTTCATAATATAAATACGGTCGACAGGTCTTATTGACACCAAATAGTTTTTGTTGAACGAACATTCTTCCTCTGTGATCGTCGCTGTGCAATTTTCAAGCTTTTGTGAATCATAATTCGGAAGACCATCGACATTGCAGCTAAAGTTATAACAATAATAATTAATAATTTACAATCAAAACCGATACCCAACAGTTCGTTAAATTTTTAACCAGCACGAAGCGAGAGAACAAATTAAATAAAAGGTACGTTTATATAAATTATACTTATGTAATATATCAAAGACCTGAAATTATTATGACATTTATTTCCGTAAAACCAACAGTGGACGCTATTATAGTACCTACATAATAAAAAGAAAGCTTCCAAGCTTCCATAATTCCATATGGTCGTACGAATTCTGATTTACAAAAGCCTGACAATTGCGGTGTGACCACAGAGGAAAAATAGGCTTCGGCAACCACCACAGTATCCGAGCTTTGGGCATGAACTGCAATGTTGGGTAAGTCACTTTACTCGTTATGTTATACTCCAATAGAAATAGAGAAATTGTACCTAGATAAGAGCAGTTAATTAAATATAAAGTCCAATTAAATACCTATGTCGTCGACTGACTAAAACATTGAACATTTATCGTCCAGATAACGCTATATTAAATTTGCATAGTAATATTTTATCAAACATTTAAACATGTTACATGATATGTACATAATATGTGTTAAATTATATTTAAATGTCCGTCAGCCTATATTATTACTAAGTATATTTTATGATATTATTCTACAATTTATACTACCTACTATTAAAGTAATTTATTTTACTATTATAAATAAGATAGGTTAAATTAATTTTCCCCAAAAATATTGCATTTGAAAGTCCCTATAAATATTCTTGAATTATAAAAAAATAACTTAAATAGTTTATTTTTTATTTAAATTTCGTCCAAATTTAGTTAATAAATGATATTCAAATATTTTTAAATTTTTTGGTTTCAATATAAATTACTTATGAGGAACTCGAGAGTACCTTTAATATTTTTAACAGCCTTATAGCTACGTATGTTGTTAAACTTTTAAATTTTTTGGCAGAACGAATGATTTTTATTGACAATTATACAGAAAAATATCGACACTTTCAAATGTGCAATATAAATAGATCATAGAGATTGAGCATACATTTCGTATTAAATTTCACTATTGATCTCACACACACCTAATACATATTATGGTAATTAAATAATTATTCAATATTTTTCAGTCAGCGATGACAGCAGCAGCAGCAGCAGTGGTAGGTATAGACGAAAACGTCATTGTCACAAATGGCGAGCAGACGGTATTTTAACGTTACTTGAAATCGGAACAAAATCAGCAACAATCATCGTCGTCGGTGTAAACTTCAACGTGGTGACCACCACCGCGCCTAAGGTATACATACATTTTGGTCAATATATATTTTTTTAATTATACCTTATATCCGGTTTTGGAAAACCTCCCTCATCTTTATTGGGTAGGACCTGGTTATAAGGGGTTTGGTGTAGGTAATGTCAATACGGTTTTGAGTAAAAGTTAAATTTTAAATGTTGATTATATTTATATGAGTACGTTCATTTAAAGCTAACGAATTTAAAGTAACTCACATTAGTCACATGGTCTATGACTTAATATTGTTGGCTACCGCGTAATTACGCACTACATTAAAGAAGCAAATAAATGTTTGTATTATTGTCTTTAAATACAAAAAACATTATAATATTGTTATGTTTTTCAAACTTAAATAAATTTGTGTAACAATAAAATAAAAATAATAAAATCGCCACGGAACATAAAATATTGTCTTATTTGGGCTCGAGTGGTTCTGAGCGAAACGGGTTTCACAAATTTAATAATAAATTAGAGCTTCGATATCAATATGAAATATAATTGAATTGAGACGGTTTTTGAATTTTTTCGGCACTGTCAAGCGGACAGCATTCAGATAGGTACTGATAATATTTAAAAAAATATATTATTATTTTCAAATGCTGTCATTCAATTCATAGATTTTATCGCAGCACATATTTTAAAATTTATAATATATATCTATATTGTATAGAAAAACATTTTTCTAAGGTCAAGTAAAAACAGAAAATATTGTATAGTAAAATACGTACTTATATAATATATGAACATAATAATATTATTATAAACATGTCTATTCAACTCTGCACACTAATATTTTGTGGGTCGAATTTTTCACAATTTTCTTTTCGCATTGCTTTATCGTATTCTTGAGAGGACAGTAGCGAAATTTGTGATAAGTAATATTTTAGTTTCACTGTATCATTTTCAATTTCAAAATTATGACTTGTAATTTGGGCTATTTATAAACATTTGCAATTTTAAATTTGTGTTATTTTTTTATTTTTTCTATAAATGTCAATAAAATGTTTTTTTCCTGTGTTAATTTTTCATAGCTAAAGATTGAAAATTTAAAACGAGGTTTCTCACATTTAGTTTATTATGAAACTAAAAAATAAAGAAGCTCAATATTTCAATATTAATTAAAAATGTTATTGTTCACAAATGATCACTTAATGAAAAGTACCAGAGTTGGTGTACTTTTTTTAAACGATGTTTTAAACTAAATAATTTGTTTGAGTTTTAAAATAACTTAATTTTAATTTAAAATATAATTTAATTCATAAAAATAATAATTAGCTAATATAATAATTTAATTGTTTTATTTTATTTATAATACATTTTTATTTAATTATTATAATTTAATTATACCTATGTCTATATGCCGTTACTAGTATATGTTTCACTGTTTATTTATTACTTATTTTGAATTTTAAAAGTATTTTTTTTTTCACGCCTGCACCGAAAGTTTGATTTCGATAGTGGTTGAAGCTTTGAAAATCTTTCTTTTTCCATCCAACAGACGGTAAAGTGGATATCCCCCAAAGTTGCTTGGTGCACATATCAAACGCGTATCCCCCGCATAACCAGACACTGGAATCTATACCGCGGTCCTTACAAAACAAAAACTTTTGATTACATCTTATATTCAAAATATTATAACCTCCATACGCGTGACACTTAAAATAAATAAAACCAAATCGTTTCTTTCATGAAATATTATTGTCCTATAATTATGGTCTAGTTGTTACATAGATCCCTGCATTACCTTTGACGTGATCGGTGAATGCGGAGGTGTGACAAAAAATAGTATGTGTGGCTCGCGACTGAAATAGCTCACTTAAGGGCAGCCTTGTAAAGAATACTTTTATTTTGTATTCGGAATACATATTCGAATAAATGAGAATTAAGGTATTCAGAATACGTATTCGAGTAGTTCTTAAAAAATATATTCAGAATACATATTCGAATACTTTAAAAAGTATTCGAATACTATTAGAATACTTTTTTTCACAAATAATTGTTGTCAGTTTTTGAATGGTTGGTAATTACTAATTAACATTTATTAATTAGTAATTAAAATTACTTTGTTATCATAAGCTATTTATAAATTTTGACCATATATGATACGGCCGATACGAACTATACGTGATAAAACACATTGGTATTTATAAAAATAATCATATCATGGGTCAAAATTATATTTCTTTCAAAGAATAAAATTAATGTTCATGATTTATAATATATGTCTTGTCACAAATTTAAAACTATTTTACTGGATGGGAAAAAGTATTTTTTTTAATGAATAAAAAATACAAATAAAAGTATTCAGAATACGTATTTAGAATAGTATTCGAATACAAAAAGAGTATTCAAATACTTTTATTCGAATACATTTATTCGAATACTTTACAAAGTAAGGGCCTAACCTAACCTTAAGGGCCGCTGTGCATCTGCGTTAGATTCAAATCACAGTTGAACAGATTAACGTATTCACCACGTATTTCATGCTTGTGCGAAATTCGGCCCTCGCCTACGGTTCGTGCCGCACACGTCGCGCGTCGTCCGCAACTGAAATATCTCATTTCCCACCCTTCCCACACAATAGACTATTAAATGTATTTTAAATATTTTCTGAATAGATTTTTTATATAGAAATTATATATAATTATTATTATATTATTAACTATCAAGTAAAAACCTTTTAAATTTGGTAATTTATACAATAAAATAGAAAAAAAAAATTAAGATTAATTATGGCAGGTATTGGATTTAATTATTTAGTAGTTACTTTAACTTTTTTTCTGAAAGATTTCTATTGTTATTTATTAATATTATTGTTATTTATTATTATTATTAAAAAAAACAAAAAATAAAACACAATATTCACTTGGATTTTACATTGTTTTAAACATAATATAATATTATGTTTTATTCGTTTTAAACAATGAACAAGTTGTTTTAAACTTTTAAACTCAACAACCATGAATTAAATACTAATACTGATTAGGATTTATTGTATTTATACTTTTTCCCAATAATGGTATATAAAACGAACTACGTGCCTGTAAGAAATCGATACCCCTTAGCATACAATAACTCCTATGGCAGTCAAATATTTATTTATTTTTGTTGTTACAAATTCTAATAGCTCAGAAATCACTATGTGACATCTTAGTGTACATTCATTTTCTTTATAAGCAAATTATTCACAAAATTAAACATTTAAATACGGAATAAAAATTTTAGTCATGTGGTCGTCGTTGTGCAAAGACTACGAGGATACTCAGTTCAGTCCAACCAGGTCGTCGTCATGCAACAGGTCTCAACAGTGCTGTACCAACCGATTACCGAGCAACCACCGCAACAACAGAATCCCCCACCGCCACCGCCCCCGCTGCATCACTATGTACCCGAAGATTGACTGCATGTTCTGCGGCGGCGAAGGCATCTTACCACCCCGGCACCAACTGCAGTCTCCGTCTACGGCCCTCGCAGCAGCATCAGCAACAGCGGACCGTCACTACCATGTCGCTGGCTTTGTTGTTAGCCGGTTTTCAAGTACACGTTTGACCAATACAGGTGGTCCTGACTATACCTGCCCGACATTCTCCGACTCCGATGTTCCTATGTGGTTCGAAGCGACCAAAGCCGAACACTGCAGGGGCTTTATTATTTGTTCATAAGCTCTTTACCCCAAAATAAAAATTGTGTCACACATAGAAAGAATAAATATTATTGAATTTATATTAAATGCTAATATAATGAACGTTCAATGAACATTTTAAGTCACCAAAAGTTACTAATTTTAAAATAAAAATAAAAAAAACTTGTTATACAATATTGTGTGTGTTGTGGGCTTGGAGATCATTTCCCCGTGCAAGCGAACTGCATATTGGCATTGCGGACACTTGAACGGTTTTCTCAGGTGTGTGTGCGTTTGTGCCTGATCAGTTGGTCTGACCGCGAGAACCCCCGTGTACCGAGTGAGCTTATTTTTGCACCCGAACGACCAGTTGCACACCTCGCACTGGTACGCCTTGGCCGACGTCTTCAGGGTCAAGTCAAGGAAATTTGTGTGGTGGTCGTCGATACGTGTATACCATGGACCCGGTCAACATGTCTTCGTGGACAGGTCGAGTGGCGAGTCTTGGGGCGGTTGATCGAACGTGTAAAATATGGAACCGGCCAACAGCAATACCATTGACATGGGAGCGATGGGCTGCTGTTGCAGGTGCTGTTCCTGCTCCTGCTATGGACTGTGGGTGAGTTAGCACCGGAGCAGTGGTTGACGGAGCGGTGAGGAGCGGTGAGGGATCTTACCTCACCAGTGGCGCCTGCCACAGCAACCCGTCAAGCCCTTGTCGCTGCCATTGCTGATGGGTGGTTCCATATTGTACACGTTCGAACAACCACCCCAAGAATCGCCACTCAACGTGTCGGCTTATGGCAAGCCGTTTGGTACAACCTGTAAGTGCCGCCCGTGGTCGAGGACATGCCCGTCTGCTCGGCCATGGCGTATACCCGTGTGAGGAGTGCAACTGGTCGCCCAGAGATGCTCATGCGGCACGTCATGCACGTCAAGCAGCGGTACACGTGCCGCGAGTGTGGAATATCGCTTTCACGGTCCGACGACCCGATCAGATACTAGCGGACACACACCGGAGAAAACCGTTCGAGTGTTTGCAATGTCCCGTAAGCATTTGCCGTCGGGACACGATCTCCAAGCACGCGTGCTTGCAAACACAATATCACGTGAACTCAGAGGTCGAACTGGGCCGATAAAAATATAACAATTTTTTTGATTTTAACTCGAAAATTAGTAACTGTAGGGATTTAAAATTTTCATTGAACATTTTGACGCGGACTTGTATTGAGCCGCGTGGTGTTGTGAGGTGAATAGGTGATGGTGGTGACCGACCGAGGATCGTCGGGTCGAAATAAACCAAAACGAAGTGATCAATCACAAAATAACAACAAACGAAAACGCACTAGTGTGACCGAGTTTTATTATTAAGAACTAAAACAAACCAAGAAAAATATACGTTCAGTATAACGGTATTTCAAAGGTATCGGGTTCACGGAAAACGTGGGTAGGTCTTTCCGTGTCGGAGTCGTGAGGACGAGAGAGCGCGCCTTGGCGATCCGGTTCGCTGGACGGCCGGCCGACGATTCCAGGCGCGCGTGTCGCGCGCCGGCGTCGTCCGTCGTCGGTTGGCGGTTTGATTGAGAAGCCGCGGCGCGGCTTCCGCGCAAAGGCTGTTTGAATTCAAACAGATTTTGCGCGGGACCGCGTCATACTCCCCCCCAAACCGCCAACGGCGTTGGTTTTCCGGCCGTTGCCAGCGGTCTGCGTTGTCATGAGTGGTGGGTGGTTGTGGTGGGTCAGTGGGTGGATGGTGGTTGTGGTAGACACCTGTCCGAGGGTACGTTTTCCGGCTGTGTTCAGCGGACGTAGCCCTGGCGGTGTCTAATCGCGTTTCGGCGATGTGGGGGGGCTGTAGTACAGTAGACTGACGTCCATGTCCTCTTGGTCAGCCAGGTGTGTGCCCGTACCTCCTAACAGCTGTGCCTCCTCCTCCGGGGATATTTCCATATCCTCGGGTTGAGGGGTGGCAGCCGCTAGTTGATCCGTGGCTCCGGTCGCTCCGGAAGTGTGTGTCACTTCCGGTACCGTGACCACGGTGAGGTGCGGGGACGCTGGCCCTGGCTGTGACAGGACCGTCTCTGGGCCTGGGGCTGGGGGTGGTGCCGGCTTTTCCAGGCGGTGTTGTTGGGATGCCTGTTGCTGTTTGGCCCTGTGGTGGTCCCGCTTCCGCTGCTGGTTCCGGCGTTGGCGGGCGTTCAGCGTTACTGCTGGTGGTGTTGCCGGTGCGGTTGCCGCTTGTGTCGGGGGTGGCGGCGGCTTGAAGGTGGGTGTTGCTGATGGCCTGGTCGCTGTCCTCGGAGCTGGAGCTGGCCACTCCATCAGCGGCCTTGGTGGTGGCCTCTCGGGTGCCCGCGTCAGCGTCCGTGGCTGCGACTTTTGGTTGCTGGCCGGTAGCTGTGCCACCCGTCTGGGGCTTCGCGACCTGGTGTGTCGTGCGGCCGCCGTGGGTGCGCCGCTTGTCGCCCTTTGGAACACGGCGGTGCGGTCCTCCCACCCTCGTTGGTAGGCCGCCCACAGTACCGGGTCCCGCTGGAGTTGGGCATTGGTCATCCGCCATACCCTGGCCGCCGTGGTGACTGTCGTGCCCTCCTCCAAAGTGGCTGCCCTCAGCAGCTCCTGGCTGCGTTCCAGAAGTGCCGCCGCTTGTTGGAGGGTGGAGGGTGTGGCCGGCCGTTGTGGTTGGTCCATTTGGTGGTGTGATGCTAAGCCGACTGAAATTGAGTACATAAAGATGCTATTGAGTGTTTATGGTGTGGGGGGTTTGGGTGGTGGTTGTTGGGGCCCTGTTGTGTTCGCCCGTTTGAGGCAGGACACGTGTATTTTGCGTGCCGGCTGTTGGTCTGTGATGAACACCCCTTTGCCTACGCGTTTGTGTAGTTTCACCGGTCCCCACCATTTCGGTGCGAAGCCGGCGTGAAACTTTTTGTGCGCGCTTGACAGGTGGTGTGCCTTGTAGTACACCGTGTCACCTGTTTTGTACTTTGTGTCCGTCGGGCCACCTGTTGCCGGTGGTGCGGTAAGTACATTGTTTTCGCGCCTAGCCCTGTCCATATTTATTTGTTCGATCGGGTTTTCCGCTGTCCGCGACAGTATCCAGTCCCCAGGCCTTTTGCCCTCTCTCCCGAGGACGAGTACCGACGGTGGGTATCCTGTCCGGTCGTTGCGCCTGTTCCTGATCGAAAATAGTATGGGGGCTAATTTGGTGTCCCAGGTGTTGTGGTTGCCATTGGCGAGTAGCGCGCGTAGACCTTTTTTTAATTCCTGGTTACGGCGTTCGACTGGGTTGGCCCTCGGGTGATATACCGGAGTTGTCCAGCCCTCGGCTCCCCACTGTTCGATCGCTTTACGCATATCGTTTGCTACGAACTGTGGGCCGTTGTCGCTTAAGCACACACGGGGGTATCCGAAACGTGAAAAGAATTCTCGTTCGAGCGTTTCGGTTATTGCTTTTGTAGTGGCTGTTCCGAGGGGGTATGCCTCGGTCCACCTACTAAACAAATCCGTGGCGACCAGTATATATTGTTTTCCCCTACTCGTGCGCGGGTAGGGGCCCATGAGGTCTATGCTTACCACCTCCCAGGGGTGTCGGGGTACTCTGGTGGTCGCGGGGCCGTCTGCGCGCGTGTTTAGTGGTTTGGTACACGCGCATATGTGACACGACTTGACGTACAGTCGGATGTCGTTTTTTTGTCCTTTCCAAAAAAAACGTTGTTTGACCGCCCTGTACGTTTCTTTCCAGCCCGGGTGGTTTGCGAGTACGTGATCGTGGTAAGTCCAGATCACGTTCTGCGTGTTGGTTTTTGGGATGACTACGGGTGTGTGTTCGCCCAAACTTATCCGGAGAAGACCGTCGGTAAAAATGAATTGTTTGTTTTTTTCCGAGGTACCTCCGGTATTGCGCGCTGGGTCGTCCGTTGTCATGTTGTGCGTTATGTCTCGTGTGTTGGGGTCATTGGCCTGCCATGTCACGAGCATAGCGTGTGTGATTGTGGGGTGACTAGTGGTGTTAGCCGGGTTCGTCGTGGCGAACAGATTGTCGGCCGGTGTACTAGTAGTGGTGACGAGTGGTGAGGTGGGTACTCCTACTAGTCGTTCCTCGAGGTGTTCCTCGTCTACCGGGGGCCCGGTAGTCGGGTTGCGGGAGAGCATGTCCGGCGCTTCGTTCTGTACGCCGGGCACATGCGTGGTTTTGTAATCCAGGTTGGCCAGCTGTAGTGCCCACCTGGTTAATTTTGAGTTTGTGTTTTTGGCTCGGTGGAGCCACGTGAGTGCTGAGTTGTCTGTGTATAGGTCAAACCGGCGTGCCTCCAGGTATGGTCTAAACTTATCGGTTGCCCAGATTATCGCGAGGCACTCGCGTTCTACCGCGGCGTACCTTGTTTGCGTATCACTAAACTTTTTGCTTGCGTAGGCGATTATCCGCCTTTCGTCCGGGCTGTCACCCCGTTGGAAAAGGACGGCACCCGCTCCTATCTCGCTAGCATCGGTCTGTAGGCAAAACGGTTTTCCGTAATCCGGCGTCGATAGTTTAGGCGAATCGTACAGGGCGCGTTTTATTTTGGTAAATGCCGCCTGTTCGGTTTCGGTCCACGACCATTTGGTTCCCTGTTTGAGTCTATTTGTTAGGGGCGCTATGGTGTCCGCGTAGTTGTCGACAAACTGGCTGTACCAGTTGCAGACGCCCAGGAATTTCCGTAGGTCCCTCAGCTTTGTTGGTGGGGGGTAGTTAATGATGCCCTCTAGTTTCTCCGGTTGTTTGTCTATACCGTCGGAGGTGACTAGATGTCCAAGAAATGAGATTTCGGTCGCTCCGAATCTGCATTTCTCGGGGTTGCATGTCAGCCCGTGTCTCTGTAGACGTTCTAAAACTTTGTCTAAGTGGCACTGGTGTTCATCCGTAGTGTTCGAAAACACCACTATATCGTCTAGATATACGCGGACGAACTCGTCCAGGTACCCCCTCAAGACTTCGTCCATTAGTCGCACAAAGGTCATGGGGCTGTTTTTGAGGCCGAAGGGGAGGACTCGGAATTGGTATAGGCCCCGACGCGTCCGGAATGCCGTGTATTTTCGCGCGTCCTGTTTAAGTGGTACTTGCCAGTACCCTGACTTAAGGTCAAGGACGCTGAACACTTTTGCCCCTCTCATCTGACGTATCAGCGTGTTGAGGTCGGGCATTGGGTAAGCGTCGGACTCAGTGATGTCATTGAGCCGCCTATAATCAATGCACAGTCGGGGTGAGCCGTCTTTCTTTTTTGCTAAGACGATGGGTGCGGCCCACGGGGATGTGCTTTGTTCTACCAGTCCCTGCTCCTCCATGTCCCGTATCATGGTATCGATTATGGCCTGTTTTACCGGTGGATAGGGATATGGTTTGAGGGCTATGGGTGTGTGGTTTTTGAGGAGGATGTCGTGTTCTATTAACCTGGTGCGGCCTACCCTACCGTTGAATACGTCCGGATAGTTACGTACTACTTCGGCGAGTTTCGCGCGTGTGTGGTGGTCACCGTTTATTGTTAATTTGTCGACATCTAGTGCTGGGCTGGGGGTGGGTATCCGACCTTTCCAGCACGCTGTTGTTCTCCTATTCGAACCTAAATGAATAGTGCTCGTTGTGTAGTCCCAGGTGACTTCGTTTTGTACGAGAAAGTCGTGACCTAGGAGCATGTCGCAGTATAAATTGTCCAGAATGGCTGCGTTGAAGGTGACCGTGAGGTCTCCGATTCTGGCTACGAATGTGGAGGTACCACTTGTCAATGTGGTGTGACCATCCGCCATTCGTACCTGAGTTTGTTGTCCGTGGTGGGGGGTGCCAAATTTTTGTGCGGTGTTCGGGCTTACATACGATTTTTGTGCTTGGGAGTCGAGTAGAGCTGTCACGGGGCCTGACCTAAATTCGAGTTCGACCGCGGGGGTCGGAATTTTGTCGGGGCATACTCGTTTAGCGTTATTCGACGTTGGTGGTGATGTATAGCTGGATAACTGGTTCTTAACCGCGATATCGGTGTTCTGGGGAGCGGTTTGCACCGCCATTACCAGAGCATCCGTTTCGGTTACCTCTGTGCTATGTGTATGTACTGTATGTGTACCTGTTAATTTCGTAGTAGGGGTCGTTGATGCGGACCTTTGGGGTGCCGCGTGGTGTGGTGATGGTGACCTGCTACTTAACGAAATTGTTGATGTTTGGACGGGTGATATATGTGAGGACGCCGAGTTTATCGATGCGCGTTTGATGGTTATATCCCCGTCTGTAATGCCGAACGTTGTGCGTGGTGGCGTGGTGGTGTGTGTGTGTGTGGTGGAGGCGGCGGCGTGGACAGGTGTCCGCCGACTCATTTCCCGTTTCCCGAACGCGGTGTGTTCCCGGGGCAGTCACTGTTCCAGTGAGGACCTCCACAGTATCTGCACGGGTTGGGCGGTTGCGGCTTGGCTGCGGTACCGTCCCGTGTTCGCGTTTGGTGCGTTGGTTGGGGCGGGCGGGTTTGGGGAAATTTTTTTTGCGCCGGTTTCGGCTGTGGGTGTGTCGCTGGGTCGTCAGGTGTGTACTCCAGGACTCCAGCGATCCGGCGGAGGTCTCCGAAAGTCGCTGGTCTTTGCAATCTTATGTGCGTGCGGTATTCGTTGCGCGTTAGTCCGGCTATCGTACCTACTAGCTGTGTTTCAGATAGTCCGGTATTGACGCGGCGGGCAAGTTGATTTTTTTGCGTTACGAATTCCGTTAGCGATTGCGTTGGTGTTTGTCGGACGGATACTATCTCTGCCCGCAGCCGTGACTGAATTTCCACGTTGTCGAATTTTTCTAAAAATTCGGCGCGGAACTCGTCCCAGGTGACGTCCAGTAGTCTGATGGTGTTCCACCAGGTACTGGCTGCACCCTTTAGCTGCTGTGCGATAATATTTGTCCAGGCCGACCTATCTATACGCGTTTGGTACATTATCGACTCCGCTTTATGGATAAATCTTGCCGGGTCCTCAGGTGTTGTCCCGTGGTACTCCGGCAGCGAATGTCTCGCTGCACATACGTCGTCGTATGGTATCAGCGTCGATTGTTGTGCCGCGTAGGTGTATGTGGAGGAGGGGGCATGGTGTATGTTTGTTGTGTCGTCGAAACGTACTGAATGATCGGCGCGGTGGTTACCCGCGGACGGTGGTTCGCGTGCCGCGGGGTACCTCGCTCCGTATTCCGTGTTGTTCGTTGACACTGAGTGGTGTGGGCGGATCGGTGGGGTTGCATCCGGTTGCTGTTCCGGTGCTTGGCGTGCCATACCCATCTCTAGGCGTCGCATTGTCTCTGCAATGCGACGTTGGTCTTCGCCAAAGCGGGCCATACAGTTCTCGAGCATGGTCAGTCGTGATTCCAGACCGCAGCCATGCGCCGAGTTCTCCACCGCTTGCCGTACCTCGTTTATTATGGTACGACCCGTTTGGATCATATCCATAGTTTGTTGGTGTGTGGGTGTGGTAGATGGTTGGGGTGTTGTGTTGTTGGTGGTGATCTGGGGTGGGGCGTGTGTTGTCTCGATCTGTATTTGCGCGGTTTGACTGGCGTCGGGTACCAGACCTGTGGCCGAGCTCTGTCCGGTGTGCCCAGTGGGTTCCATAGGCGGGAACCGGATTTCGTTGGCCTGCAGGTTCATGTCCGCGAAATGTTGTGTTAATCGGATTTCGAGATCACCCTTCGCTCCCGTATCCGTTAAACCGCGCTGTCCGCATTCGTAGCGCAATTCCGCGGCGGTCAATTCATTAATATATTTTCCCGGCATGACTTCCGGTTGGTTTTCCGGTGTTGTTGACGAGAAATTATAAAATGTGGCTGTTGTCGTTGGAACGGGTATCGCGTTCCTTCGATCAGCTGTGTTGCCCGCTTATCGGTGTTTATTTGCGTACGGAATGTAGGTCAGTGGGTTGTTATTGTTGCGCTTGCCGGGCGATCACAGTAACCGGTCTTCGCAGAGTGTTTTCGCGGATGCGCGTGTGTGCGTTATCCGGTGCACTACTGCGATTAGGGAAGGCGGCGGCTGTCGCTTTAAGCGGCGGCGGCGGCAGTCCGATTACGTGGTATTTTTGTCCCGGGTAATCGCGTGTTGACGCTGGCGGGTGGTGGTGCTAGGCGGTGGTGGTGTGACCCTCTCGCGCTCTTGCGTTCCTACCTAATGCCTACCTACGTCGTGTGTGTTTGGTGCGTCGCGCGCGGTGCGGTCGGTGCGTCCGTGAGTCGGGCGGCGCGGCCGGTCGTTACGTCCTTTATGGTTATGTAATATATTACGTAACGCCGGTTTTTCCGTTACCGCCTGCAAACCACGTTTTTGCCGGATCGCGTTGGTGACTTTTTTCCAAAACGCGCAACGGGGGTTTGTTTGGGGGTGGTAGTATGTGGTAAGAAAGTTTTCACTTACCGGTGATTCCTGTTCGGGGAGCCAATTTGACGCGGACTTGTATTGAGCCGCGTGGTGTTGTGAGGTGAATAGGTGATGGTGGTGACCGACCGAGGATCGTCGGGTCGAAATAAACCAAAACGAAGTGATCAATCACAAAATAACAACAAACGAAAACGCACTAGTGTGACCGAGTTTTATTATTAAGAACTAAAACAAACCAAGAAAAATATACGTTCAGTATAACGGTATTTCAAAGGTATCGGGTTCACGGAAAACGTGGGTAGGTCTTTCCGTGTCGGAGTCGTGAGGACGAGAGAGCGCGCCTTGGCGATCCGGTTCGCTGGACGGCCGGCCGACGATTCCAGGCGCGCGTGTCGCGCGCCGGCGTCGTCCGTCGTCGGTTGGCGGTTTGATTGAGAAGCCGCGGCGCGGCTTCCGCGCAAAGGCTGTTTGAATTCAAACAGATTTTGCGCGGGACCGCGTCAATTTATACTACCATTTATGTGCTAGAAATTAATTAGTAAATGAATTATAGTAAACGTTTCCAAAATATTGTCAAATAATTTCAAAACATTACAGAAACGTTATCATAAACTTTTTTTGGTCACATAAATAAGAGCAAGAACGTAATTTTTGCTTGTGAACGTACCTGATTAAGGTTACTATAAACTTGTATTAGTAATACTATAAATAATTTTATCAATTAAATTAATTTAATGTTGTATTATGTAAAACTATATGATAATATTATTTGATATAATTATTAACAATTATTAAAACCATATCTACCCGTTGAAATTAAAACAGACAACTTTTTATAGATTTCAGAAGTGTAAGAATGATGTTTGTAGTGTCAATTGACATTAAATAATAAATTATTTACTGATGTAATTATGTATAAATCAGGATTTTATACTTAAATGATTGAATACTTAAATATATGTATTAGAATTATTATTTTTTTTCCTTGAAACCAGCTACACTTTTTTCATTTCAGAAAAGGAAATAACAGGGCTTGAAACCGAAAAATTTTTTTCCGGTTTCGGTTTCGGTTTTGGATACCGGTATCGATTTTTTCCGATTTCGGTTTCGGTTTCGGATACCGGTATTGACTTTTTTCGATTTCGGTTTCGGTTTCGGATACCGGTATCGATTTTTTCCGATTTCGGTTTCGGATACCGGTATTCATTTTTTCCGTTTCGATTTCGGTTTTTAACGGTTTTAACCGGTATTCAAAATCAGTATCGAATATCAGTTTTAATCCCTGTATTTATAATAATTTATAATGGCATAAAATACTGGCGTAGGAACCTACTTGCCAATCGCCAAAAATTGCGTGGCGTACGATTTAGCGTCTGGTTGCCTGACAAGTACTATAGTATTTGCAATCAATGATAATATTTACACTGGAATGAATACGTAATTATGACGTATTTAGTTATAGCCTTTCCACTTCATAACACATTTTCCAAATGATTTGCGACCTAATTTTTTAAGAGTTTGTGTAACTTCATCGTTTATAAGTTGAAACTATTTTCTCAATGAGGGGCTAACTTCATGTGTGTCCCACCCACCACATTAATCAAATTGATCACAGCTTGATTATATTATACCAATCTAGGTTAGGTATATTAATCCAATAGAGTATGGTGGTGGATTGGTAGGGAGCACATTTTTCAGTCGACGGCTTTTAGGGAAACCCAGACAATATTATGTTAAGGGGATTGGAAGCGACGATTTTCTGTCTTTATCTAACACACGTGCAACATAGGATTATAGACGTGTTCTATTTCCAACGTACCGATTAATCTAATGAAGCGATGAGAATTCTGAAAACAGATTTGAATCTGTCGTCAAGTCTACTTGAGATCGACTTTCCCACATTTTTGATTTTTTGATTTAAACTTCTCCAAAAGTTGAAATTTGTAAATTTTTTTAGTACTTTTTATAATATATCATTTTTATGATTTTGGTGGGACAATATCAAAAATGTGGGAAAGTCGATCTCAAGTAGACTTGACGACAAATTCAAATCTGTTTTCAGAATTCTTATCGCTTCATTAGATTAATCGGTACGTTGGAAATAGAACACGTCTATAATCCTATGTTCCACGTGTGTTAGATAAAGATAGAAAATCGCCGCTTCCAATCCCCTTAAGGCCTTATAATGTATTATAATAAATTATAAATAATATAAATTATTTATAACTATACTATAATTATTGACTCAGTATTTCATAATTTATTGTTGGCTATTGTGTTAATTTAATGTAGGAAAATTATGCCACATAGTTATTTCTGTCTTCTGATCGTCTGTGGCGGCAGAAAAACACGACAGCTTATAATATAGTAAATTTAATAATAATAGTATTATTGTTATACAATTTTTATTATAGCGTAGGTATTTCTGCGTATACTGTTTTAGAATACGACTATACGATTAATCCATTTACCAAAATAATATATAATATATAAATATAATAATTATTATATTGCGTATAATAATAATATATTATGCGTCTAATAATTTATATACCCTGTGAAATTACCTATGCAAACATACGGGTGCCCGCAGACGAAGACTACTGCACCAGTGCAGCTAGACTTACTTACATAATAATATATTATTATATTATAAAATATTAATTATAATAATATAATATATTAGGCACCATTAATCATTATTAATATCAATTGTATAACTGCAGAACTCAGAAAGTATACATAATAATATAAATATCTATATAGGTAGGTACTTTCGAGTTAATATTTTAGAATCCAGTAAAAAACTAAGTAAAACTAAGAAAAAAAAGAAGGCATAGCACATGACCTAAGCTACAGGTCTAATAAATGGACCAAATTAATAATTTTTAATAATATTATTATAAACGCGCCATGGAAACGGCAATATAAATATTATAAACTATTAAAATAAATAATAATATATAATATTTATATGATAATTTATAAAAACTAATAATATACCAACAAAAATACTATGTCAACTCCGTGTAAAAAAAAATTTAATTTAATTTAATTCTTCGTTTTGCGCACGGAGTAAACAATTACCCCAGACGTATTAATACAGTATATTAATAATTTAATATGATAATTTATAAAAGACTAATGAACTTTAACTTAGCATAGTTATTTTTTATTTAAGGATAACTTAACTTTAACTAGTTAAAAAAATTGGTTAACTTGTCCAGCTTTGCCATCATCCACATGATGTTATAATAAATAATTATATCTTATAAGTTATAATATTATATTTAATATTGATCGCATTGTATGATAGAAGGATAGAACAAATTTACATAATATACACGATATTTATTATTTTCTACCATAAGCATTATAAATTATATTATTCATACCTTTTAAACAGAAATTTTGTTATGTACGATGCGGCGGTGTTATATCTGTACGGTTGATAATACGAACCAAGTTCGAACATAATGTAAAAATTCACCGAAAGCTGAATATTGGCATACACCTACTATATACTTCATTAATGATCATACTTAAAGTTCTGACGCTTACCCTTCGTGCTTACCCTTCTAACCCCCCCCCCACCTTCAAAGGGGTGGTTTTACAATGCTTTTACTTATAAATCACTATCCTTGGATATTGATCGAAGAGACGATGGACATAACTATTTCGCAAGAATCATTTCTATCAAATGACAAAAATAAGTTGAGGCTGATATCAATGTTGACAGGGAAATTATTGAAGTCTGGTATTTACGTATTACAAGCAGAAGACGATGCTGACACACTTATTGTACATACGGCAATACAAAAATCAAATTATAACACAAAAGTTGTGGTCATTGGAGAGGACGTAGATTTGATCATACTTTTATTGACGTTAACTCCAGATGATTTGCAGATTATTTTTAAAAAACCAGGCAAAGGAAGTACGGAAACTAGATCATACTCTATAAAACATTTACGGCTACAATTTAAAGTTGAACTTCCTTATTTTTTGTTTGTACATGCAATTGGTGGGTGTGATACAAGGTCAGCTATCTTTCAACAAGGGAAAATTAAACATTTAAAAACAGTTCAAGCACATCCAGAACTACACGTTTCTTTATTAGTTTTTAACAATGAATCAGCTACACATGAGGAAATTTTGCGTGCGGGAGAAAAGTAGTTGTTAAAATTATTTAAAGCACCAGCAAACACTAATACATTGAATTGTCATAGGTATGATGTATTCCGAAAAACAGGGGCTTCCAGCAAAAAAGAAGTCAAACTTTCTCGACTCCCTCCAACAGTCGATTCAGCAAAGCAGAATTTGTTTATTGTTTATTTACAAGTACAACTTTGGCGTGGGAAAATACTTAATCCGTTAGACTGGGGCTGGGAAAAAGTAGATAAAAAAATAATACCGATTTTTACAAAGAAACCACCAGCAACAGACTCCCTTCTATCGGTTATAAGTTGTGCTCGCACTAAATCATGCGAGAAAAATTGTGGATGTAAAAAAGCGGGAATGCGATGTTCCATAATATGTAAAAATTGTCAAGGCACATCGTGTTTAAACCAGAAACTAATTTGTGATGATGACGACGACGACGACGACGTGGAGTTGTATAAAGATGGACAATGGACCACTAGCATAGACGAAGACAACGAATAACCAGATGAAGAAATGGATATATAGACACACATATGCAAAAAGACCGCTGTGCAAAACTGCACCACTTAATTAATTAGGTATGAATTTACTTTAAATTTATATATATAATAATTGTAAACTATAATACTAAATAACGTTCAACTTTTTTTTTGGTTACAGGCAAAACAACATTCACCAGGAACCAAATAAAATAAAAATGTTGGTACTTAGTGTAAATAATATGGTATTGTAAATTTTTTTTAATGTTTTCTGTAAAAATTCTAGAATTAAGTAGTACCTACTAGTATAATAATCTAATAAATAATAATATTGTAAATAAACATATTGTAACTGTAAAGACATTTCATAAAAGTTGTATTTATAACTGAACTTAACTTGTAAACATTTAAGTATGCAAAATATTATAATATTAAGGTAAATGTAATAGTCTTTAATTTTAGTTCTAAATATTTTGGTCGTCAGTTCCAAGGATAGTGATTTATAAGTAAAAACATTGTAAAACTACCCTTTTGATGGCGGGGGGGGGGGGGGTTAGAAGGGTAAGCACGAAGGGTAAGCGTCAGAACTTTAAGTATGATCATTAATGAAGTATATAGTAGGTGTATGCCAATATTCAGCTTTCGGTGAATTTTTACATTATGTTCGAATTTGGTTCGTATTATCAACCGTACAGATACAACACCGCCGCATCGTACATAACAACCACCTTAAATCTTATGGTAATGAATATAAAAAAAAATAAAAAAAAGTATATTATGTAAAAACAAAGGGCTATCATTTTTCTTATAGGTCATTTTGGTTTAAAACTATACATTTTGGCTAAAAAAAATTTAAAAAAAAATTCAGTTTTTTTTAAAAAAAAGTTTACTTAAAACTACTACGTTAATATTGTAGTGATTACAATATTATATTCTTATAGTAAATTTTACGGTCTTTAATTTTGGTCGTTACTTTTTTGTCGTGAGTTCAATGGTTAACGAGTTATAAGAAAAATAGTGGGAGGGTAGATTTCACCCCTTTTTGGGGGGTGGAGAGATACGCACAGGGGTTAGGCGTCAGGACTTTTAGTATGTCAATTGGGAAGATACATTTTAAGTGTGTACCAAAATTCAGTTGGGGGCGAATTTTTTCCGATCTTTGTTGATTTTTGATCTAATTTGACTGGACTATAAATGCATAATGTGTTTTTTATTTATACCTAATAATTATCTATTTAGATGTTGCTCAAATGAACGAACAATAAATCGTGTGAGTAAAATGTTTCAAATATTTTCAAATGTAAATGAGCGAGGATTGTTAAAAGGTAGTAAGTACCAATACATTTTGTGATAAAGCATCAAATAATATTTAATCATTATAGTCGATTTTTTTCCAATTCGTTAAAATGTCATGCAGCACTTATCTAACGTGTAGAATGTGTAGATACTTTATGATTATTTTAGATTCTGAGTGAAACGATGAATGTATTGATTTTACAATGATGTGTGTTTTTTTTTTTTATTTATTTTTGTGTCTGTGTACACGATAAGTAGTCGAAATAATGCTTCGATTTTCGACTTCAGTATCTTGTTCGATTGGAAAGTGAATATTGTTGGTGCATTGGGGAGGTCAAAATTTAAAATTCCCAGTACTTTTCAAAAGTGCCAAGAAAAACAAAAGAAAAATTAAGAAAAAACGGGAATTTTTACGGAAAAACGATTTTTCAGAAAATTGAATTTGGTTTTTGGTGTAACTTTAAAACAAATGACCGTAGATACATGAAATTTTCACTGGTTGTTTATATTTGCATTTTCTATACACGATAACATTTTCAAAATATTTTGATTTATTTTCAACTGGTTAGGGACATTTTCATTTTTCATTTTTTTTAGTTTTTTTTTCTAGAATTATCAATAAAATTTTGTTTGTTGAGTAGAAATACTTGAAAATTTAATACAAGGTTTCTACTATATTGTTTCAAAGGCAGATGAAAAATATTAAAAATCGTTAGTCACAGTTTTTTTTTATAAGCATTTAAAGTTCAAAAATTGACAAATCACGAAAATTAGAAAATTATTTTGAGTTAAGAATTCGTAAACATTTTTCTTTTTAAATCTAAGATTTGAAAATTTAATACAAGATTACTCATAAGTTTGTCTACCTTTATCAATAAAAAAATTTCTACCGGACAGTCAAATTAAATTTTTATGAGCGTTTGAAATTCAAATTTTTACTACATAGGATGTTCACTAGATTTCTCTTGTAGCGATTTCCTTATTTTGTTGTTTTGTTGTTATTCTTGTAACTATAGATACATGAAAATTTCACTGAATGTTTATATAAGCATTTCCTATACACCATACAATTTTGAAAATATTTTGACTCTTTTTGAGCTGTTTACGGATATTTTCATTTTTTTAGTTTTTTTTTCTATGAATATCAATAAAGTTTATCTGTTGAGCCAAAAAGTGTAAAAATTTAATACAAGGCTCCTGATATATTGTTATAATATCAGTTGAAAAATATTAAAAATACATAGGCACAATTTTTTTTTATAAGCATTTAAACATCGAATTTTGACAGAATTCTTCAAAATCTCGAAAATTATTAATCATCGTAATTAATAAATTATAAAATGTTCAGTTTTTATTGCTAAGGATTGAAAATTTAAAACAAGATTCCACGTAAGTAGCTAATTCTCTTACCGAAAAATCTAAAAAATATACAATCACAGTTTATTTTTATAGTCATTTTATGTTCAAATTTGGACGAAATTACATATTAAAAAACCCTAGTTATTTTGTTGTGATTATATAATATTTTTCGTTGGTACCTACTTGAAACTTCTAAAGTGTACTATTATATATCTATGATAGTATCAGGGTTTGTTATTGATGTTGATATATAACGTGTTATAAGTACCTAATGGATATTGTGATAATGTGATATGATTAATTTGGAATTTATTATAGGTCAATTTTTTTTTTATACCATAGATTTGTATATAATTTATCTTAAACCTAGACTGACATACCGTCTTCGCTCAGAATCGTTTTTCTTATACAATGATATTATATCATTGAATTCAAATTTAATAGCATCCATTATACAATGACCCACTTGTAACCTACTGTACAGCAGAGCGACATCCACTTACCCACCTTTTTATTTTCATCTTTACAAGGTAAGTACACTGTACACATAACACTAACTCAATTTACGATTACCATTAGTCATCATAATACTACTCTATAGATTGTTCTTACGACCGAATACGATATTATATTATACAGGGTGTATGTCATTGTAGTCAGAGGTTTTTGACGATTATGGATCGATGACATAGAATTTCGTTAAAATGAAAAAGACGAAAATTTAAAAATGTTTAAACATGTTTTTAAACTATATATTTTTAAATAGACTCTGGTAAAACTTTTTTTCCTGAAAATGTTGATAGTCAAATCATCAATTTTGGTTCTTTAGTTTATTAACCATGGGCCTCTAAAATTTAATAAATAATGTAATAATAGAAAATTTGTAAATGGTATTCGATTGTTGACAACGTCTTAGGTATATATGGGGGTTGAAAAATATTGTGTAATGAAAAAAGTTCAATGTTTTGTGTTGCTCTCATCGAAGTGGGATAAACTTGAAATTTGAACAACCATACAATACAATTTTCTGAATTTAACAAATATTTTTTGTACATAGTGAGGTATAGGTATAGGTATAGGTACATGAGCTACCTAATAAAGAATCCAAATTAATGCTATTGTAAGAAAAGTATGATAAGGATTTATGATAGGAAAAGTACGAAATAAAATGTAAATGTCCAAGACTAAAAAATATGAAGGGTTATGAATTTCAACTCCTAAATTCATACTTTGTATATGCGATACATACTAATATAAGGAACATATATGCCGTCAAACGTGAAAACTTGAGGCGTGTGTTTAACTTGGGCCAAAAATATTATCTTTTAGTTTTATCTCCAGAACGGTATCTTATAAATTAATTAATGTGATACAAATATTATGTTATTATATTAACAATATTTAAAATCACTTTGGTAGTGTTGCTACCTCAAATTTTTAACATAAGTATTAATTCTTATTAATTAATTTTATGTTCAATGTCTATCGTTTTGAAAAGGTTCGAAAACTTACACTAATACTCATTGAATTAGACGTTTTACATACAAATTGATAATAACAAAGATGTTCGGACTTGTGTTAAATTTACCACTGTATATTATAAATTATTATAATCCTGCATAAATTTCTGTAAATTATATTATAATTATTTAGTCCTACAGGAGCCTGTGTTATTTCGTTCTGTTTTTTTAATATTATTTACATATTATAATAAATACTTAATTAATTGGTAAACATGAAAGTTACCCACCTATTATTTAATACCAAACAAGAATGTTAATATTTTTTGATTTTATTGTTTGTATTGTATATATTGTATATATTTTTATATGTAATAACCTACTAATTTACGACAGGTTTCTCGTAGGTATTTAAAAATCAAAATTTAAATCGTTGAAATCTAAAATGTAAAATTTATATTTTAAATCGAAAAAGTACGTTTAAAATCTAATAGAAAAATAATAGTACAATTAAATCGACATTGTGCAACACTAATGAAATAATAAAATTATAATGTTTTTTTTTTTAAATTGAAATAAAAAAAAAATATATATATTCATAAGGGAAATTGAAATTAAAATTGAACATCAGATTCTTTTACAACGATGATGTGTGTTTTTTTTTAATTTTTTTTTGTCTGTCATCACCTTTTAGGACAGTAAAAATGTTTGGATTTTCTTCAACAGTATCTTTTCTAATAGGAAAGTGAATCTAGTTGGTACATTGGCCAAAAGTAAAAATTTCCCATTAGTTTTCAAAAGCACCGTGAAAAATAAAAGAAAAATTAAGAAAAAACGGGAATTTTTACGTAAAATCTGTTTTCGAGAAATTTGATTTTGGTTTTTGGTGTAACTTTAAAACAAATGACATGAAATTTTCACTGGTTGTCTATATTTGCATTTTCTATACACGATAACATTTTCAAAATATTTTGTTTTATTTTGAACAGTTTAGGGACATTTTCATTTTTCATTTTTTTTTAGTTTTTTTTCTAGAAATATCAATTAAATTTTATTTGTTGGTTGCGAAAGCTTGAAAATTTAATAGAAGAATCCTAGTATATTTTTTCAAAGGCAGATGAAAAATATTAAAAATCGTTAGTCACAGTTTTTTTTTATAAGCATTTAAAGTTCAAAAATTGACAAAATATGGAAAAATCACGAAAATTAGAAAATTATTTGAGTTAAGAATTCGTAAAAATTTTTCTTTTTAAATCTAAAATTTTAAAATGAAATACAAGATTACTCATAAGTTTGTCTACCTGTATCAATCAAAAATATCTCTACCGGACAGTCAAATTAAATTTTTATGAGCGTTTGAAATTCAAATTTTTACAACATTGGATATTCACTCGATTTCTCATGTAGCGATTTCCTTATTTTGTTGTTATTCATAAACGAATAACTATAGATACATGAAAAATTCACTGAATGTTTATATTAGCATTTCCTATACACCATACATTTTTGGAAATATTTTGACTCTTTTTTTATCTGTTTACAGACATATCCAGTTTCCAATTTTTTTAGTATTTTATTCTATAAATATCAATCAAGTTTCATCTGTTGGGTAAATACGTGTAAAAATTGAATACAATGCTCCTGATATATTTTTACAATATTGTAATAAACTGGGTGCTTTGTATCTACTATCGTAGTACTAATAGTAGATAAGTGGCAACCAAGTTATTATAGATGCAGGTCGCAGACACTTTATTTGATGCTGTAGTCGTGGTAGATGAATAAATAAAAGACAGATGTTGTTTATTGTGAATTTTAAAAACGTTCACGTAAAAAATTAAAACGTTCGATATTTTTCTAAGTCCAAAATAATATTGTACAGAGTGGCGTGAAGGTGCTTGCACTAGTGGATGGTAGTACACGTCTGAAAACAGGCCGATTCGGGCTCCCCTATATATGAGGTTTCCCGTACCCCTTGCCTACATATACGATATCTCGGTTCTCACGGATGTGATTTGTGTGTTCATCATTCTAGCCCACGCATTTACGATTGACTGTATTACCAAACTATGACTATTATTAAAATAATCATTTTACTCTTTTTTTATTTGAATTCGTCGTGTACAGTGTTCCTGTAAAATATCATATACGCCTATTGTTGAACCCCTCGTCCTGAGCTATTCAGTGGTTTTGTTTCATTATATTTAACAGAAGGAGACCTAACCACTTTCTTGTAATATTTGTTTTAGGCCGTTCTACAGTATATTAAACTAACTATGCACCGGTGAAATTGGTAGTGTTTCTGTAATGTTACAACGCCTATTTCTGAACCCTAATTGTCTTATTACCTGGCTATGCCGGTCTATCGTATATTATAGTAATAACTATGTATTTATGAAATTGATATTACTCCGTAGTAACTGGCTTACTACAATATCAGTTGATAAATATTAAAAATACATTGGCACAATTTTTTTTTATAAGCATTTAAAGATCACATTTTGACAAAATTTATCAAATTTAAAATTGAATAATTATTTTGTAGGTAAAAATTTATAAAATGTTCAACTTTTATATATAAGGATTGAAAATTTAAAACAAGATTCCACGTAAGTAATTAATCCTGTTACCAAAAAGTCTAAAAAATACAGAAGCACAGTTTATTTTTAAATTCATTTTAAGTTCAAATTAACTTAACCATAAAAAACCTAGAATAACTATTTTAGTTATTTTGTTGTGATTGTATAATATTATTCGTGGGTACTTGAAACTTCTAATGTGTACTATTATATATCCATAGATATGTATATAATATGTCTTAAACCTAGACTAGCATACCGTCTCCGCTCAAAATAGTTTTTCTTATACAATGATTTTGTATCATTTAATTCAAATTTAATACCATCCATTATACAGTGACCCACTTGTACCCTACAGTACAGCAGAGCACCTTTTTTAAATTTAACGTCATTGAACTTTAATAATACTATCCTATATTATAGAGAACTATATTAGTTCTAAAAAACTGCTTCATTTTATTTTATTTTTATTTTTATTTATTATAATTTAAATGTTTCAACATATTGCATGTTTTTACAAGTTTGTTATTTAAATAAATACAATTTAGAATTTAATTAGAATATGGTATGGATGATCAGTAAATTTGATACGTGTGTTAATTAAGGAGTGGAAGTGATGAGGAGTGGAAATTTATTTATTAGGGATGTTAGAGCAGCTAGGAGGGGGTTTAGTATTAATTTTAGCTCGTTAAGGAAACTTGTGACGATTTGGAGAAGTTGATCGGATGGTGGTGTATTTGCTGTGGCTTCGGCATAATATTATGAGGGTTTTTCTCTTGGGTTTGAGCGTAGCGTATCATGCCCACTTCTGTGGGGTGCAGGTGGTACAGCTTGAGTTTGAGTGTGTAGATTATCTCTTTTTGTTGTTTTGGTTTTGGATTTGATGCGGCTTAGTATTTTTTTGAAGGTTTGGCAACCTTTATAATTGGCCGTGTGGTTTCCGCCACAGTTTGCACATTTTGCTGGTTCCTCCAGTTTTTTTTGTGCAATTATCACGAAGACTCCCGGTTTTGACGCCTTGCGGCTACAACCGCGGACCTCATATTAGCGCTGTGCGCTAGTCGAGAGCCGCGGAGGTTCACGGTCGACGTACGGTGGCCCAGTCCGCCGACCGCGCGTCGTCTACGGACCACGAGCACCGGAACCGAGGTCCCGTACCAAGAAGACTGGCCAAGTGCCGCCTGAATTCGCCTGGTCTGGCTGTGTGCTATCCCCACACCGAGTGTTTCTGGTTACACTCAACCTCCGATGATACTACACCGGTATAGCGGCTAGACGCCCGAGAGGAACCGACAGCGAACCAGTGACTCGCGCCCCCGGGTCGTGACGGCCGTTCATCAGAGGTTTTCGCCTGTCAGCGAGAACTTAGAATAAGCATCTATTGACTTAACCACAAAGTATTCGTTTAAGAAAACCGCCACCACGATTCCTACCGGCAACGGACGTCCAGGGGCGTGAACCATCACTGGACGCCCGCGGTGAGCGGCGTCGTTGCCGACGGGGCCCCACTCACTCCCGTGGTACTGAAGCGTCTTCAGTCAGACTTTCGCCCCCTCGAGAGCTACCAGTTCTAGTCCGACAAGACGGGCATTGGTCTGCCTTAACCGCGGACGAGCGTCCGCGGGGTGCGAATTTAATCTCGGCCACCACCCTTTCGAACCATCATCAGCAAGGACCCGTATCTTTGGGTCAGTCTGGCCGAACGTCCCGACCCGGATGCCTGCCGAGCCGAGGCGCCCAGCCCAAGCTGACGACAGCCCTACCTTTCAGTCAAAGGTGGGACTATTTGCGACGACCACCCTCGCCTACCGAATTAGGGACTCTAAGCAGACGAGCCATCAGCCGCGAGCCCGTAACACTCACCGCAGTGTCCCGGAGACATGCCCGAACCCGGCTTACGCTGAGACGCCCGGCTGCTGGACGGAGCGAACTCCGGCGCCCGTGCTCTCAACTCATATTAAGAGCACCACCGGCTGGGTCGGTGGCCCAGCCGGCGACCGTGAAACGGCCCAGAGGACATACTGTCCGGAACTACGGGTCATTTAATCGAAGCTGTCCGCGGCCGGTTATTAGTTATTCGCCGGCTACCCGACTCGGAAGCTACCGAGGGAACCGGGCTTCCCTCTATCCGCAACCCGAGGACGCGATCTATACCGTGCGTCCACGGTCGCGAAACTCACAGTAGGCGGCTGTGGTTTCGCTAGATTGGGCAATTATCAGTGTAGTGTTCAGCTCCACATTTCACGCATCGCGGTTTGTGGCGGCAGTAGTTGCGTGTATGTCCATATTTTTGGCAGTGATGACATTGGGGAGGACCAAGTTGTCTCTTTGTGTATTCGAATTATATTATTGAGTTTAATAATTTGGTGATTTTGAATATTTCACGGTTGTTGGTGTTACGAGCTAAGCTGATGTTGAATAGTGGAAGTGGCAATTTGTTCGCACTGTGTGTTATATTTGTAATGCTGATTACTTTATGTCCGAGGTCGTTTAGACAGGTTATGATATCTGTGGTAGGAGTGGAGTGAATTCATTTTATTTGAAAGCCATAATATTAATGATTTATGGTTTATGACGTTTATGTTCAATACTATTACGATAACACGGCGTTTTGGGTAGGCTATTTTGCTACAGTTTAGAAAATATTTTGACTCTTTTTGAGCTGTTTACGGATATTTTCATTTTTAAATTTTTTTAGTTTTTTTTTCTATGAATATCAATAAAGTTTTATCTGTTGGGCCAAAAAGTGTAAAAATGTAATACAAGGCTCCTGATATATTGTTACAATATCAGTTGAAAAATATTAAAAATACATAGGCACAATTTTTTTTTTAAGCATTTAAACATCGAATTTTGACAGAATTTTTAAAATCTCGAAAATTATTAATCATCGTAATTAATAAATTTTAAAGTGTTCAGTTTTTATAGCTAAGGATTGAAAATTTAAAAAAATATTCCAAGTAAGTAGTTAATTCTCTTACCGAAAAATCTAAAAAAATATACGTTCACAGTTTATTTTTATAGTCATTTTATGTTCAAATTTGGACGAAATTACATATTAAAAAACCTAGTTATTTTGTTGTGATTATATAATATTATTCGTGGGTACCTACTTGAAACTTCTAAAGTGTACTATTATATATCTATGATAGTATCAGGGTTTTTTATTGATGTTGATGTATAACGTGTTATAAGTACCTAATGGATATTGTGATAATGTGATATGATTTATTTGGAATTTATTATAGGTCAATTTTTTTTTTAATACCATCGATATGTATATAATTTTCTTAAACCTAAACTGACATACCGTCTTCGCTCAGAATCGTTTTTCTTATACAATGATATTGTATCATTGAATTCAAATTTAATAGCATCCATTATACAGTGACCCACTTGTAACCTACTAGTACTGCAGAGCGACACCCACCTTTTTTTTTATATAGCTTAAGAAACTGTGGATTTAATGTTTTTAAACTGCTATTGAAAAATTATATCAGGAGCCTAGTATTCAATTTTCAAGCATTTTGTCCCCAACAAATAAAATTTAAAAAAAAAATTTAAAAAAAAAACTAAAAAAAATGATATTAGAAATAGTTCCTAAGCACCTCAAAACAAGTCAAAATGTTATAGTGTATAGAAAATGGGAAAAGCATTTATTGAAATTTTCATGTACCTATCTACAGTTTTTCGTTTTTAAATTATAACAAATTAAGAAAATCGCTACATAAGAAATCGAGTAAATATCCAATGTTGTAAAAATATGAACCAACTTCAAACGCACTTATAAATTTAACTCAACTTTCCGGTTGATATTTTTTTTTTGATAAAGGTAGAAAAACTTATGAGGAATCTTGTATTAAATTTTCAAGTCTTAAATTTTTAAGGAACAATTTTCACACATTTCTAACCCAAAATAATTTGCAGATTTTCGTGATTTTTACGATTTTTGTCAAAATTCGTTCTTTAATCTAAATATATAAAAATGGAGACAAAAAATTCGAAATTGCATCAGTTGAGAACGGCTGGGCCGATTTTGCTCAAATTTTTTTTAAATGACAGAGAATGTCGGGGAGCGGGTTTATAGCATAAATTATGGTGTAATTATACGCATGCGTATAAACGTAAAATCGCAAACTTTGGAAGGCTATAACTTCCAAAATAATGGTTTCCGTCCGCACAAAAATTCAAACAGTTTCGAAATCAGCGTTGAAAAAAACGTCTTTAAAAAAAAGAAATTTCGAAATTCGTGAGGGGCGTGGTAACGTGCATTTTAACCAAAAAAACTGTCGAAGTTAAACTGACCTACTACCATGGAATATTATAAAAAAATTAATATGTTAATCTATTCTGTAGTATTACTAACATAACTGAACCATTTAGAAATGATTTACATAATACAATAATAGTCGTAGTACAACATAGTAGATATTATGGTTGAATAAAAATTAATTAACTAAAAAAGTGAGTGCTGTCATGGGACACTCGGTAGAACCGAATATTTTTTTCCAACAAATATTATAGATTACAAATACATTTTAGTGGAACCATTCAAAATAAAAGTAAATACCAGTAAGTAAATGAGAAAAATAAATGAAAATGAAAATTATTATTATTATTACTATTTAATTAATATTATATTAATCATATTCAATAATCGAAATTACCGGCCTGTGATAACTGAAATATGATACGTATGTTTGTGAAGTAATTTTTTCCAAATATCTTGAAAATACTGCATTGATAGAGTGGTGTCATCGTTGTACTCTCGTTGTAGATTCTGCTGGATTGCTATTGTCTTATTATGTAAACTGAATGTGTCCATAAGGAATGGTGTACCAAACGCGACGCACAAAAAATGTAATCACGGCAAAGGTGTGAAGCACTATATGCAAAAATCAGATTATTCTACGAAAACAATTTCATGAAATAATAATGTTTACGCGTCACGCAAGGAGATTATAATATGCATATAAGATGTAACCAAGAGTTTACGTTTTGTAAGGACCGTGGTATAGATTTCAGTGTCTGGTTGTGCATGGACTACGCGTGATATCTGCACTTTTGAGGATTACCACTTTCTCACCCGGCACTATGGGGATTCCCACTTTACCACCAGCTCGACGGAAAAAGGACGCTTTCTAACGTTTCAACCACGGTCGAAAACCAAACTTTCGATCCAGGAGTGACAAATAGTATATTGTGTGGCAAGGGCGGGAAGTGAGCCATTTCAGTCGCGGCGACGTGTGCGGTAGGCGAGGGCCGAATTCCCCACAAGAATGAAATGGGCTTCCCGCTCGAGCCACACATACTCATTTTGGCACGCCTATAACGATATGTGCGCTAGGCACTTTTGGGGATTTCCCTTTTACCGCCCTGGCACTTTTTGGGAAAAAGGACGCTTTCAAACGCTTCAACGGCTATCGAAAACCAAACTTTCGGTGCAGGTATGACAAAAAATATATTAAGGACGTAAAATTCAATACTCATATACTTATTAGTTATTAGTTATCACATATATTTTATTAATTATAATAATTATTATAAATGCGTAATATACGTAGTGCGTAGTGATATATTATCAATATAATTTTATTATATTATCAATATACGCAATATATTTATAAATAATAAATTATTACCAATCTATCGTGGACCGTCACTACAACTTACCGCTACCGTTTTTTTTTTGTTCCATCCCACCAATCGATCTAATAATGCGATAATATTTCAGATAACTCATCTGAATTCTTTAGAATGTCAATTTGAGATCGTTCAGGCCACATTTTAAGATTTATGCTTTAAATTCCGGATAGTCAACATTTGAAAATTCCGAAATTTCAAAATATTCAAGCTAAATTAATTTTTAGAGGTTGGGGTGGTGAAATTTGGAAAAGTGGACTTACAAATATCAAGTAGACATAATAACGAATTCAAATCTGTTTTAAAAAGTCTTATCGTATTAAAAGGTCGATCAGTATGATGGAATAAAAATTAGATGTTTTGGCTAAAATAACTGTTTAGTATATTATAAATTATAGCATTTCGTCAGGAACGTTTTTTCCCCGGCTAGCCCCCACATCGTGCCATAAAAAACTTCGTTTCATAATTATCTTGCCAATCTGCATTATTTATCCAAAACTTAGGCCTCAATTTTATTGTATGCATAATATGATTTTAATCAATGTGGTTCGAACTATATTTGTCGACTTATAAAATAAAACAATATGCTTTACGTTCTTTAGTAATTTTAAAGCTAAGAATGCATATAAACGCACCATGCACAAATAAATGAAAAAGCAATTGACAAAGAAACATTAATACAATTTTTTTTTTTTTTTTGAAGAAACAAGCCATGGATTTTAATTACTCAATGAAAAAACGAATATTGATTATTTTATTTTTGTACATAGGTATACTATAGTATAGTATATTGTATTATTGTACATTACGAGTTTTGAATTGCGAAACATTATGGATAATTTATTACTATTTTATTGAATTGTTTTAAATACTTTTAATGTATGATTGATCTGACTACCAGAGTGATACACTATACACTATATTAATAAATTATAAGAATTTTTATGATATCCAGTTGCGTATTTTTTTTTGATGAATTAAAAAGGGAATTTGACAAGCAAAAATACGTGGTTCGTTATGAACTATTTTAATATTATATTAGGTCCTAAACTAATTAAGAAAGAAAATAAATTTGGTTTTTAAATAATGTACTTATTAACCTATTATATTTTTAGTTATTTATAAAACTGTTATTCTTATAGCACCACTGGTAACAAATGTATCAAATAAAATATATAGTGATAATTATTAAATTATTGTGACCATTGATGATAACTATATAGGTACTAATGTATATGTTTAAATAATATTATGTTATTATTATCCTATTACAGTATACATGCAATTTATATGTTTATCTAGCGGCTCCGTGCATTCGTGTGTCTGTGTTACTTGTTTTTCCAGCGGAACTTTGTGTACCTATATTTAGATATTAATATATTACAATGATGTTTTTTTTTTAACATATTAATACGTTGGATCTCAAATGTCCATGTACAATTATATTATAACAAATTATTATTTATCAATTGCATTTGAATAATTTTTTATTTAATCGTCGTCGAAGAAACAAGGCAGATAAAATATACAGTGAAATAGTAATATTATCATATTATTATCATTGGTGAGTACCTATATTATTTATAATATTTATTTTTCACAAGTGAACATTAATATTCATTAAAATTAAGTATTTTTTAAACTAATAATAGGCATATTACATAATATTCTTTATCTAAATTATATAGAATGGTAATATTTTTAGGCAGGGCTTACATTTGAAAAAAAAATCCTTTATACGTTATTTATCATTAAAATGTTACACAGTTTTTGGGTTTATCGTTATTTAGAATAAAAACGTTATTTATAATATTTGATGAGTATATTATGAACTTAGTGGTAGTAGATGTAAGACAGAGAAATATTGCAACCAATTAACAAATAAGTATATACAAGGCTGGGCAAGTTAACTTTTTTTTTAACTCTATAAGTTAAGTTAATTTAAAATAATTAAGTTAAGTTAAGTTATGAGTTATTCGTATTTTTTTTCGTTAACTCGTTAAGTTAAAAGTTAACTTTGAAAAAAAAGTAACTTAACTTAGTGTAAAGTTGAAATTTGCTAATTTGCAAAAATAAAAAATTCCAGGCACATAACATGGGTTTATTAGATAGTTTTTCTTTACGTCCAAGAAAATTACTGGGGAAATTTAAAATAATACATCAAAGTAAAAACAAATTAAAAAAATTGCATTATTCTTCGGAAGAAAATTAACTTAATTTAGATATTTTTGAAGTAAAATTAACTTGAAGTCAACACGTTAATCTTAAAAAAAATTAACTTATTAAGTTAAAAGTTTATTTGAAAAAAAAGTAACGAGTAAATTAACTTAAAGTTTTAAATTAATTTTAATTTTTAACTCGTTAATGCCCAGCCTTGAATATATATTACTATGATCTGGACACCCTCTCAAAAAACATACAAAATACGCCACTGATAATATCTATGTACAGTGTAAACGACTTATTTGTTTCTGGCAATATTATACATAGTCACACCGACAACACGTTTGCCATGGTGTATATACTATAAACTATTACAAATTATTTGTGTACCTAATATAGGTATTAGAAATTATATTACGATTTATTACTTATAGTCTATAGATAGGTCATAACATTGTTCATTGGTTCAAAAAGATATTTCGTACCTACATAGATGATATTTTTCATTAATCATAATATTAATCATTGTATTTTACTGTATATATATTCCTTAGATTAAAAATGTTTATATTAATATTAGTATTTATAATTAGTTTTATTCAATTGCACACACTCCCAATTTGCACATAGCTCCTCTGTTTATTCATACCTATAACGTTGTACCTTGTACTGATTACTTCGTAAGTACCTACATAATGATAACATAATATATTATTATCTCAATATATAATCCGAAAAATGAAACCTTTGATGATAATGTTCTAGGAAACTACCGATAACTCGACCAATTTTCTTAAAATACAATAATATATTTTTTTAAGAGATGCATTTTTTTACGGGCAACGGAGTGTACTGGCTCAGCTAGTATTGTATAAAAACTATTTAAAATTAAATATATTTATTTACTCTTTATTAATAGCTATAGGTAGGTAGGTAAATAATGATAAATTAATAATAAATCCACTAAATTATAATAAGTATTATGTATAATTACACTGTACATCACATTTCCCTTCTTGAGGTAACTATTTATTACTTGAAATATACATAGTGATACAACGCAGTTCGCCGCACACGTTCGGTATTGTATATTATTTTCTATTACGTTACGCAGCGGCAAGTGCGATTGTGTAGTGTGCTTTGCGACCAGTCCGAGCGATGACTCGGCCGATGCATCAAGACGCCGCCGCTGTTTTACGGAGGACTATGGTGCTGCTACTTTTGCTGTTGATGTTCTCCTTGTCGTCGTTTCCATCGGTCACCGCCGAGTGCCCGGACAAATGCATATGCGATGAAGAGTATGATGTGGACTGCCGTAACAAGGAACTGGACCGGATTCCCGACCGCATACCTCCGGCTATCGGATTGCTGTAAGTCGACTGTACGGATGATAATACCAACGTTGAAACGCCGGGTGTCGAGTTTTAAAATGTACTTAGTAATTTACTTTGTCCAAGTATTGCGAAATCTAATTTATCAATAATTGTGTTAACGCCTGCAGTGGCATTTTTGTGGATGCAAGGTGGGCATTTTCCGATTTTTTTTTATCAAACGCCGTTTAAATTGTATTTAAATGTGAACTATATTGTTATATAACAATTGGTACCTTTTAAAAATTTAAATTATATAAATTTGAATCTATATCAAAATAATTACATTTCAAAAATAATTTACCACCGTCCCCCCCACTATTAAATATTGCTCAAATACGTCACTGTGTTATGATCTTATGGATATTATAATTCGAGTGGCGTATACACCTTTTCCCGATCTCAAAATCGTATTGCAAAGTATCACTCGTATCGAAAGGTTGTTTCGCTGGCGCATCCCCACTCATTTATATAGAGTAATAAGTAATATTTATATTTGTAGCAAATTTGTAATATTTTTTTCTATTTGAGTTTGCAACAATTGTTTTACAGTTGGCACACCAGGGTTCCTAAAAATGTTGGTCAAAGATTTTTACTTTTTAATACAAGTTTCATGGCAAGTCGGTCTTAATATATTTCATAATCAATAATTATATTAAATTTTAATATCGTTGAAACCCTGTATTCCGCTTGGAGCATAACATTAATATTAACGTTTGAAAAAAATAATTTGTCACAATCCGTGTAGTCACTACCAAGTGCATGTACACCGAATGCTGCGTAAGTTTAACTTTTTCACTTTTAGGTCCCAAAATAAATATGAATGGATTAGGGAAAAATTAAAATTTTAAAGTTGTTTTATGCTAACAAGAGTAAATAACGCAATCTTACAGAGTTACAGGAGTTGTGAGTTATAATATACCTAATATAATCACTTTTAAATACATTGACGTTAAAATTAATTATAATGAAGAATGTAAACATATTTTCAGAAAGTTGCAATACAATAAAATAAGTAATTTGAAAATCGGTGCATTTGCCAACCTTTCGAAACTTTGGATATTGTAAGAATATAAATTAACAAATAGCTAGTGTTTATATATTTATTTATATAATATTATTATCTATATATTATCTATATAATAAATTATTTAATTATTAGAAGTTTGGAAGGAAATGAAATCGAAAACATCGAGACTGGGGTTTTTAACAACTTAACGAGTTTGGTATACTTATTATTGGTAGACAACAAAATTCATAAGCTCGATTTGGAAATGTTGAAGGGACTTACAAAACTGAATTTTCTGTAAGTATTAAACACATTTTTCATGTGATCGTATTGTATAGCTAAATGAAAATGACATTTCATATTTTATAAATAGGTTTTTATACAACAATAAGATAAGAAATATTCCACCTGGGATATTCGATTCGTTAACGTTTGTTGATGTTTGGCATTTTCCGATTTTTTTTTTATCAAACGCCGTTTAAATTGTATTTAAATGTGAACTATATTGTTATATAACAATTGGTTCCTTTTAAAGATTAAATTATATAAATTTGAATCTAAAACAAAATAATTACATTTCAAAAATAATTTACCCCGTCCCCCCACTACTAAATAGTAAATACTGCTCAAATACGTCACTGTGTTATGATCTTATGGATATTATAATTCGAGTGGCGTATACACCTTTTCGCGATCTCAAAATCGTATTGCATCGTATCACTCGTATCGCAAGGTTGTTTCGCTGGCGCACCCCCACTAATTTATATATTTATATAGAGTTATAAGTAATATTTATATTTGTAGCAAATTTGTAATATTTTTTTCTATTTGAGTTTGCAACAATTGTTTTACAGTTGACATTTTTAAATTCTAAGCCAATCATATTTGTGACTAAAATTATCACTCGAGATTATGTTTATATTGAATATTGGAAAAAAAATTTAGATAGTCATTTTTTTTACCTCACTTTCATAATATAAAACTGGAGTGTTTTTATTTATACGGAAACGGCACACCAGGGTTCCTAAAAATGTTGGTCAAAGAGTTTTACTTTTTAATACAAGTTTCTTGGGAAGTTGGTTTTAATATATTTCATAATCAATAATTATATTAAATTTTAATATCGTTGAAAGTCTGTATTCCGCTTTGCGCATTACATTAATATTATCGTTTGAAAAAAATAATTTGTGACAATCCGTGTAATCACTAGTCATCACACTACCAAGTGCATGTACACCGAATGCTGCGTAAGTTTAATTTTAGATTCTGAGCGGAGCGATGAATATATTGGTTTTACAATGATGTGTGTTTTTATATTTTTTTTTGTGTCTGTCATCACGTTTTGGGACAGTAAAAGTGCTTCGATTTTCTTCAATAGTACCTTTTCTGATAGGAAAGTGAATCTAGTTGGTACTTTGGGGGGCCAAAAGTAAACATTTTTCAGTAGTTTTCACAAGCGCCGGGAAAAACAACATAAAAATTAAGGAAAAACGGGAGTTTTTACGCAAAATCGATTTTCCAAAAAATCGAATTTGGTTTTTGGTGTAACTTTAAAACAAATGACCGTAGATACATGAAATTTTCAGTGGTTGTTTATATTTGCATTTTCTATACACGATAACATTTTCAAAATATTTTGATTTATTTTGAACTGTTTAGGGACATTTTCATTTTTCATTTTTTTTTAGTTTTTTTTCTAGAAATATCAATAAAATTTTATTTGTTGGTTGCGAAAGCTTGAAAATTTAATAGAAGGCTCCTAATATGTTGTTTCAAAGGCAGATGAAAAATATTAAAAATCCTTAGTCACAATTTTTTTTTATAAGCATTTAAAGTTCAAAAATTTACAAAATATGGAAAAATCACGAAAATTAGCAAATTATTTTGAGTTAAGAATTCGTAAAAATTTTTCTTTTTAAATCCAACATTTGAAAATGAAACACAAGATTTCTTATAAGATTATCTACCTTTATCAATAAAAAAATCTCTACCGGACAGTCAAGTTAAATTTTTATGAGCGTTTGAAATTCAAATTTTTACAACATTGGATATTCACTCGATTACTCATGTAGCGATTTCCTTATTTTGTTGCAATTCAAAAACGAACAACTGTAGATACATGAAAATTTCACTCAATGTTTAAATTAGCATTTTCTATACACCATACAATTTTGAAAATATTTTGACTCTTTTTGAGCTGTTTATGGACATTTACAGCTTTCAATTTTTTTAGTTTTTTTTTCTATAAATATCAATAAAGTTTTATCTCTTGGGCCAAAAAGTGTCAAAATTTAATACAAGGCTCCTGATATATTGTTACAATAGCAGTTGAAAAATATTAAAAATACATAGGCACAGTTTTTTTTTATAAGCATTTAAAGATCAAATTTTGACAAAATTTATCAAAATCTCGAAAATTATCAATCATTGTAATTAATAAATTATAAAATGTTCAGTTTTTATAGCTAAGGATTGCAAATTCAACACAAAGGTTCTCGTAAATAGTTCATACTGTAACCAAAAAATCTAAAAAATATATGAACACATTTATTTTTACAGACATTTTAAATTCAAATTTGGACGAAATTACATATTAAAAAACCTAGAATAACTATTTTAGTTATTTTGTTGTGATTGAATAATATTATTCGTGGGTACTTGAAACTTCTAAAGTGTACTATTATATATCTATGATAGTATCACGGTTTTTGTTGATGTATAACGTGTTATAAGTATCTAATGGATATTGTGATATGATTAATTTGGAATTTATTATAGGTACCTATTATAGGTCAATTTTTTTTTAATACCATAGATATGTATATAATATGTCTTATACATAGACTGACATACCGTCACCACTCAGAATCGTTTTTCTTATACAATGATATTATATCATTGAATTCAAATTTAATACCATCCATTATACAGTGACCCACTTGTAACCTACTGTACAGCAGAGCGACACCCACTTGCCCACCTTTTTTAACTTTTAAGTCCCAAAATGAACTTGATAGGATTAGGGAAAAATTAAAATTTTAAAGTCGTTTTATGATAACAAGAGTATTATAACGCGTGCATTCTTCGATATTAATGAAGACAATAATTATATAGGTATTGCACATGATCGATATCCATAGGTCCCTAAGTACAAAAAAAAAAAAAAAATAGAAAAACAAGTAAAATAATTTACATAACACGAGATCCAATAATACGATGAAATAATCATATATTTTGTATGATAATAATTACACAAATTGTATTGTATTTCAGGGACTTGAGCAGTAATAAAATTAGGGATATCGCACCGAATTCATTTACTCATCTTACAGAGTTACAGGAGTTGTGAGTTATAATATACCTAATATAATCACTTTTAAATACATTGACGTTATAATTAATTATAATCCAGAATGTAAACATATTTTCAGAAAGTTGCAATACAATAAAATAAGTAATTTGAAAATTGGTGCATTTGCCAACCTTTCGAAACTTCAGACATTGTAAGAATATAAATTAACAAATAGCTAGTGTTTATATATTTATTTATATAATATTACTATCTATATATTATATATTTAATAAATTATTAAATTATTAGACATTTGTATGCAAATGAAATCGAAAACATCGAGACTGGGGCTTTTAATAACTTAACGAGTTTGGAATACTTATCATTGCATTACAACAAAATTCATAAGCTCGATTTGGAAATGTTTAAGGGACTTACAAAACTGAATATTCTGTAAGTATCAAACACCTTTTTCATGTGATCGTATTGTGTAGCTAAATGAAAATGACATTTCATATTTTATAAATAGGTTTTTATACAACAATAAGATAAGAAATATTCCACCTGGGATATTCGATTCGTTAACGTTTGTTGATGTTTGGCATTTTCCGATTTTTTTTTATCAAACGCCGTTTAAATTGTATTTAAATGTGAACTATATTGTTATATAACAATTGGTTCCTTTTAAAGATTAAATTATATAAATTTGAATCTAAAACAAAATAATTACATTTCAAAAATAATTTACCCCGTCCCCCCACTACTAAATAGTAAATACTGCTCAAATACGTCACTGTGTTATGATCTTATGGATATTATAATTCGAGTGGCGTATACACCTTTTCGCGATCTCAAAATCGTATTGCATCGTATCACTCGTATCGCAAGGTTGTTTCGCTGGCGCACCCCTACTAATTTATATATTTATATAGAGTTATAAGTAATATTTATATTTGTAGCAAATTTGTAATATTTTTTTCTATTTGAGTTTGCAACAATTGTTTTACAGTTGACATTTTTAAATTCTAAGCCAATCATATTTGTGACTAAAATTATCACTCGAGATTATGTTTATATTGAATATTGGAAAAAAAATTTAGATAGTCATTTTTTTTACCTCACTTTCATAATATAAAACTGGAGTGTTTTTATTTATACGGAAACGGCACACCAGGGTTCCTAAAAATGTTGGTCAAAGAGTTTTACTTTTTAATACAAATTTCTTGGGTAATCGGTCCTAATATATCTCATAATTAGGGCTCTAATTTAAATGCCCAAAAAATATCAAAAAAATGACCTTTCAAAAAATGCATTTTTGACCTAAAAACCTTTCGAAACTTCAAACATTGTAAGAATATAAATTAACAAATAGCTAGTGTTTATATATTTATTTATATAATATTATTATCTATATATTATCTATATAGTGAATTATTTAATTATTAGATATTTGTATGGAAATGAAATCGAAAACATCGAGACTGGGGTTTTTAATCATTTAACGAGTTTGGAAAAATTATTATTGCAAGACAACAAAATTCATAAGCTCGATTTGGAAATGTTTAAGGGACTTACAAAACTGAGAAGACTGTAAGTATCAAACACATTTTTCATGTGATCGTATTGTGTAGCCAAATGAAAATGACATTTCATATTTTATAAATATTTATTTACACAACAATACGATAAGAAATATTCCAATTGGGATATTCGATCCGTTAACATCGTTGAGTGTTTTGTAAGTCAAAATGAACTGCCTACAATATATATATTATTAATATTATAATAGTTATACTTTCATTATTTGAATTATATATTTTTCTAAACAAAACATTGATGCTTTCTATTACAGATCCATTGAAAATAACCCGTTGACGTGCGATTGCAATATGGTGTGGTTTGCAAACGGCCTGAAGAAAAATTACCCCCACCAAAATGTCCAAATGAGTTGTTTATTTCCCGTAAAAATGAGAAGATTATCGTTGGAGGAAATAACCAAAATCGATTTTCATTGCAGTGAGTAATGATTCTAATTAAGTTAAAGACATAAAATATATATCATCGTAATATTATATGCTATAATCTACATAGTATAATATTGCAAGTTCCGAACCTATTTATTGTTAAGCCGGCTATAAGTGAGTTTCGCCTTAATGGTTAATATTGTTTGACAGATTTTGTAAATCAACGAATTGATTTATTTAACAGGTTAAGTGCCATGTAGGGTCTATTGTCATTCGACCTGTCAAAATGATTCATATCAAATTCAGTAGGTTTGTCTAAATAAATTTTTACATAACATCGAAAAGAAAGGCAATTATCACTTTTGATCACATATTAACTATTGATTAACTTTCTTACCTGAAGTGAATGCACACATAAAAAAGGTGGGTAAGTGGATGTCGCTCTGCTGTACAGTAGGTTACAAGTAGGTCACAGTATAATGGATGCTATTAAATTTGAATTCAATGATACAATATCATTGTATAAGAAAAACGATTCTGAGCGAAGACGGTACGTCAGTCTAGGTTTAAGACATATTATATACGTATCTATGATATTAAACAAAAAATTGATCTATAATAGGTAGGTACCTATAATAAATTCCAAATTAATCATATCAAAATATCCATTAGGTACTTATAACGCATTATACATCAACAAAAGCCGTGATACTATCATAGATATATATACTTTAGAAGTTTCAAGTACCCAAGAATAGAATTATACATTCACAACAAAATAACTAAAATAGGTATGCTAGGTTTTTTAATATGTAATTTTGTCCCAAATTTGAACATAAAATGTCTGTAAAAAATAACTGTGCACATTTATTTTTTAGATTTTTTGGCTGCAGTATTAACTATTTATGAGAATCTTTTTTTTAAATTTTCAATAATTAGCTATAAAAACTGAACATTTTATAATTCATTAATTACGATGATTGATAATTTTCGAGATTTTGATAAATTTTGTCAAAATGCGATCTTTAAATGCTTATGAAAAAAAAAATTGTGAATATTATGTATTTTTAATGTTTTTCAATTGCTTTTGTAAAAATATATCAGGAGCCTTGTATTAATTTTTTACACTTTTTGGCCCAACAGATAAAACTTAATTGATATTTATAGAAAAAAAAAACTAAAAAATTGAAAACTGAAAATGTCCGTAAACGGCTCAAAAAGAGTCAAAATATTTTCAAAATTGTATGGTGTATAGGAAATGCTAATATAAACATTCAGTGAAATTTTCATGTATCTACAGTAATGCGTTTTTGAATTACAACAAAATAAGGAAATCGCCACATGAGAAATCGAGTGAATATCCAATGTTGTAAAAATTTGAATATCAAACGCTCATAAAAATTTAATTTGAATTTCTTATAGACATTTTTTTTTTTGATAAAGGTAGATAATCTTATAAGGAATTTTGTATTACATTTTCATATCTTTTAATTTTCGTGATTTTTCCATATTTCGTCATTTTTTGAACATTAAATGCTTAAAAAAAAAACTGTGACAAACGATTTTTAATATTTTTCATCTGTCTTTGAAACAATAATATAGTATTAGCCTTGTATTAAATTTTCAAGTATTTTTACTCAACAAATAAATTTTTATTGATATTCATAAAAAAAAAAACTAATAAATTTGGAAACTGAAAATGTCCCTTAACAGTTCAATATAAATCAAAATATTTTGAAAATGTTATCGTGTATAGTAAATGCAAATATAAACAACCACGAAAAATGTCATGTATCTACGGTCATTTGTTTTAAAGTTACACCAAAAACCAAAATCGATTTTTTGGAAAACCGATTTTGCGTAAAAATTCCCATTTTTCCTTAAATTTTATTTTGAAATCCAAAATGCACCAACGATATTCACTTTCCAATCGAACAAGATACTGAAGTTAAAAATCGAAGCATTATTTCGACTACTTATCGTGTACACAGACACAAAAAAATTAAAAAAATTAAAAAAAAAAAAAAAAAAAAAAAAAAAACACACATCATTGTAAAATCAATACATTCATCGTTTCACTCAGAATCTAAAAATTGATGGATCATAGAACACTACGTGGCGTTAATGACAAGTGTAGGGTCATTAGATCCTTTATTCAATTTTTGTATCGTAATATTACAATAGGTTTACCACTTACTATATCACTAATAAAGATTGTGATTATTATTATTAAAACTGACAAAAAAATCGTGCGATTACAAATCGATAACGAAAGAAATTTTCCAAACATTTTCTATTTATACATTTTTCCATATACCTAATATATATATATACAAAATATAATATAAACTCCGGGAAATTTCAACGAACCATTTTACAAACTTACCCAACAGACCACGCTCTGTTTGAATTCTATAAGATAAAGGTTTTGGAGACAATACTTGGCGACAAGGACAAGTACTGCATGACGGGCTTCAAAACTCAACTCAAGTCACATCGACGGGTCAATAGACCCACATGGCGCTTAAATTCCATTTTTTGGCTTGGCTCATAACCGCTAATGATGTGGTGATTTTGATCTATGTATTATGTATATTGTTGTACATACAGCGTCTCCGGATATAATCGTGGTACCAGAGAACAAGACGGTGTCGGTCGGTGAACAGTTACAACTCTCGTGCAAAGCCGTAGGAAACCCGGAACCTTTTATAACGTGGGCCAAAGACGACATCGATCTAAAACTTGGCCAAAGAGTTCAGGTAAGATTATTTTAAGATATATGGTAATTAATCTTTCGTACAAACTCAGTGAAAAATCAGCTTATATATAATCGTACACTGTTGTTAAAAAATGTTCTATTTTTTTATTTACTTTATACTCATTGCATTGACTCAAACTTTTTAGGAATAATTTACCCAATAATTTTTCATCAATAAATATTTTCTATTTGATGCAACTCTACTCCTGCGTGAGGCCAATAAAGAATCTAGGACAAAATCCCACCACAAAAATCTCACTCGAACATTTTAAATGTAGAAAAAATTTTATAAATTCATAAAAATTTCCTTTATAAATCTAAGATTTGAAAACGCAATACAAGATTCCTTATAAGTTTGTCGACCTTTATCAAAAAAAATATAAAAATATCTACAAGCAAATCAGATTAAAATGTTATGACTTATGAGCGTTTGAATCTGTATACGGACAATTTATAATTTAAATTTTTTTATTTTTTTTTCTATTAATATTATAAAATACTATCTGTTGGCAAAAAATCGTGAAAATATAATATTAGGCTCCTGGCTCCTGGTATATTGTTAAAAAAGCAGTTTAAAAATAACAAAAATTCTCAGTCACAGTTTTTTTTTTAATAAGCATTAAGTGTTCGATTTTTGACAATATTTATCAAATTAAAAAATTAAAAATGATTTTGTATACTTTTATATCTAAGGATTGAAAATTTAAAACAAGGTTTAACGTAAATATGTTATATATAAATTACTTTATTCACAATAATATCATCAAATGTACTTAGTAATATCATAGGCTACGCTCAGAATCGTTTTTCTTATACAATGATTTTATATCATATTAAAATTTAATACAATCCCTTACAGTGACCCACTTGTAACCTACTGATGTGCATAATATATAACTGGAGCGTTTTTGTTTATATGGCAACGGCACAACAGGTTTCCTAAAAATGCTGATCAAAGATTTTTACATTTTAATACAAGTTTCTTGGGAAGTCGGTCTTATAGCGATTTAAAAATATAGTAAATAAATAAAAAGGCACATTTTTTATTACTTGAAAATAAAGTTAAAAATGTATAAATAATGTTGAAAAATGTGAATATTCACAAATATTATAATACGCTAAAAATTGCTCAAATTTGCACTTTTCCTAAAATATGACGAAATATGCAATGATAATATACAAAGTTAAGTATGTAAGTTAACATTACCCCAGCAACCGAAAAATTAAATTATTAAAATTTTGACTTGAAAACGGATTGGTATAATACCAATCGGTTTTCAAGTCAAAATGTTGGCCTTGGGTTGCCAGGGTAACACCCCTGGTCGAGACCTGAGCCTCCCTTCATACTTGCATAAAGTTACAAGTACGCATTATTCAGCGGGTACCTATATAATTATGAACAACACTCGTTACTTATTGGCTATTAAGAATATATTTATTTCCTCGGTTCTTTTTTTATTAGAGTCAGTACCTAGTTAACTTTTATCATTTATTTAACTTTTTAATATTTAGTGTAATATATTTCAAATTACTTTACCTACTGACAATTCAAATATTAATCCATACTATACTTAATGCTTACTGCAGGTATTTCAAAACAATACATTGATTATATCTAAAGTGGAAATAACGGACGGCGGTCAATATAAGTGCGTGGCGTCAAATCCTCTCGGACGAACATCTTTTGAGGCGATGGTTAACGTGAACGGTAATATCATGTATATAATTATTATAGTCGGGGCATACTCAGGAATTTTCAATGGGGAGGGGGGGTAGAACATTTTGTTTTTTATCACGGGAACTTTGTCACCTCCTTTTTAAAAATATTAAATATAAACATGGTAATGTACTCTACAGAAAATAAATTTCAAAAATGAAAAATGTTTATTTAAAGAACAAAATTCTGATTCCGATTGATTAACGTGTTCATGTTTTCTTTTAAGATTATTGTAGGGTTCAATGTTCTTAGAACTTCCAGGCACAATAGTAAAAAATGTTGTTATTTTATTTTTAGACTTAAAGCGTTTATGGAAAAAGAATAAATACTTAAATTTTAATAGTATCATTAATATTTTTCAAAAGTATATTAAAATACTATACATTTTAATAATTTATCTGTGTGAAATAGTACATGTAATTTTAGTATATACCTAATTTAGAAAAAACAATTAATAATTTTGATTAAGGGGGCCTTGACAGTTTTACATTAAATTTAGGGAGCCTCATGACTAAAAAAATTGAGGTATACTGTACTAGATTATAGTGTAAAATATCTAAATATAACTAGCTGTCCCGGTAAAAGATCATGTTTTTAATGTTGCATTTCAATTTGAAAACCACATATACATTTTTCACTGTTTGTATTTCTAACATAATTTATATTTATTGAATAAATATATAAACACATTTTTTAACAAAGGTTGGTTGCTCAATACACAGTCAAATATTAACCAAATATTTCATAACGCATTATGTCAAAACAAGAATGATATTCACTTACAAAAGAAAAAAAATTAGCAAGGTTTTAAAAACAAGAATACACCAAAAAAACTTTTGGGGGTTAAATAAATTTTCCAAACATTTTCTATATAAACTTTTTATAATATAAACTCCGGGGTATTTCAACGAACCATTTTACAAACTTGTCCTACAGACCACGCTCTGTTTGAATTCTATAAGAAAACAAGTAAAATGAAGGTTTTGGAGACAATACTTGGCGACAAAGACAAGTACTGCATGACGGGCTTCAAAACTCAACTCAAGTCACATCGACGGGTCAATAGACTAACATGGCCCTTAAATTCAATTTTTTGGCTTGGCTCATAACCGCTTAAAATGTGGTGATTTTGACGCATGTAATATGTATATTTTTGTACATACAGGGTCTCCGTATATAATCGTGGTACCAGAGAACAAGACGGTGTCGGTCGGTGAACAGTTACAACTCTCGTGCGAAGCCGTAGGAGACCCGGAACCTTTTATAACGTGGGCCAAAGACGACATCGATCTAAAACTTGGCCAAAGAGTTCAGGTAAGATTATTTTAAGATATATGGTAATTAATCTTTCGTACAAACTCAGTGAAAAATCAGCTTATATATAATCGTACACTGTTGTTAAAAAATGTTCTATTTTTTTATTTACTTTATACTCATTGCATTGACTCAAACTTTTTAGGAATAATTTACCCAATAGTTTTTCATCAATAAATATTTTCTATTTGATGCAACTCTACTCCTGCGTGAGGCCAATAAAGAATCTAGGACAAAATCCCACCACAAAAATCTCACTCGAACATTTTAAATGTAGAAAAAATTTTATAAATTCATAAAAATTTCCTTTATAAATCTAAGATTTGAAAACGCAATACAAGATTCCTTATAAGTTTGTCGACCTTTATCAAAAAAAATATAAAAATATCTACAAGCAAATCAGATTAAAATGTTATGACTTATGAGCGTTTGAATCTGTATACGGACAATTTATAATTTAAATTTTTTTATTTTTTTTTCTATTAATATTATAAAATACTATCTGTTGGCAAAAAATCGTGAAAATATAATATTAGGCTCCTGGCTCCTGGTATATTGTTAAAAAAGCAGTTTAAAAATAACAAAAATTCTCAGTCACAGTTTTTTTTTTAATAAGCATTAAGTGTTCGATTTTTGACAATATTTATCAAATTAAAAAATTAAAAATGATTTTGTATACTTTTATATCTAAGGATTGAAAATTTAAAACAAGGTTACACGTAAATATGTTATATATAAATTACTTTATTCACAATAATATCATCAAATGTACTTAGTAATATCATAGGCTACGCTCAGAATCGTTTTTCTTATACAATGATTTTATATCATATTAAAATTTAATACAATCCCTTACAGTGACCCACTTGTAACCTACTGATGTACATAATATATAACTGGAGCGTTTTTGTTTATATGGCAACGGCACAACAGGTTTCCTAAAAATGCTGATCAAAGATTTTTACATTTTAATACAAGTTTCTTGGGAAGTCGGTCTTATAGCGATTTAAAAATATAGTAAATAAATAAAAAGGCACATTTTTTATTACTTGAAAATAAAGTTAAAAATGTATAAATAATGTTGAAAAATGTGAATATTCACAAATATTATAATACGCTAAAAATTGCTCAAATTTGCACTTTTCCTAAAATATGACGAAATATGCAATGATAATATACAAAGTTAAGTATGTAAGTTAACATTACCCCAGCAACCGAAAAATTAAATTATTAAAATTTTGACTTGAAAACGGATTGGTATAATACCAATCGGTTTTCAAGTCAAAATGTTGGCCTTGGGTTGCCAGGGTAACACCCCTGGTCGAGACCTGAGCCTCCCTTCATACTTGCATAAAGTTACAAGTACGCATTATTCAGCGGGTACCTATATAATTATGAACAACACTCGTTACTTATTGGCTATTAAGAATATATTTATTTCCTCGGTTCTTTTTTTATTAGAGTCAGTACCTAGTTAACTTTTATCATTTATTTAACTTTTTAATATTTAGTGTAATATATTTCAAATTACTTTACCTACTGACAATTCAAATATTAATCCATACTATACTTAATGCTTACTGCAGGTATTTCAAAACAATACATTGATTATATCTAAAGTGGAAATAACGGACGGCGGTCAATATAAGTGCGTGGCGTCAAATCCTCTCGGACGAACATCTTTTGAGGCGATGGTTAACGTGAACGGTAATATCATGTATATAATTATTATAGTCGGGGCATACTCAGGAATTTTCAATGGGGAGGGGGGGTAGAACATTTTGTTTTTTATCACGGGAACTTTGTCACCTCCTTTTTAAAAATATTAAATATAAACATGGTAATGTACTCTACAGAAAATAAATTTCAAAAATGAAAAATGTTTATTTAAAGAACAAAATTCTGATTCCGATTGATTAACGTGTTCATGTTTTCTTTTAAGATTATTGTAGGGTTCAATGTTCTTAGAACTTCCAGGCACAATAGTAAAAAATGTTGTTATTTTATTTTTAGACTTAAAGCGTTTATGGAAAAAGAATAAATACTTAAATTTTAATAGTATCATTAATATTTTTCAAAAGTATATTAAAATACTATACATTTTAATAATTTATCTGTGTGAAATAGTACATGTAATTTTAGTATATACCTAATTTAGAAAAAACAATTAATAATTTTGATTAAGGGGGCCTTGACAGTTTTACATTAAATTTAGGGAGCCTCATGACTAAAAAAATTGAGGTATACTGTACTAGATTATAGTGTAAAATATCTAAATATAACTAGCTGTCCCGGTAAAAGATCATGTTTTTAATGTTGCATTTCAATTTGAAAACCACATATACATTTTTCACTGTTTGTATTTCTAACATAATTTATATTTATTGAATAAATATATAAACACATTTTTTAACAAAGGTTGGTTGCTCAATACACAGTCAAATATTAACCAAATATTTCATAACGCATTATGTCAAAACAAGAATGATATTCACTTACAAAAGAAAAAAAATTAGCAAGGTTTTAAAAACAAGAATACACCAAAAAAACTTTTGGGGGTTAAATAAATTTTCCAAACATTTTCTATATAAACTTTTTATAATATAAACTCCGGGGTATTTCAACGAACCATTTTACAAACTTGTCCTACAGACCACGCTCTGTTTGAATTCTATAAGAAAACAAGTAAAATGAAGGTTTTGGAGACAATACTTGGCGACAAAGACAAGTACTGCATGACGGGCTTCAAAACTCAACTCAAGTCACATCGACGGGTCAATAGACTAACATGGCCCTTAAATTCAATTTTTTGGCTTGGCTCATAACCGCTTAAAATGTGGTGATTTTGACGCATGTAATATGTATATTTTTGTACATACAGGGTCTCCGTATATAATCGTGGTACCAGAGAACAAGACGGTGTCGGTCGGTGAACAGTTACAACTCTCGTGCGAAGCCGTAGGAGACCCGGAACCTTTTATAACGTGGGCCAAAGACGACATCGATCTAAAACTTGGCCAAAGAGTTCAGGTAAGATTATTTTAAGATATATGGTAATTAATCTTTCGTACAAACTCAGTGAAAAATCAGCTTATATATAATCGTACACTGTTGTTAAAAAATGTTCTATTTTTTTATTTACTTTATACTCATTGCATTGACTCAAACTTTTTAGGAATAATTTACCCAATAATTTTTCATCAATAAATATTTTCTATTTGATGCAACTCTACTCCTGCGTGAGGCCAATAAAGAATCTAGGACAAAATCCCACCACAAAAATCTCACTCGAACATTTTAAATGTAGAAAAAATTTTATAAATTCATAAAAATTTCCTTTATAAATCTAAGATTTGAAAACGCAATACAAGATTCCTTATAAGTTTGTCGACCTTTATCAAAAAAAATATAAAAATATCTACAAGCAAATCAGATTAAAATGTTATGACTTATGAGCGTTTGAATCTGTATACGGACAATTTATAATTTAAATTTTTTTATTTTTTTTTCTATTAATATTATAAAATACTATCTGTTGGCAAAAAATCGTGAAAATATAATATTAGGCTCCTGGCTCCTGGTATATTGTTAAAAAAGCAGTTTAAAAATAACAAAAATTCTCAGTCACAGTTTTTTTTTTAATAAGCATTAAGTGTTCGATTTTTGACAATATTTATCAAATTAAAAAATTAAAAATGATTTTGTATACTTTTATATCTAAGGATTGAAAATTTAAAACAAGGTTACACGTAAATATGTTATATATAAATTACTTTATTCACAATAATATCATCAAATGTACTTAGTAATATCATAGGCTACGCTCAGAATCGTTTTTCTTATACAATGATTTTATATCATATTAAAATTTAATACAATCCCTTACAGTGACCCACTTGTAACCTACTGATGTACATAATATATAACTGGAGCGTTTTTGTTTATATGGCAACGGCACAACAGGTTTCCTAAAAATGCTGATCAAAGATTTTTACATTTTAATACAAGTTTCTTGGGAAGTCGGTCTTATAGCGATTTAAAAATATAGTAAATAAATAAAAAGGCACATTTTTTATTACTTGAAAATAAAGTTAAAAATGTATAAATAATGTTGAAAAATGTGAATATTCACAAATATTATAATACGCTAAAAATTGCTCAAATTTGCACTTTTCCTAAAATATGACGAAATATGCAATGATAATATACAAAGTTAAGTATGTAAGTTAACATTACCCCAGCAACCGAAAAATTAAATTATTAAAATTTTGACTTGAAAACGGATTGGTATAATACCAATCGGTTTTCAAGTCAAAATGTTGGCCTTGGGTTGCCAGGGTAACACCCCTGGTCGAGACCTGAGCCTCCCTTCATACTTGCATAAAGTTACAAGTACGCATTATTCAGCGGGTACCTATATAATTATGAACAACACTCGTTACTTATTGGCTATTAAGAATATATTTATTTCCTCGGTTCTTTTTTTATTAGAGTCAGTACCTAGTTAACTTTTATCATTTATTTAACTTTTTAATATTTAGTGTAATATATTTCAAATTACTTTACCTACTGACAATTCAAATATTAATCCATACTATACTTAATGCTTACTGCAGGTATTTCAAAACAATACATTGATTATATCTAAAGTGGAAATAACGGACGGCGGTCAATATAAGTGCGTGGCGTCAAATCCTCTCGGACGAACATCTTTTGAGGCGATGGTTAACGTGAACGGTAATATCATGTATATAATTATTATAGTCGGGGCATACTCAGGAATTTTCAATGGGGAGGGGGGGTAGAACATTTTGTTTTTTATCACGGGAACTTTGTCACCTCCTTTTTAAAAATATTAAATATAAACATGGTAATGTACTCTACAGAAAATAAATTTCAAAAATGAAAAATGTTTATTTAAAGAACAAAATTCTGATTCCGATTGATTAACGTGTTCATGTTTTCTTTTAAGATTATTGTAGGGTTCAATGTTCTTAGAACTTCCAGGCACAATAGTAAAAAATGTTGTTATTTTATTTTTAGACTTAAAGCGTTTATGGAAAAAGAATAAATACTTAAATTTTAATAGTATCATTAATATTTTTCAAAAGTATATTAAAATACTATACATTTTAATAATTTATCTGTGTGAAATAGTACATGTAATTTTAGTATATACCTAATTTAGAAAAAACAATTAATAATTTTGATTAAGGGGGCCTTGACAGTTTTACATTAAATTTAGGGAGCCTCATGACTAAAAAAATTGAGGTATACTGTACTAGATTATAGTGTAAAATATCTAAATATAACTAGCTGTCCCGGTAAAAGATCATGTTTTTAATGTTGCATTTCAATTTGAAAACCACATATACATTTTTCACTGTTTGTATTTCTAACATAATTTATATTTATTGAATAAATATATAAACACATTTTTTAACAAAGGTTGGTTGCTCAATACACAGTCAAATATTAACCAAATATTTCATAACGCATTATGTCAAAACAAGAATGATATTCACTTACAAAAGAAAAAAATTAGCAAGGTTTTAAAAACAAGAATACACCAAAAAAACTTTTGGGGGTTAAATAAATTTTCCAAACATTTTCTATATAAACTTTTTATAATATAAACTCCGGGGTATTTCAACGAACCATTTTACAAACTTGTCCTACAGACCACGCTCTGTTTGAATTCTATAAGAAAACAAGTAAAATGAAGGTTTTGGAGACAATACTTGGCGACAAAGACAAGTACTGCATGACGGGCTTCAAAACTCAACTCAAGTCACATCGACGGGTCAATAGACTAACATGGCCCTTAATTCAATTTTTGGCTTGGCTCATAACCGCTTAAAATGTGGTGATTTTGACGCATGTAATATGTATATTTTTGTACATACAGGGTCTCCGTATATAATCGTGGTACCAGAGAACAAGACGGTGTCGGTCGGTGAACAGTTACAACTCTCGTGCGAAGCCGTAGGAGACCCGGAACCTTTTATAACGTGGGCCAAAGACGACATCGATCTAAAACTTGGCCAAAGAGTTCAGGTAAGATTATTTTAAGATATATGGTAATTAATCTTTCGTACAAACTCAGTGAAAAATCAGCTTATATATAATCGTACACTGTTGTTAAAAAATGTTCTATTTTTTTATTTACTTTATACTCATTGCATTGACTCAAACTTTTTAGGAATAATTTACCCAATAATTTTTCATCAATAAATATTTTCTATTTGATGCAACTCTACTCCTGCGTGAGGCCAATAAAGAATCTAGGACAAAATCCCACCACAAAAATCTCACTCGAACATTTTAAATGTAGAAAAAATTTTATAAATTCATAAAAATTTCCTTTATAAATCTAAGATTTGAAAACGCAATACAAGATTCCTTATAAGTTTGTCGACCTTTATCAAAAAAAATATAAAAATATCTACAAGCAAATCAGATTAAAATGTTATGACTTATGAGCGTTTGAATCTGTATACGGACAATTTATAATTTAAATTTTTTTATTTTTTTTCATTAATATTATAAAATACTATCTGTTGGCAAAAAATCGTGAAAATATAATATTAGCTCTGGCTCCTGGTATATTGTTAAAAAAGCAGTTTAAAAATAACAAAAATTCTCAGTCACAGTTTTTTTTTTAATAAGCATTAAGTGTTCGATTTTTGACAATATTTATCAAATTAAAAAATTAAAAATGATTTTGTATACTTTTATATCTAAGGATTGAAAATTTAAAACAAGGTTACACGTAAATATGTTATATATAAATTACTTTATTCACAATAATATCAATCAAATGTACTTAGTAATATCATAGGCTACGCTCAGAATCGTTTTTCTTATACAATGATTTTATATCATATTAAAATTTAATACATCCCTTACCGTGACCCACTTGTACCTACTGATGTACATATATATAACTGGAGCGTTTTGTTATAATGGCAACGGCACAACAGGTTTCCTAAAATGCTGATCAGATTTTACATTGTAATACAAGTTTCTTGGGAAGTCGGTCTTATAGCGATTTAAAAATATAGTAAATAAATAAAAGGCACATTTTTATTACTTGAAAATAAAGTTAAAAATGTATAATAATGTTGAAAAATGTGAATATTCACAGATATTATAATACGCTAAAAATTGCTCAAATTGCACTTTTCCTAAAATATGACGAATATGCAATGATAATATACAAAGTTAAGTATGTAAGTTAACATTACCCCAGCAACCGAAAAATTAAATTATTAAAATTTTGACTTGAAAACGGATTGGTATAATACCAATCGGTTTTCAAGTCAAAATGTTGGCCTTGGGTTGCCAGGGTAACACCCCTGGTCGAGACCTGAGCCTCCCTTCATACTTGCATAAAGTTACAAGTACGCATTATTCAGCGGGTACCTATATAATTATGAACAACACTCGTTACTTATTGGCTATTAAGAATATATTTATTTCCTCGGTTCTTTTTTTATTAGAGTCAGTACCTAGTTAACTTTTATCATTTATTTAACTTTTTAATATTTAGTGTAATATATTTCAAATTACTTTACCTACTGACAATTCAAATATTAATCCATACTATACTTAATGCTTACTGCAGGTATTTCAAAACAATACATTGATTATATCTAAAGTGGAAATAACGGACGGCGGTCAATATAAGTGCGTGGCGTCAAATCCTCTCGGACGAACATCTTTTGAGGCGATGGTTAACGTGAACGGTAATATCATGTATATAATTATTATAGTCGGGGCATACTCAGGAATTTTCAATGGGGAGGGGGGGTAGAACATTTTGTTTTTTATCACGGGAACTTTGTCACCTCCTTTTTAAAAATATTAAATATAAACATGGTAATGTACTCTACAGAAAATAAATTTCAACAATAAAATGCTGATCAAAGATTTTTACATTTTAATACAAGTTTCTTGGGAAGTCGGTCTTATAGCGATTTAAAAATATAGTAAATAAATAAAAAGGCACATTTTTTATTACTGGAAAATAAAGTTAAAAATGTATAAATAATGTTGAAAAATGTGAATATTCACAAATATTATAATACGCTAAAAATTGCTCAAATTTGCACTTTTCCTAAAATATGACGAAATATGCAATGATAATATACAAAGTTAAGTATGTAAGTTAACATTACCCTCATTATGTCAAAACAAGAATGATATTCAAATACAAAAGAAAAAAATTAGCAAGGTTTTAAAAACAACAAAACAACAAAAAAACTAATCAATTTTTCAAAATTAGTTTGAAGTTTATAAGATAACTATTATTGAATAATATTATAATATAAATAATATACCTAATCATAAAATAAAATACTCAAAATATTTTAAACATGTTTTTAGAGTTTTTTATGAGCACTAGAAAATAATACTCCACTCTACCAGACTACTATTAGAATTAGGAGTAGAATCATAATAGTTTTAATTTAATTCAAAGATTTTAAGAAGGATGCAAATATCCAAAGAAGTGACTAAATTATACATCATATTTTTTTTAATTGATGTCTACTCGATAAAAATATTGCCAATGAATAAAATGCAAATGTAATGTATAATTACAGGCTCCAAATTTATTATGCCAACTTTTTATGATTCAATGTTTTTGTAAATACTGACTTCAATTTTAAAATTATATTAGCATTTTAATTCTGAAGTTTTAAGACATTTTGCATTTAACAGAATGAATATACAGGCCTACTGTGGTAATATTTTCAATCAAGAGTGTATACGTATAGGGGTCCAGAATGACGACACCTTATCAATACACCTTGTATGTTTGATTTAAATGTTATCTGGTTATCATAATACAGTTATTAACAGATAATGCTTGTAGTCGTTGTATAATGCATGTTGATATAAAATTGAAAATAAATATATTTGTTTATTTTTTCCCTTCTTAAAAATTTTTTTTTAGAAAATTGCTCCTGTGAATTATATTATGTATAAACAAGAACCCACAAAAGTGCATCGGTTAGTAAGGTCATGGGGGGGGGGGTTCAAACCCCACGAACCCTCCCTTGAGTACGCCCCTGAACATTACTATACTTTGGGCTATTAATTATTATGACATTTGGATAAATTAATATACATAACTTACTGAAAAACAATTTATCAGAACTCAATAACCATTTTCCTTTTCGTCGACAAACCCTAAAACCATAGAGAGAAGCTTTATGATATCCGACTTCACAATTCTCAATAACATTAACGTGTCGATCAATTAATGTCCCGGGAGATAATATTTCATTAGAATCTTCATGAGAGTATACAGTGTGATCACGCTAAGAGGTACCACTGAATATCTCAGATGGGTGTCTTTGTAATGAAATGGGGTTTTCGGGTGGTGATAAGGAGCACTTAAATACATATTTTCAGACCAGTTTCAAATTTTTAGCTCACTTGGTACGCACATGCGCAATACAACTTACTTTTTTTTTAAACGGCAACCCCAGTTTTTTTCTGCAGATTCGTGTAGAGTATTTTTTTTTAAACATTTATTGTATAAAAAGTTTTTTTCTATTTTCAAAACTGACCAAGTTAGAGTAAGTCAAAAACTGGATTTATGCATAATTCGCGTTTAATGATATTTTCATATTTTATAACCACTGGAAATAATAAAATAAGTGTGAAATAATTAAACATTATTTTTAGTGTATGATATTTTGTCAACTGTATAAATTAAATGTAAAATAAAATAGTTATAACTTATAATATTATAATAGCAATAATAATATTATAATAAAAAATAAAATCTATTAAATACATTTATCGAATGAATTGTTCGAAGTTTTCGACATAATTAGAAGGTGGATGTTATCTTTCTGGGTATCGTTCGGCATACGTTAAAGCAGTCAGGCGTTCATTACGTTGGCATTCACCATAAATTAAAACCAACTCAACTTTTTTAGTGTTATTCATATTTAAAAATTATAATTTATAGAAGCACTTAATAACCAGACATACACGGATATCGCACACACTTTGTACGAATCTAGTTACCTACAGAATAAAAGTAAAATGATATTTTTCATCAAACTACAAATGAATACCTTTATTTTAATACGTTAATGATTACATTACATGCTTGTCTTATTGTAATTAGGGCTATTTTAAAAAATTAAATTAAACTATAAAAATAGCTAAAATTTTAATCCAATTATAGCAGTTTACAGTTTACTAAACAAAAATGATCACATACTAGAGATATTCAATCTAGTGACTAATACAGTATTATTAAATAATTATTTGAAAATAGACAAAGTCAATTAAACATTTAATTGGGTCTTATTTTATTATATCTAGTGGTTATAAATGAAAATATCATTAAACACGAATTATGCATAAATCCAATTTTTGACTTACTCTAACTTGGTCAGTTTTGAAAATAGAAAATAGATTAATTATTTTCGTAAATGGTATGGAGCTATAAAAATGGTATATGTTGTGAAAAAATATAATATAATATTATGATTATATTTATGACATGTGTCCTTAATCACAAAAATTTTGATTTTATTTGTGTGCGATTAGATACAAGTCAATATGTGAGAAAAGGCACAAGTCATGCAATTGTTAAATTCGATATGATAATGGTCACAAGTCATTAAAAATAATAAAAGAATAAATTAAAAATATTTATATTGATTTTAAAAAATCTATTAAAAAATAAACTGTATTAATTAAAAAATAATTAATAATTATAAGCAAAACCCTTTTGAATTATACATTCTTTGTGTCTCCTGAAAACTAGCGAGTTTTGACTTATGCCTTTTTTCACAAACACCGTCCATAATATATTGTACGCTACAAAAATAATTGTTATATATTAATATAATTTTAAAACAAAGTTCCCGGTGGTCTGGCCTATTGGGAATTGCCATTTTCTGACGGATGCATAATGAAAATTTTTTTTTAAATACCTAATTAGTATTTATTAATTATTTCTTTTCACTAAAAAAATATACTTATTAGTTGCGTTTGAAAAATAACAAATATTGCCCATTATTCAAATGCATATTTAAACTTCTATGAATATAATTTTAAAAATCGGACTTTGATTCTACCTGAAAAATGTTGTCTTTTTTCAAATAAATAAAAAATTGACGTAAACCAAAGCTTTAAAATGTAATACAAAGCTCCTGATATATTCTTCAAATTATTTTTCTAAATCTTATGTTACAAGTTTATAAGTGGATAAGTGGATGTCGCTCTGCTGTACAGTAGGTTACAAGTGGCTCACTGTTTAATGGATGCTATTAAATTTGAATTCAATGATACAATATCATTGTATAAGAAAAACGATTCTGAGCGAAGACGGTACGTCAGTCTAGGTTTAAGACATATTATATACATATCTATGATATTAAACAAAAAATTGATCTATAATAGGTAGGTAACTATAATAAATTCCAAATTAATCATATTAAAATATCCATTACGTACTTATAACGCATTATACATCAACAAAAGCCGTGATACTATCATAGATATATAATAGTACACTTTAGAAGTTTCAAGTACCCACGAATATAATTATACATTCACAACAAAATAACTAAAATAGGTATGCTAGGTTTTTTAATATGTAATTTCGTCCCAAATTTGAACATAAAATGTCTGTAAAAAATAACTGTGCACATTTATTTTTTAGATTTTTTGGCTGCAGTATTAACTATTTATGAGAATCTTTTTTTTAAATTTTCAATCCTTAGCTATAAAAACTGAACATTTTATAATTCATTAATTACGATGATTGATAATTTTCGAGATTTTGATAAATTTTGTCAAAATGCGATCTTTAAATGCTTATGAAAAAAAAATTGTGAATATTATGTATTTTTAATGTTTTTCAATTGCTTTTGTAAAAATATATCAGGAGCCTTGTATTAATTTTTTACACTTTTTGGCCCAACAGATAAAACTTAATTGATATTTATAGAAAAAAAAAACTAAAAAATTGAAAACTGAAAATGTCCGTAAACGGCTCAAAAAGAGTCAAAATATTTTCAAAATTGTATGGTGTATAGGAAATGCTAATATAAACATTCAGTGAAATTTTCATGTATCTACAGTAATGCGTTTTTGAATTACAACAAAATAAGGAAATCGCCACATGAGAAATCGAGTGAATATCCAATGTTGTAAAAATTTGAATATCAAACGCTCATAAAAATTTAATTTGAATTTCTTATAGACATTTTTTTTTTGATAAAGGTAGATAATCTTATAAGGAATTTTGTATTACATTTTCATATCTTTTAATTTTCGTGATTTTTCCATATTTCGTAATTTTTTGAACATTAAATGCTTAAAAAAAAAACTGTGACAAACGATTTTTAATATTTTTCATCTGTCTTTGAAACAATAATATAGTATTAGCCTTGTATTAAATTTTCAAGTATTTTTACTCAACAAATAAATTTTTATTGATATTCATAAAAAAAAAAACTAATAAATTTGGAAACTGAAAATGTCCCTTAACAGTTCAATATAAATCAAAATATTTTGAAAATGTTATCGTGTATAGTAAATGCAAATATAAACAACCACGAAAAATGTCATGTATCTACGGTCATTTGTTTTAAAGTTACACCAAAAACCAAAATCGATTTTTTGGAAAACCGATTTTGCGTAAAAATTCCCATTTTTCCTTAAATTTTATTTTGAAATCCAAAATGCACCAACGATATTCACTTTCCAATCGAACAAGATACTGAAGTTAAAAATCGAAGCATTATTTCGACTACTTATCGTGTACACAGACACAAAAAAAATTAAAAAAATTAAAAAATTAAAAAAAAAAAAAAAAAACACACATCATTGTAAAATCAATACATTCATCGTTTCACTCAGAATCTAAAAATTGATGGATCATAGAACACTACGTGGCGTTAATGACAAGTGTAGGGTCATTAGATCCTTTATTCAATTTTTGTATCGTAATATTACAATAGGTTTACCACTTACTATATCACTAATAAAGATTGTGATTATTATTATTAAAACTGACAAAAAAATCGTGCGATTACAAATCGATAACGAAAGAAATTTTCCAAACATTTTCTATTTATACATTTTTCCATATACCTAATATATATATATACAAAATATAATATAAACTCCGGGAAATTTCAACGAACCATTTTACAAACTTACCCAACAGACCACGCTCTGTTTGAATTCTATAAGATAAAGGTTTTGGAGACAATACTTGGCGACAAGGACAAGTACTGCATGACGGGCTTCAAAACTCAACTCAAGTCACATCGACGGGTCAATAGACCCACATGGCGCTTAAATTCCATTTTTTGGCTTGGCTCATAACCGCTAATGATGTGGTGATTTTGATCTATGTATTATGTATACAATGGTGGGCATTAACTTGTTAAAAAGTTAAAGTTAAGTTAAAAAGTTAATTTTTTTTTAACTTTTTAACTTAACTAGTTAGTTTTTTTTGTGTTTAACTTATTAACTTATTCAGTTAAATTTTGTATTGTTTAAACTTAACTTTTTAAAGTTAATTATCATTATTGTACAGTTAAGTTAATTAAATTAAATTTTTATCATGTGGAACCAAGAGACAAAACTTATTCTTTCTATTTTGCCATTTTCGTAATTTATTTCTAATAATATAATATCATCAATTCATAATAATCAAATTATATTATAATCTATAGGTACTATAGTAAAGACTAAAGAGTAATAATTGGTATACTATCCTTGTATCGACTGGCTATTTTCACGAATTCTATTATTTAATGATTTAATATTATTTAATGGTATTGAATAATCCGATTTTTGTTTTATCTAACTCTCCAATTCCTAAAAACATGTTTAAAACTAAATATCATAGTCTTTAAATGGATATAATTATATCAATAATATATACTGCAGGTTACTGGTAAATACGACAATTCCAATAGACAAAACAAAAAGTCGTCCGAGATATTTATAAATTATAATTTTTTATATTGCCGTATTCGTTATAAATACAAATAAACGTATGAGATTAGAAAATAACATTATCGAAATAAATATGGAAACAATTTTTGGTAGGTATTATACTATTATCATTATTCATTGATTTTATTTTAATAATAGACTATTATAATGGTACTAAATGACAAATATTTAAAAACAGCCTATACCTGTTAATATTATGACTTAAAAAAAAAATTAACTTTTTTTAACTGAGTTAAGTTAATTTTATTTTCCATCTTAACTTTTAACTTAACTAGTTAAATTTTATTTTTTTGTTAACTTTTAACTTAACTGAAGGCAATTTAATTGAATTAACTTAACTTTCCACACTTAATTATTTTCATTAACTTGCCCACCATTGTATGTATATTGTTGTACATACAGCGTCTCCGGATATAATCGTGGTACCAGAGAACAAGACGGTGTCGGTCGGTGAACAGTTACAACTCTCGTGCAAAGCCGTAGGAAACCCGGAACCTTTTATAACGTGGGCCAAAGACGACATCGATCTAAAACTTGGCCAAAGAGTTCAGGTAAGATTATTTTAAGATATATGGTAATTAATCTTTCGTACAAACTCAGTGAAAAATCAGCTTATATATAATCGTACACTGTTGTTAAAAAATGTTCTATTTTTTTATTTACTTTATACTCATTGCATTGACTCAAACTTTTTAGGAATAATTTACCCAATAATTTTTCATCAATAAATATTTTCTATTTGATGCAACTCTACTCCTGCGTGAGGCCAATAAAGAATCTAGGACAAAATCCCACCACAAAAATCTCACTCGAACATTTTAAATGTAGAAAAAATTATACGCATTATACATCAACAAAAGCCGTGATACTATCATAGATATATATACTTTAGAAGTTTCAAGTACCCACGAATATAATTATACATTCACAACAAAATAACTAAAATAGGTATGCTAGGTTTTTTAATATGTAATTTCGTCCCAAATTTGAACATAAAATGTCTGTAAAAAATAACTGTGCACATTTATTTTTTAGATTTTTTGGCTGCAGTATTAACTATTTATGAGAATCTTTTTTTTAAATTTTCAATCCTTAGCTATAAAAACTGAACATTTTATAATTCATTAATTACGATGATTGATAATTTTCGAGATTTTGATAAATTTTGTCAAAATGCGATCTTTAAATGCTTATGAAAAAAAATTGTGAATATTATGTATTTTTAATGTTTTTCAATTGCTTTTGTAAAAATATATCAGGAGCCTTGTATTAATTTTTTACACTTTTTGGCCCAACAGATAAAACTTAATTGATATTTATAGAAAAAAAAAACTAAAAAATTGAAAACTGAAAATGTCCGTAAACGGCTCAAAAAGAGTCAAAATATTTTCAAAATTGTATGGTGTATAGGAAATGCTAATATAAACATTCAGTGAAATTTTCATGTATCTACAGTAATGCGTTTTTGAATTACAACAAAATAAGGAAATCGCCACATGAGAAATCGAGTGAATATCCAATGTTGTAAAAATTTGAATTTCAAACGCTCATATAAATTTAATTTGACTTTCTTATAGATTTTTTTTTTTGATAAATGTAGGAAATATTATAAGGAATTTTGTATTACATTTTCATATCTTAGATTTAAAAAGAAAAATTTTTTATGAATTTCTAACTCGAAATAATTTGCAAATTTTCGTGATTTTTCCATATTTTGTCATTTTTTGAACTTTAAATGCTTAAAAAAAAAACTGTGACTAACGATTTTTAATATTTTTCATCTGTCTTTGAAACAATATAGTAGGAGCCTTGTATTAAATTTTCAAGTATTTTTACTCAACAAATAAATTTTTATTGATATTCATAAAAAAAAAAACTAATAAAATTGGAAACTGAAAATGTCCCTTAACAGTTCAATATAAATCAAAATATTTTGAAAATGTTATCGTGTATAGTAAATGCAAATATAAACAAAAACTAAAAATGTCATGTATCTACGGTCATTTGTTTTAAAGTTACACCAAAAACCAAAATCGATTTTGCGTAAAAATTCCCGTTTTTCCTTAATTTGTCTTTTGTTTTTCCCGGCGCTTTTGAAATTTACTGGGAAATTTAAATTTTGACCTCCCCAATGCACCAACGATATTCACTTTCCAATCGAGCAAGATATTGAAGTTGAAAATCGAAGTATTATTTCGACTACTTATCGTGTACACAGACACAAAAAAAATGAAAAAATAAAAAAACACACATCATTGTAAAATCAATACATTCATCTTTTCACTCAGAATCTAAAATCAGACTTTGATTCTATCTGAAAAATGTAGTCTTTTTTAAAATAAATAAAAAATTGACATAAACTAAAGCTTGGAAATGTAACACAAAGCTCCTGATATATTGTTACAATAGCACTTGAAAAATATTAAAAATACATAGGCACAATTTTTTTTTATAAGCATTTAAATTCAAATTTTGACAAAATTTATCAATTTTAAAATGTATTAATAATTTTGTAGTTCAAAATTTATAAAATGTTCAACTTTTATAGCTAATGATTGAAAATTTAAAACAAGAATCCACGTAATTATAGGTTAGGTATAAATTACTTTATTCACATTAGTATAATAAAATATACTTCGTAATATTATCATAGACTGACAAACCGTTTTGGTTCATAATCGTTTTTCTTATACAAAGATATTATATCATTGAATTCAAATTTAATACCATCCATTATACCCACTTGTAACCTACTGTATAGCAGAGCACATTTTTTTTTTTTTTTGGTTCTGTCATTAAGGTTTGGGGAAGTAAAACTGCTTCGATTTTCTTCAACAGTATCTTTTTCGATGGGAAAGTAAATCTAGTTAGTGATTTGGAAGGTCGAATTTTAAGATTATCATTAGTTTTAAAAAGCACCGGGAAAAACAACATAAATAATTAAGGAAAAACGGGAATTATTACTCAAAATCCGTTTTTGACAAATCGATTTTGGCTGTTGGTGTAACTTTAAAACATATTAAAGTATATACATAAAATTTTCACTGGTTGTTTATATTTAAATTTTCTATACACGATCAAATTTCCAAAATATTTTGATTTATTTTGAACTGTTTAGGAACATTGTATTAGTCCTTTTTTCTATGAATGTCAATAAAAAATTTATCCGTGGGGTAAAAAAGCTTGAACATTTAATACAAGGCTCCTACTATATTGTTATAATGACATTTGAAAAAATATTAAAAATCCTTAGTTCATAGCTAAGGATTAAAATTTAAAACAATGTTCCACTTAAATAAATAAATAAATAAATATATAAATTACTTTTTTCACAATAATATCATCATATTCATATTATAATATAGGCTGATTGACTGTTTTCGCTCAGAATCGTTTTTCTTATACAATTATATTATACCATTGAATTCAAATTTAACTCCATCCATAACAGTGACCCACTTGTAACCCACTGTATAGCTGAGCGACATCCACTTATCCACTTTTTTTTATTATTTTGTTTTACACATAAATAGGCATATTTTTAATTAAATAATACTAATAGATATATTATCGTAGTCGATGTGCGAACATAGTAATAACTAACAACAGGAAGAACACACTAATACACTCAAGCTAGTAATAATTACAATTTAACAAATTACAGTTAATGGTCCTGGATGCCTTTTTTCAAATTTTCCGCAATTCTATAAAATTTGAAAATTAAATTTTATATTTTAGTTCCCACCTCAATTATAATACTTTTCTACTGATTTACTACCCGATACCTATTTAAGAGGATTGATAGGGTGTATTATATCGATCAAAACACACTTTACAGGAAAAACTCTCACAGCTCGTAGATTGATCAGATTTCCGTAATTTTCTTTTGTTAGTTACAGGAATATTTTTGGCAGGGCTCATTGGACTTCGATTTTTGATTACGTTGTTAACAACAAAAAATAATACAAAAACTAAAAGTTGTAAAAATGGATTAATTTCAAACTTGTAATATAAGATTTAGAAAAATAATTTTGAAAATCCAAGTCCAATGTGCCACAGCAATAAGTCTTTCTCTATCCAACAATAAAAAATAACGGAAATCGGACCAATCTACAAGGCGTGATAATTTTCCCTATAAGGCATGTTTTTGAGCGAAAAAACAGATTGCGCCCCTTAATAAAGTAAAATAGATTTAAGGTAATTTTTTAATAAAGCGATGTTACAGTGTCTATAAAATTATCGTATAAAATAAAAACAGTAAAATGTACAGTAAAATAATAAGCTATAAATTATATTGTAGTTCTGCCGGTTCTGCAGTATTTACTTTATTTTAAATTTTACCATATGGATTAAACACAATACGCAAGTCACTGATATAATAATAATAGATTGTATACAACACAGAAATCAAAAATATAATAATAATACATTTTTTACAATATGTCATTATACAATAGGCAATTCGCTAATACAATGATAATAAAAAAAAAAACATGATATTACTCCAAACATGGTTTGAACCCCCCCCCCCCCATGACCTTACTAACCGATGCACTTTTGTGCGTTCTTGTTTATATATAATATAATTCACAAAAAAAAATTTTTAAGAATTGAATTGCATCATTACATTTGTATTTTATTCATTGGCAATATTTTTATCGAGTAGACATCAATTAGAAAATATGTGATGTATAATTTAGTCACTTCTTTGGATATTTGCATCCTTCTTAAAATCTTTAAATTAAATTAAAACTATTATGATTCTACTCCTAATTCTAATAGTAGTCTGGTAGAGTGGAGTATTATTTTCTAGTGCTTATAAAAAACTCTAAAAACATGTTTAAAATATTTTGCATATTTTATTTTATGATTAGCTATATTATTTATATAATAATATTATTCAATAATAGTTATCTTATAAACTTCAAACTAACTTTGAAAAATTGTTTAGTTTTTTTGTTGTTTACTTGTTTTTAAAACCTTGCTAATTTTTTTCTTTTGTAAGTGAATATCATTCTTGTTTTGGCATAATGCATAATGATATATTTGGTTAATATTTGACTGTGTATTGAGCAACCAACCTTTGTCAAAAAATGTGTTTATATATTTCTTCAATAAATATAAATTATGTTAGAAAAATAAACAGTGAAAAATGTATATGTAGTTTTCAAATTGAAATGCAACATTAAAAACACGATCTTTTACCTTGACAGCTAGTTATATTTAGATATTTTACACTATAATCTAGTACAGTACTCCTCAATTTTTTTAGTCATGAGGCTCATGAGGTATATACTAAAATTACATGTACTATTTCACACAGATAAATTATTAAAATGTATAGTATCTTATATACTTTTATATACTTTTAACAACAGTGTACGATTATATTGTAATATATAAATAATACAAGTCTTGTTAATAATAAAAAGGTAAAAAGGGACTTCCAATATGAGTATAAGCACTTGGGTGTGGCACATATAATGCAATTAAATCGGCCACATATAAACGATTAATATTATAATATAATTCTCATATAAGTAGATCACATAAAATATAATAAGACGTTGTGCAACAACAATTAAATACACAGCACATTACAATAATTGAACCCCATCATCTAAAACATGATGACACAACAATTAATATGTACACCAAAATCAATCACATAATATAAAAATAATTGAATAATCACATCCCGAATTATACAGGTAATGATGTAACAACAATTAGAATATACATCAAAATCTCCCCAAATTATATAAAACACACACACACATACATATAGGATAGAATAGTTCACAAGACGCATCCATACACACCGTAATAAAACAATACGAATACACTACAAAGAATAGTTACACCCTATACACGGATAGTGATGCTGCGACATGCGACGACAATTATGATACGCTCATATAAGTAACGCCCACACCAAAGACACAACAGCAGACAGATCAGAGACGGCGTTCAAGGAGCGGAGCGAAGAGAAGAGGATTGACCAATGTCGCAGTGTCATCATATAGCCACATAGCCGCAATACCATTTTTTCTACGCCACACATATACACATAAACCATTTTTTTCATCTATTCACCAAGTTTTAACCTAACTTATATTTTAAACTCGCGTCTCACAAATATCCAAACACCTAAGTGCTAACTCATATTGTTACGTTCATATTTTTACATTTATAACTGAATCAAATACGTGTTAACTCTATTAAATTCCTTTCCATATTATCCTTATTTCCAACATAAAAAAAATCCATACTTCAATTCAACCTAAAATCATCAATAAAAGAGGTAATAAATAACGTGCATCTAATCCACAACTCGAGAGTCACAGAAGACAAGCACATTCATATTCAAACAAGGTAAGTGCACACATATTATGATTAAAGCATGTACTTAAATAATACACACATATACACATAATAACATTTAGTAAAGGGAAATTCTATAAGATAAATTAGAGGCTGAACATATTAAAGATAATCACACCCCACCAAATAAATAAAAACGTAAGATTCATTCTCGTGCCATCGGGCATTACATCTCTCTCTCTAATAATACAGCCCCTAAACCTCTATTCTTATATTTTACCCATTACATATTGGCGCCCAACAGGTAACGTTATTATTACGCTCAAATAAAAAAAAATATATATACATGAAATATAAATCCACAATCAATTATTCAATAAATAAATGCAAATTATTTAATTCTATCTCAAATGAACGCAATACAAAACAATCTAATACATCTTACTAACACTCAACAAATAAAAATATTAATATTACTAAAACAAAGCATAAGAATAATAATTACAACAATAGACCTTAAAACAAAAATCACCATAAATACACAATACCACAACATAATTAAACATTTAACAAAACTCGCTGGAAACCAAACCAATATAAACGACACCAGACTACTAAAATTTTTTCAATACTTTATAACAAAACATACAACAAGAGGCTATTTATTTCCACCCACATTTGAAGCTTTATTATTAGAAATTATACAAATATTAGAATACTCTTCAATATCATTTCCCACACAAACAACCGTATAAAAATAAAAACTATATGCCAGACAACGAAAATAACAACACGCCACAAAACGAAAATATAGAACAAGAAGAAATAAATACTCTAACAGTTATAACAAAATCCTGGGATAGCATCATTAAACTAAATCATAACCAAATAAAAATAGAACTCGAAAAAAGAAAATTAAATACTGAAGGAAAAATAACAGAATTAAAATCCAGATTATTTAGATATTTGAAAGGAGAGTGGTTAGACACAGATTTCAGTAAAAACAACAAAATAATGTCAGACAAAACACCATTTTATAAACCAACTAAATTTTCCGGAGCAATTCACGAAAACATTGACTCCTTTATACAAAAATATAACAAAGCCAGCAACATAAATGGATGGTCCGTAGAACAAAAAAAATCTTTTCTACCTATTTATCTTGTAAATACGGCATCAACTTTCTTAGATAATTTTGAAAATAATTACCCGACAAGCAACTGGGACCAAGTAGAGAGAGCCCTACGTTTAGAATTCGAACCAACAGCTCAGAAACACATGTTAAGAACAATGCTCGAAAAACGAAAACAATTACCCGAAGAAACGACCGCCTCATATATAAATGACGCGGAAAACCTATGCAAAAGAATAGATCCCAATATGTCACAATCAGAAATAGCTCATACCATAATGAAAGGACTTAAACCAGAAATTGCCAGATATGTAGGAATATTAGACAATACTAACTTAGAAGACTTAAAGAAAAACATAAGAAAATATGAATCTATAGAATTTATGATTAACGGAAAAACCACGCAATCCAACGATGACATTAGGACACAAATTACAAAAGAACACGTAAATATAATAGAAGAAAATAAAACTAAAAAGCAAATAGACACATTAACGAATCAAATATCGAACTTAGAAACAACAATAAATAACTTAAATCAACAAATTATTAACAATAATAAAAACTTCGGCAAATCCAACAACAATCAATATACAAATCGTCCCGAAATTAACCGTCAATATACGAACCGATTACATCAGGGTCAGGTCAACAGCAATAAAAATAATTATATCCAAAATTCAAATTACGAAAAACGAGACAACCGTCCCAATTATAATAATTCCAATAGATACAACAGCAATCAGGGCAATGATCCACAAGCACGCAACAGCTATCACAACAGAAAACCCAACTTCACTAATTCTGACAAAAGAATTCAATGCGAACATTGTAACTATTATAACCACAACAGCTCAGAATGTAAATGGAAACTGATCTGTACAATATGCGGCAAAAGGTATCATACAGCCGAAACATGTTACTCAAAAAACGTAGACTCCAAATCAAAAAACGAATAAAATGGTCAAATGCACAATCTGGAACACCGCATTACCCTTATGTCCCAGATAATGAAACAAAACAAATCAATAAACCGACAAACCACAACCCACATAAAAAAGATCAAATAAACACCATATTAAATAAAGATAGGAAAGCCAATGCATTATACATAATAGCCGAATTAAATAATGAAGACATTGAAGTAACTATAGATTCCGGGGCGAACATTAATTGCATTCGTCCAGACTTAATAAATACAAAATTAATATGTCCTTCCAATAGATACCAACTATCAGGTCCAGATAAAACACCACTTCAACTGATCGGCACCGCCAACATAGATTTAAAAATTGAGAATAAAATATTCCCGATAAATGTATGCGTAATAAAAAATCTAAGCAGCACTATAATCCTCGGGAATGAATTTTTGACCGTCAATAAAGCCAAAATCGACTACACAAAAAAACTTATAACGCTAAATAAAACCGTTAAAACTAGAATATTAAATAACAACTTCAAACATACCGAAAACCATGTTGATAACATAGAACACAAAAATATTAAACGTAAAAAGTCGCGCAATATAATCGAAGACGATATAGACATACTAAATGTCACACCCAAATACTCTATAGCACAAACTATTTCAGCCGACCTCCAACATAATACACATTTATCAAACAGGATAACACAAAAATACGGTAACATGTCCTATATACTCGACAACCTAGAATTAATACCGGGTGAAATAACAACAATTGACACAGACGAAAGAACCATACATTACCTAATATCCAAAGATAAACACGATATAAAAACATCCTACATAGACATTTTTGACAATTTATACAATCTAAAAAATTGTGCATTAACTGAAGGATATGAATACATAGCAATATGCATGGACAACATAACTAACAATGAGCTTCAATGGGACATAATATACGATATGATATTTGAAGTATTTAATGATACGGGAGTACACTTGCTCATATGTAACACGCCCGTCACACATAAAAATCAAAAATCAAAAATCATATCTAATATAAAAAACACATACAACACCATTACAAAAACCAACAATGACACAGAAAGTGAACACCCACAGTATAGCGAAATCTTTTCTAAATACCATATAGGGGAAAACGTACCATCTGACGGAAATTGCGGATTATACGCATTAACAAACGCTATCAATGACAATAAACCAAAAAAAATAGTTACATTGGCCAATATAATGAATCTATTACAATTATCTGAATTACCTAATTATTGGTGGCATGATGACCAATTAAGTAGCATTGCAAATCACTTTGGTTTTGACACATATATTTATTCTGACTCAACCAAAAATGGATATGTATATGGCTCAGGATTTAGACCCCCCATAGTATTATATAATCTAAACAATGGAACACATTGGTGTCCAGGTACACTAATAAAAAATAAATCTAAATCAAATAAAATACCACAGAAAATAATTTACACAAAAAATTACATTTCAATAGAACACATAATAAAAAGATTTAATTTAGAAACACAAATAAACAATAAAACAAATCACAACAAAGAAATTATAAACACAATTATCAGCGATAACAGAGAAGCAATATATGATAATGAGGGAACTCGAATTAACATATCTAAAGACTTAACATTAGAACAACATAATCAAGTAGTACAACTATTAAAACAATTTATACATATATTCTCTACTGATACAGCACACATAAAACCTGCAAAGGTACAACCATGTCAAATCAAACTAAAACCAAACACAAAAGAACCAAAATTCAACCCACCACATAGAGTCTCCCCATCCCAAAGACAAGAACTAAAAACACAATTAGATAAATTAATAACTGCAGACATAGTAAAGCATACTAAATCCAATTTTGCATCTCCTGCATTCCTGGTACGCAAAAAAGAGAAAAACAATTATAGACTCGTCGTATCTTACAAAGAACTCAATAATATAGTAGAATCTGACCAATATCCATTACCTAGAACAACAGACTTATTCCGGAGCTTAGAAAGCTCAAAGTTCTTCACGACAATTGATCTTAACTCAGGATTCTTTCAAATTCCGGTTAGAGAACAAGATCAATATATGTTAGCATTTACTACGGTTCATGGTCTAATGACTTTCACAAGACTACCACAAGGCTTCAAAAATTCAAGTGCAATTTTCCAAAGAGAACTTAACAAAGCTTTTTCAGAATATTTATATAAATCAGTAATCATATTCATAGACGACCTAGCAACTTTCGGATCTGACTTCGAATCTGCATTATACAATTTAAAGAAGGTTTTTGAAATAATAAGTCAATATGGCTTTTCACTAAAAACAGCAAAATGTAATATATTTGCAAATAAAATTGAACTTTTAGGTCACCAAATATCTAGCCAAGGCATTAAACCATTAGCTAAGAACACTATAGCTATAACCAATTTTGAACAACCCAAAACAGCCAAACAAGTTCGCAGCTTTCTAGGACTATGCAGCTACTATAGGCGACTAGTAAAAGATTTCTCACACATAGCTCACCCATTATTTCAATTAACTAAACATGAAAATAATAAATCCATAACATGGACAGATGATCACGAAAATGCATTTAAAAAACTAAAATTGATTTTAACATCTGAACCGGTAATTGCACACTTTTCCGATGACAAAGAGACCTATTTAACTGTCGACGCTAGTATAACTGGTCTTGGCGCTGTTCTCGAACAACCAGACGACACAAATAAACTAAGACCAGTAGGATATGCTTCACGAAAAGTTCTAGAATCAGAAAAAACATACTCATCCACAACTTTAGAGCTTTTAGGACTAGTATTTGGTATAACATATTTTAGAGAATTTCTATGGGGAAGAAAATTTACAGTATTCTCCGACAACATCAGTTTACAATATTATAAGAATTTAAAAATACCATCTGCCAGAATAGCTAGACTAACACTAAAAATATTAGATTTCGATTTCATAATAAAACACAAAGCAGGGAAAGAAAACAAAGTCGCAGATTGTCTATCAAGAGAACACATTATGAACATTATAGACGCTGTAATTTTTAAACACGAATCCCAACTTCATAAACAAGAACACATCATATATAATATAAACGCTAAAAAACCCACAGAAATTAATATAATACAAAGTCAAAATGATGACGAATTTTGCAAAGAAATAATAAAAGCGATAAACAACATACCTACGTCAAATAAATACAAAAGAATATCCAGAAGATATACAATAACAAATCAAATACTATATCTTAAAAGACACATACCTAAACAAAATATAGAAAACGCCATTGTAATACCAAAAAACTTAATTCAAAATATTATAACAGCTCATCATAACCCCCCTCTAGCAGGTCACATGGGTATCACAAAAACAATAAAAGCGATTCAAATAAAATATTATTGGCCAACATTAATAAAAGACGTAACAACTTTCATCAAATCATGTCATGAATGCCAAATAAATAAAAAATCACAAGGTAAACCTGCAGGATGTCTACAACCAATACCATTACCTAAATGTAAACCATTAGACAGAATTACTATTGACTTCTTAGGACCATTACCTAGCAGCAACAACAAAAAATACATACTAGTCTTTACATGCCAAAGCACCAAATACGTCATAGCCAAAGCAACAAAGTGCTCTGACGCTAACACTGTAGCCAAATTTCTTATTCAATATATCACACAATATAGGGTACCACGATACCTTACTTCTGACAGAGGTTTACACTTTAAAAATAAAATAATGAATGAAACCTGTCAAAGCTTTGGAATCAAACAAATATTTTCATCCAGCTATGCACCTCAATCACAAGGCTTCACTGAAAGAATCAATGGAGTAATATGTCAAGCAATAAGACATTATATAAAAGACAACAACCAATCAAGATGGTCATTTTATTTACCATACATAATATTTAGCTACAACAACTCACCACAAATATCGACAAATCACAGCCCATACTACCTATTACACGGTTTCAACGCAAACATAGGCATAGACATACAAATAATACCAGAAAACTTATCTTACGACATAAAAAAATCACTTGAGGAACTAAAACTAGCAAGGGAAAGCATCCCCAATTACATAAAAAAAGCTCAAGAAATACAAAAAATAAATCATGACAAAATACATAAGCTTACCACATATGAACCAAATCAATTAGTCTTGGTTAAATTTCCATTTCAAGAACAAAACAAAACACAAAAACTAGCTCCCAAATACAGAGGCCCATACAAAGTAATTTCAAAAAAGAATGATGTAAATTACATTATAGAACTTACATTAAATAATAAACTAACACAAGATATCATTCATATTAGACGTTTGAAACCATACTTCAAAAGGGACAACACCATTTCATGTGAGGACACGGAATCCACAGAAAATGGTAACGAATAACAATATATATCACACTACTAATATGTATAAGTACAAATATATTTTATACATAACAATCATAAACATAACATATATAATACAACAAACCAAAGGTTTCATAGCGTACGACTGCTCAGGCAGTAAAATGAACATAACATCATTTAACACATTAAATGTAGATTATTGTTCACCCCCCATACCAAACAAAATAGATAAAATACCATTAATCAAATTACTACAAACAACAGAATCAAAACAAATACAATATCAAGCATGCTACATAGTAGCTGACTTCTTAATCACAAAATGCGCTAGCCTTGACGATGCACAAATCGTAAGAAATGGGTACTTTACAGAACTTATACAAATAGGTGCAGCACAATGCGCAGATGCACACTTGCAACGTTCATACACATTTTTTCAAGGCATAACAGCGAACAAAATAAAAATAAACCAAACCATGTACTTTTCGGATGTAATCAAGGGCCAAGTCAACCGAGATGGAGACTGCACTGGAGAAACATTCAGAACAGACAAGTATGAATGGGACAACGTACTAGTACAAGCAAAATATAAAATACTATTATCAGAAGGTATGGCAACTGCAAATAGCAGAGATAACGTCATAATACTTCCAACCGGAACTCGTCTAAAACTATCGGACGGATACGGAATCGACTCACATAAAGGAGAAATAATATGGAAACATAACCAACAAGAAAATTGTAACACTAATGATTACGACACTCTATATGAAGGGCCAGCTACACTAATAACATCCATACAATCATATAACTCAACTACTGAAATTCAAACAATTTTAGTAGAATCGGACAAAATTGCATTCGCTCTACGCAAAATGGGCATGGACTACGCATGCCACATACCAGTTTTTCGAACTGAACATCCAAGATTATTTATATTAACCGACCAAGCAAACATACATTTTTTCCACACAAAGCCAATCTCGACATATAATACAGATTTGATGGCATACATAAATACTAAGTTTGTTTACATACAAAACATTTTACAAGCTTCCATCACTTCAATGTATTTCGATTTAGTTACAAAACAATGTAACTTAGAAAGAAGTATACTCTTGCAAAAACTTTCGTTAGCCTCTTACAGTCTACCAGAATTTGCATACGCAATGGGAGAAGGTCCGGGCTACACTGCATTAAAATCAGGAGAAATAGTATACCTTATCAAATGCAAACCTGTAGAAGTTGAACTAGATAGAAGCCACAAAGCTTGTTTTCAGGAACTCCCAATAATACACAACAAACAAAAATCATTCATGGCACCAAAAACGCACACCTTACAAAAATATGGTACTGAAATCGACTGCACATTCATACTACCAGCCGGATATTTCATGGAAGATGAATGGATAAGCATGTCACCTCAATACAATGAACTAGGTTCAGGCAAAACACCTCAATATAAAACCACAAACAACTTGGACATGGGCATATAAAAGTCCACAACACCTAATGAACGCAGGCTTATACTCAAGCGACATGATTAACGCTTTACAAAAACACCTATTATTTCCTCAAGAAGTTTTTGCAGCTCAAAGCAACCTAGCAAGAGAAACAATGGGCTACAACACTCTTGATCAAGGACTAAAAATAAGACCTTATATCGATGAACAACTCATAAGCAAATTGGTCGAAGAAAAACTAAACAAAATGTGGGGCTGGTTTGTAGGTTTTGGTAATTTTATATCTGGATTATTAGGTGTATTTGTTATATGGAAAATCTTTATGATATGTCTAAACACAACAATCAACATGTCAATCTTATATCAAACTTTTGGATTTAGCTTTAAAGTACTGGCAGGTTTATTTGCAAGCATGACACATTATTTTATGCATAAATCACATACTAAAGCTAAACAAAATACACAAAATAATGAAAATGAAAATCCAGAGACATACTTATTAGACAATATTACAGAACAACCTATATCACAACCTACACCACAACCTAGACAAATCTATCCATCACTAAATATAAAAAACACACAACACCAAGATCTTAGAAGATCATTATAAATACATAAAGCCTGAATAAACTAAACATAATCATAATATAATACATAATAATATAACTAAATCATATAAAAAAATATATAATATAAAATATATCAGAGTCATTAAAATAATTCTTGTACATAAGCACTAACACCATTAAATTTACACTAAATCATAAATGTCATAATTCAGATGGAATATCGTTCAGACCTAATGAAATCAATACAAACAGATCGATATCCAACATCACGAGTCGACAGCAGAACGTACGACACAACAACATTTTGGGGCACAACACAAAACTCAATATTAATCAATTATAAACACACACAAATAAACAACATTGTATTAAATTTGAGCGAAACGAATATAACAAGCAAATTTTCCAATCACAATAATTCTAAAATAAGACAGAATAATAAACATATGATAACAATACATCTCCACAAAGAAATAATAAATAGAACCCACAATATAGAAAATAATAAAATAAAACATGCAATTTATACTGATAATCTAAACAATACTTATATAATATGTTTAAATGAAAACACTTCAGATTATAATTATATAACCAAAATATTACATAATTTAGAAAAAACCACCAAATCACTTAAATTACAAAAGAAAGCTTATTTACGAGCAATATTTCTATCAGAAATATTCATCTGTCTATCATCACAATTATGGCATTTACCAAATTTAAAACCTTCCCACCTATTAGAAAAAATAATTGACATAACTGCACTATCGGCATATTTTATAATGAAGGCAGGACTTCTATGTGACCCAATATTTCTAACCATGACAGGACACCTAGGGAAAGATAAAAGAAAATTTTATAGAATACCTGAATCATCAAGAATGTTCAATTTAGAAAACCAAAACTTATACTATGATACATATTTCAATAAAAATAATTCCAAACAAAATTTCATTTCAAAAAACTACTCAGATAAATTTCATAAAAAAAATAACCCTATATTTCAATGACTCATGCATAATAGACCCACAAATCCAAAAAATTGAATGGACAAAAAACATTTATCGAGATCATTATTCACTAAACAATAAAACATACATTGGTCGCTCTATGCTATCATACACATTTTACAACTATGCATTCTTTATTATAAAGGCACCAGAATTAGTTCAATTTCAAAACGCAGTAATACCAAATGAAATGGGTAGAATTTATATCACACATTATAACATTACACCACAAACACTCACATCAAATATACTTATACACACAGCTAGCATCACAAAAAACACAGCTCACAAATCAAAATCAAAAGAATTAAAAAATATATGTAAAAAACTATTATATTTTAAAATTACAGGACTGACAAGATAAAAACAATACAAAATGAATTGCGTTATCATAGATTTTGAATTTACTTTAATCGAAAGAACAACACTAGTACTAATATCCGGGGCAATAGCTAACAGCCACACCGAGTCAAAAACTATTAAATTAAAAGGGCAACCACTACTACTAAGAAAACATCAAAAATCTACAGAAATAACTAAATTACCCAGAGACCAAATAAATATAATAATAAAAACAATAATAAAAATCTTCAAAAATAAACCGGAAAAACAAGAACCAATATTGAATGAATTAAATGAGAGCTTCCTAAAAAAGAATGGCAACCTCAATCCACAATACATGATTAAATATGCTAACTACAATAACAAGAAACCAATTATCGTAACGTGGAATGGGGATACTGACATGGAAATACTAAAAAGGATGGGTATAGACATGCCAGTATTCAACATGACATGTTACGACACTCACAATAATGGGGAATTCTTTTTACAACTAATAAACACTACAAACAATAAAATAGTCATTAAATCAAAGTTAGGATACATAAACAAAAAAGGTAGGCTCACAAACCTAGAGGAAACGCACAAAATAATATGTAAATTATCGCATAATGACACATACATACATGACCCGGTAACAGATGTAAATCTGACCAAATGCATATTTAATCACCTAATGACCAACACAAATACATCCTTAGAATCTCTAATAAATAATCAAAATCAGTAGCTCACTCACAAAAAAAAAAAAACAATTCACACCAATAATAACAGCAAATAACCAGTTGCATAATAATAAATAAAAATTCTTCTTATTTTTAGCTAACACCAATAAAATGTTGTTCAAACAAAAATCAGACTCTTCAGCACAAAAATATGTCACATACTGCACAGAACTCAACCTAAGCACTGAATGCCCTAAAAAAATATATACAAACCTTATAATAAAATCAAATACATTAAGGAAATTAACAATAATTAACATGGACATCAATAAACTAGATGTGTCACAATGCACTAAATTACAAACCCTTATATGTACAGACAATAACATGAATCAACTAATCACTAATAATGAATTAAGAGCATTAGATTGTGCAAACAATAAGATCATTGATTTAAATCTATCAAACACACTAATCCAATTAACATGTTCAAATAACAAATTAAAAAACCTAATATTAGGATACAGCCTGATAGAAGTACATTGTAACAACAATGAACTAAAAGAATTAAATTTAAATCCAAATTTGAGAACACTAAACTGCAGCAACAATCAATTAACAAATCTCAATTTAAATAGAAATCTGTCAACCCTATATTGCAAAAGAAATTCAATAACAAAAATTGAACTAATATAAAATAACGAATTAAACAAAATTGTTCTAATAACTCATTAGAAACAATAATAATCAATGGTTTATTAACTAAATTATCATGTAAACACAATAAATAAAAACATAACACTAAATACTCATTTCCAGACAAAAAATCTTAATAAAAAAGATAAACAAGTAATAATAATAGCACAACAAATAAATCTCAAGGAATTCACACCTACCCTAAACGAAGAAACAATATGTCCAATTTGTCTTGAATCTGAAGGACAATAATAAAAA
>CARXXK010000993.1:91316-161978 GCA_949089665.1 Macrosiphum euphorbiae
TGTCCAAATGTACAGTAGTTGAAATTGTCCTTCTTCGTATTTCTCCCGTATGAAGGGGTATCGTACGTCTATGTGTTTTGTCCTCTTATGAAACTCCGGATTCTTAACTAAACGTATAGCACTTTGATTATCAATGTATAATACTGGTTGTTTGTCATCTGTTGTTGATAAGCTTATTATCAACTGTGTAATACACATGCTGCCCTTGACAGCTTTACTACCCGAAATATATTCAGCCTCTGTCGATGACAGTCGTGTCATGAACGTATATTTGAACGTCTCCTGCTTAATCTGCATCACTAAATATTTCTGATGACAATTGTGTATTATTATTAAAATACAAGCCATAATTAAATGTCCTTTTGATATATCGTATAATCCGTTTTACCAAGTTCCAATGAACTTTAGTTGGTTTTGCTAAATGACGACTAGCAAAGCTTACTGCATATGCTATATCTGGTCTTGTTACCTGTGATAAGAACAGTAGGCTACCTACTGCCTGCCTATAAGGAATATCTTCACTCAATATCTATTTATAAGAAAAAAATCTTAAATGGAATAAAAAAGCCAAAGTTAAATAAAAATGTTAAGTTTAGTAAAAAAATCTACATGAAATTAAAAAATCTTTTTTTTATTAATTTATATTAATTATTTTATTTTTTATTTTATTAATTTATATTTATTTTTATTGATTTATTATATTAATACATTAATACATTTAATATTAATTATTTATTAATTACATTAATATTTGTATTACATATTAGTATATTTTTTCTTATAGTATGCATATGTATAATATAGATTATGAATATATTTAAGAAATTATGGGGCTTAAATTAAACTACGGCTCATTTCTCTGGAATTTCCATGGATCATCGGCTATAAGTCAGGAACGGTGATGGAACAAACGGCGAAATTTTCGGAACAAACAAGAACAAACGAAGAACAATCGAAATCCCCCGGTTCAGTTCCGAAATTCAAAAGTGGGGGTGCAGGCATTTCCCTGCCCCCCCTTAAATTGGCTATAAGTTGGAAACAATGGTGGAACAAACGACGAAATTTTCGGAACAAACAAGAACAAACGAAGAACAATCGAATGCCCTTGGTTCGGTTTCGAAATTTAAAAGCCAGGGAAATGAACCTCAATTTAATTATTCTTTGGGTAATATAAATTTATTAAGAGTGTCTACGGTACACGATCTTGGGGTGAAATTTGACTCCAAACTATCATCAATGACCATATACTTTTTATTAGGAATAAAGCGTCAGCAAAGTTAGGTTTTCTAAAACGAACCTGTTGAAATTTTAGAAATGAATCTGCATTAAAAATATTATACTACTCGTTAATCCATTCGCACTTTGATTATGCCATCCTAATGTGGCATCCATATTTAGTAACACATATCAAAGATTTAAACAAAATTCAAAATAATTTTATCAGATTTTTATGTTATCGATGTTTTGTTTGTACTGTTTATAGAGCACCCCATTCCGACTATAATGTTACAATCCGTTTTTAGATTCTGAGTGAAACGATGAATGTATTGATTTTACAATGATGTGTGTTTTTTTTTTTTTTTTTTTTGTGTCTGTGTACTAGATAAGTAGTCGAAATAATGCTTCGATTTTTAACTTCAGTATCTTGTTCGATTGGAAAGTGAATTTAGTTGGTGAATTCGGGAGGTCAAAATTCCCAATAGTTTTCACAAGCTCCATCAATAAGACTATAAATATAAAGATGCAGCATGTTTATATAGTTTATACTTTTTAATAGTATATAGTTGACACAATAACGTGTGCTACATTATATATATTATTAATTATTATTATTATACTTGAATCAGTTGGGTTTTATGGTATTGAAAATATTATATTCTGATTACATAATTACAAAAATATACATACATTTACAATAAAATACAAATTATAATTAAATTATATAAAATATCACCCACTGTTGTCACACTGCGCAAAAATGTATAAAAAAAAATAATATTAAGGCTTATAATAATAATTATGTTTTAATTATACTAATTATTATAGTTGATATGATATACCACGCCTGTCACAGCAAACAGTGAAATATATTTATCTCGTCGCGATTACGATTACGATTGGTATTGCGTATTGAAACCGCGCACGACTTCTAAAAATCGTCTCGACGCAAATCGCCTCGTATTAAAAATAGTAAATCGAGCCTGTAGACGCGAGGATAAAAAATATATAGTTGCAAAATTCGAAATTTCCCGATGAATTGTAATGTCTAGTAGGAAATATTATAAATATCGCGATGTCAGGGCGTCGTACAATGTATAATAATATTATGTTTTTATACAGCAGAGGAGAGTTGTAGATTTGCTTGAGTACAGAGTGACGAGTAACAGATAGAGGGCGCGACAGTGAAGTGGTTTGAGAATATCGAGTGATCTATGTACATATGGAATATGGATAGCCTGCGATAACGAGGACGGTGCAGTGGCCACGGATATAATATTATATTTGTATGGTTTTGGCCATACAAATATAATAAGAGGCCATGTCGTTGGCCTCTTCCTTGAACGCGACTGAACCGGAAGACGGTACTTTGGCGTCCTGCTGGTTCCGAGCTGGCCGGCTGTTGTACGGCTTATAGCGTCTGCTGACTCGTACAGCTACTGTTGCGGATCTACCGGATGTTCACGGTGGTACTGTGGTTGTTCCAAGTGTTCAAGGTGGTACTACGGTTCCTGGTGTTCGCGGTACGGTGAGTACACGGGTCCGGACTGGGGTAGAGGTCCACTGCCGATGGACGGCCCGTGATAGTAGCTGCTGTGCCCGAACGTGCTGTAGTTGTGCTGCAGGTCAGGCTTGCACAGTTTGAAGAACCCGATGAGACCGAGAACGACCAGTGCCAGGAAGCCAAGCACCTTCTCGAACGACGCCAGACCCAGGATGAGCGGCAGGAAAAACAAATGGCCGTTGATACATGAAATTTTCAGTGGTTGTTTATGTTTGCATAAATATACACGATAACATTTTCAAAATATTTTGATTTATATTGAACTGTTTAGGGACATTTTCAGTTTCCAATTTTTTTAGTTTTTTTTTTTTCTATAAATATTAATAAAGTTTTATCTGTTGGGCCAAAAAGTGTGAAAAATTTATACAAGGCTCCTGATATATTGTTACAACATTAATTGAAAAATATTAAAAATACATAGGCACAATTTTTTTTTATAAGCATTTAAAGATCGCATTTTGACAAAATTTATCAAAATCTCGAAAATTATCAACCATCGTAATTAATAAATTATAAAATGTTCAGTTTTTATAGCTAAGGATTGAAAATTTAAAAAAAAGATTCTCATAAATAGTTCATACTGTAGCCAAAAAATTTAGAAAATATATGAGCACAGTTATTTTTTACAGACATTTTAAGTTCAAATTTGGGACGAAATTACATAATCAAAAACCTAGCATACCTATTTTAGTTATTTTGTTGTGAGTGTATAATACTATTCGTGGGTACTTGAAACTTCTAAAGAACACTATATTATATATCTATGATAGTATCAGGGTTTGTTATTGATGTATAACGTGTTATAAGTACCTAATGGATATTGTGATATGATTAATTTGGAATTTATTATAGGTCAATTTTTTTTTTTAATACCATAGATATGTATATAATATGTCTTAAACCTAGACTGACATACCGTCTTCGCTCAGAATCGTTTTTCTTATACAATGATATCGTATCATTGGATTCAAATTTAATACCATCCATTATACAGTGACCCACTTGTAAACTACTGTACAGCAGAGCGACATCCACTTACCCACCTTTTTTTTTTTTTTTAAATTTTCATTTTTTATAAATATAAGAGTGTTTCGATGTAACTCAATTTCGATTATTTTTAACCGTTATAATGACTTACTCAATAATGAAAATATTAAAGAAACTATCCGGCCAAAGCACAGAAAACATTCTCCTTTATAAAAAATGTAATAGGTGCATTTACCCTAAACTGAACCAGAGTGAGCTGTGATCGTGGAAATACAGAATATTATCTATGTTCCTATATGTATTGTATGACAGAGAATACAAATGTCGGTGTGGCGGCTCCTTAAGAGATGATGTAAAGAAAGCAAAAATGATTTAATTATTCATAACTGGTAGGTAATAAATGTTTTTTGACATCAAATATTACTTAAATAGGTAGGTACCTAACTTAAATAATGTTTTGTTGTATTTAGTTATTTGCAGTAGTTATCGTTCAGCAGGCGTTCTATAGACGCTAAAACATAATAAGTCGCACGGAGATAATATCAATTAAAAATCAAAAATGTTAAAAATACGTATTCGAATAAATAAACGAACGCTGCGAATGAAATTGCATTATATCCTTTACATGGGCGGTAAGTGACAACAATTTACAATAGGTATTGCAATTATTTGACTTGTAATTATGTCTTCAAATTAAAACTTACCTATTACAGATTTTATATTTTATTATAAAAATACCGATAACTGAACTTCTCACCTCCGACCGGTATTGTTATATGTTTAAAACATTTGTTTTAAACGTTTGGTCGATTATTTAAAAATAATGAAACATTTTTTTTTTTTAAATTGTATTTTTTGTTTTGACTGATTTTTCCTGCTGAAAACGACCTTCTAAACAGAACAAATTGTTTGAGTTTTTTAACCGTTTTAAATATACAGTTTAAAACACTGTTTAAACTGTTGAACACTTGAAAGATTTGTTTTACATAATTTTGAACAGAAAAATACAGTTTAAAAGAAAAGATACAGTTTTTTTTTTCAAAATTGAAAAAATACACCAACTTACTCTGCCTCCATCACAAGTTTTTGCTTATCACGCTAAAGTACAATTATGTTATCGTTTTTTTTTTTTTTGCAAAATATGTTATTCTAGCTGAATATTCTGGTTTCTCCCGTGTGCAGTTTTTTGTTGTGGCAAATCTATATAGGACTCAATTGAGTAGTTTTTGAGTAGTAAATAAGTTACACGCACATATACATTTGGTTTTAGGATATATAATGGTGTTTCTATTCGAGGCCATAAGGACGACAATTTAATGACTGCTGTTGTACAATTTCATCTATACCATTTATATACAAAAAAAAAGTAATTTCTACTAACGTGAAACTGGCACTACACAGTTGGCACAATAATTTAAAACAATACCAACAAACTCTACTCGGACTTGTTGGACGTTGTTGGACAATTGTTGGAATTTGTTGGAAAGTATTTCAACAGTTATTCAAGTTCAAAGTTTGTAGTGCCAACTACATGGCCAGCACTACATATGCAAATAAAAACTTTAAAACTCTACCAAAAATACTCATATAACATTGTTGGACATTGTTGGACACTTGTTGGAATTTGTTGGAACGTTTTTCAAAAGTTATTCAAGTTCAAAGCTTGTAGTGCCAACTTCACAACCAGCACTACAAATAAAAATAAAATCCTAAAACAGATCCAAAATTATACACATACAACTTTGAGGCGTTGTTGGACTTTTGTTAGACTTCGTGTTAAGTAGTTAAAATTGGTTCATATAAAAAATTTTTAATTGTCAATTTATTGAGACCTCGTATCCAACAACCTGAAAACTTGGTCCAACAACCTTGTCTACACATCTTAGAAGAAGAAAAAATATTCCAACAACTTTTCTAAGATCTACAACCTCCATTTCTTTCTAGCACTACATTTTTCAATTTACACTTATTATTCATATTGACAATTTTTTTTTTCATATTATTGAGTTCTGGTGTCCAACAACTTTAAAAGTGGTCCAACAAACTTGTCTAGACATCTTAGAAGAAGAAAAAACATTCCAACAACTTTTCTAAGTTCTTCAATTACCATTTTCTTCTAGCACTACATTTTTTATTTTACTATTATTATTCATATTAAAAATTTTTAATTGTCGTTATATTAAGTTCTTGTGTCCAACAACTTTTAAACTTGGTCCAACAAACTTGTTTACACATCGTAGAAGAAGACAAAACATTCCAACAACTTTTCTAAGTTCTACAATCACCATTTCTTTCTAGAACTACATTTTTCAATTTACACTTATTATTCATATTGACAATTTTTTTTTCATATTATTGAGTTCTGGTGTCCAACAACTTTAAAAAGTGGTCCAACAAACTTGTCTAGACATCTTAGAAGAAGAAAAAACATTCCAACAACTTTTCTAAGTTCTTCAATTACCATTTTCTTCTAGCACTACATTTTTTATTTTACTATTATTATTCATATTAAAAATTTTTAATTGTCGTTATATTAAGTTCTTGTGTCCAACAACTTTTAAACTTGGTCCAACAAACTTGTTTACACATCTTAGAAGAATTAGAAACGTTCCAACAACTTTTCTAAGTTCTACAATCACCATTTCTTTCTAGAACTACATTTTTCAATTTACACTTATTATTCATATTGACAATTTTTTTTTCATATTATTGAGTTCTGGTGTCCAACAACTTTAAAAAGTGGTCCAACAAACTTGTCTAGACATCTTAGAAGAAGAAAAAACATTCCAACAACTTTTCTAAGTTCTTCAATTACCATTTTCTTCTAGCACTACATTTTTTATTTTACTATTATTATTCATATTAAAAATTTTTAATTGTCGTTATATTAAGTTCTTGTGTCCAACAACTTTTAAACTTGGTCCAACAAACTTGTTTACACATCGTAGAAGAAGAAAAAACATTCCAACAACTTTTCTAAGTTCTACAATCACCATTTCTTTCTAGAACTACATTTTTCAATTTACACTTATTATTCATATTGACAATTTTTTTTTCATATTATTGAGTTCTGGTGTCCAACAACTTTAAAAAGTGGTCCAACAAACTTGTCTAGACATCTTAGAAGAAGAAAAAACATTCCAACAACTTTTCTAAGTTCTACAATTACCATTTTCTTCTAGCACTACATTTTTCATTTTTTCACCTAATATTCATATTAAAAATTTTTAATTGTCGTTATATTAAGATCTTGTGTCCAACAACTTTTAAACTAGGTCCAACAAACTTGTCTACACATCTTAGAAGAATTAGAAACGTTCCAACAACTTTCCTAAGTTCTACAATAACCATTTTTTTACTAAAACTACCTTTTTCAATTTTTCACCTAATATTCACATTAAAAAATTTTTTTTTCATATTATTGAGTTCTGGTGTCCAACAACTTTAAAAAGTGGTCCAACAAACTTGTCTAGACATCTTAGAAGAAGAAAAAACATTCCAACAACTTTTCTAAGTTCTACAATTACCATTTTCTTCTAGCACTACATTTTTCATTTTTTCACCTAATATTCATATTAAAAATTTTTAATTGTCGTTATATTAAGATCTTGTGTCCAACATCTTTTAAACTAGGTCCAACAAACTTGTCTACACATCTTAGAAGAATTAAAAACATTCCAACAACTTTCCTAAGTTCTACAATAACCATTTTTTTACTAACACTACATTTTTCAATTTACACTTATTATTCATATTGACAATTTTTTTTTCATATTATTGAGTTCTGGTGTCCAACAACTTTAAAAAGTGGTCCAACAAACTTGTCTAGACATCTTAGAAGAAGAAAAAACATTCCAACAACTTTTCTAAGTTCTACAATTACCATTTTCTTCTAGCACTACATTTTTCATTTTTTCACCTAATATTCATATTAAAAATTTTTAATTGTCGTTATATTAAGTTCTTCTGTCCAACAATTTTTAAACTTGGTCCAACAAACTTGTCTACACATCTTAGGAGAAGAACAAACATTCCAACAACCTTTCTAAGTTCTACAATCACCATTTTCTTCTAGCACTACATTTTTTATTTTACTATTATTATTCATATTAAAAATTTTTAATTGTCGTTATATTAAGTTCTTGTGTCCAACAACTTTTAAACTTGGTCCAACAAACTTGTTTACACATCGTAGAAGAAGAAAAAACATTCCAACAACTTTTCTAAGTTCTACAATCACCATTTCTTTCTAGAACTACATTTTTCAATTTACACTTATTATTCATATTGACAATTTTTTTTTCATATTATTGAGTTCTGGTGTCCCACAACTTTAAAAAGTGGTCCAACAAACTTGTCTAGACATCTTAGAAGAAGAAAAAACATTCCAACAACTTTTCTAAGTTCTACAATTACCATTTTCTTCTAGCACTACATTTTTCATTTTTTCACCTAATATTCATATTAAAAATTTTTAATTGTCGTTATATTAAGTTCTTGTGTCCAACAACTTTTAAACTTGGTCCAACAAACTTGTTTACACATCGTAGAAGAAGAACAAACATTCCAACAACCTTTCTAAGTTCTACAATCACCATTTTCTTCTAGCACTACATTTTTTATTTTACTATTATTATTCATATTAAAAATTTTTAATTGTCGATATATTAAGTTCTTGTGTCCAACAACTTTTAAACTTGGTCCAACAAACTTGTTTACACATCGTAGAAGAAGAAAAAACATTCCAACAACTTTTCTAAGTTCTACAATCACCATTTCTTTCTAGAACTACATTTTTCAATTTACACTTATTATTCATATTGACAATTTTTTTTTCATATTATTGAGTTCTGGTGTCCAACAACTTTAAAAAGTGGTCCAACAAACTTGTCTAGACATCTTAGAAGAAGAAAAAACATTCCAACAACTTTTCTAAGTTCTTCAATTACCATTTTCTTCTAGCACTACATTTTTTATTTTACTATTATTATTCATATTAAAAATTTTTAATTGTCGTTATATTAAGTTCTTGTGTCCAACAACTTTTAAAATTGGTCCAACAAACTTGTTTACACATCGTAGAAGAAGAAAAAACATTCCAACAACTTTTCTAAGTTCTACAATCACCATTTCTTTCTAGAACTACATTTTTCAATTTACACTTATTATTCATATTGACAAGTTTTTTTTCATATTATTGAGTTCTGGTGTCCAACAACTTTAAAAAGTGGTCCAACAAACTTGTCTAGACATCTTAGAAGAAGAAAAAACATTCCAACAACTTTTCTAAGTTCTACAATTACCATTTTCTTCTAGCACTACATTTTTCATTTTTTCACCTAATATTCATATTAAAAATTTTTAATTGTCGTTATATTAAGATCTTGTGTCCAACAACTTTTAAACTAGGTCCAACAAACTTGTCTACACATCTTAGAAGAATTAATAACATTCCAACAACTTTCCTAAGTTCTACAATAACCATTTTTTTACTAACACTACATTTTTCAATTTACACTTATTATTCATATTGACAATTTTTTTTTCATATTATTGAGTTCTGGTGTCCCACAACTTTAAAAAGTGGTCCAACAAACTTGTCTAGACATCTTAGAAGAAGAAAAAACATTCCAACAACTTTTCTAAGTTCTACAATTACCATTTTCTTCCAGCACTACATTTTTCATTTTTTCACCTAATATTCATATTAAAAATTTTTAATTGTCGTTATATTAAGTTCTTCTGTCCAACAATTTTTAAACTTGGTCCAAAAAACTTGTCTACACATCTTAGGAGAAGAACAAACATTCCGACAACCTTTCTAAGTTCTACAATCACCATTTTCTTCTAGCACTACATTTTTTATTTTACTATTATTATTCATATTAAAAATTTTTAATTGTCGTTATATTAAGTTCTTGTGTCCAACAACTTTTAAACTTGGTCCAACAAACTTGTTTACACATCGTAGAAGAAGAAAAAACATTCCAACAACTTTTCTAAGTTCTACAATCACCATTTCTTTCTAGAACTACATTTTTCAATTTACACTTATTATTCATATTGACAATTTTTTTTTCATATTATTGAGTTCTGGTGTCCCACAACTTTAAAAAGTGGTCCAACAAACTTGTCTAGACATCTTAGAAGAAGAAAAAACATTCCAACAACTTTTCTAAGTTCTACAATTACCATTTTCTTCTAGCACTACATTTTTCATTTTTTCACCTAATATTCATATTAAAAATTTTTAATTGTCGTTATATTAAGTTCTTCTGTCCAACAATTTTTAAACTTGGTCCAAAAAACTTGTCTACACATCTTAGGAGAAGAACAAACATTCCAACAACCTTTCTAAGTTCTACAATCACCATTTTCTTCTAGCACTACATTTTTTATTTTACTATTATTATTCATATTAAAAATTTTTAATTGTCGATATATTAAGTTCTTGTGTCCAACAACTTTTAAACTTGGTCCAACAAACTTGTTTACACATCGTAGAAGAAGAAAAAACATTCCAACAACTTTTCTAAGTTCTACAATCACCATTTCTTTCTAGAACTACATTTTTCAATTTACACTTATTATTCATATTGACAATTTTTTTTTCATATTATTGAGTTCTGGTGTCCCACAACTTTAAAAAGTGGTCCAACAAACTTGTCTAGACATCTTAGAAGAAGAAAAAATATTCCAACAACTTTTCTAAGTTCTACAATTACCATTTTCTTCTAGCACTACATTTTTCATTTTTTCACCTAATATTCATATTAAAAATTTTTAATTGTCGTTATATTAAGATCTTGTGTCCAACAACTTTTAAACTAGGTCCAACAAACTTGTCTACACATCTTAGAAGAATTAGAAACGTTCCAACAACTTTCCTAAGTTCTACAATAACCATTTTTTTACTAAAACTACCTTTTTCAATTTTTCACCTAATATTCACATTAAAAAATTTTTTTTTCATATTATTGAGTTCTGGTGTCCAACAACTTTAAAAAGTGGTCCAACAAACTTGTCTAGACATCTTAGAAGAAGAAAAAACATTCCAACAACTTTTCTAAGTTCTACAATTACCATTTTCTTCTAGCACTACATTTTTCATTTTTTCACCTAATATTCATATTAAAAATTTTTAATTGTCGTTATATTAAGATCTTGTGTCCAACATCTTTTAAACTAGGTCCAACAAACTTGTCTACACATCTTAGAAGAATTAAAAACATTCCAACAACTTTCCTAAGTTCTACAATAACCATTTTTTTACTAACACTACATTTTTCAATTTACACTTATTATTCATATTGACAATTTTTTTTTCATATTATTGAGTTCTGGTGTCCAACAACTTTAAAAAGTGGTCCAACAAACTTGTCTAGACATCTTAGAAGAAGAAAAAACATTCCAACAACTTTTCTAAGTTCTACAATTACCATTTTCTTCTAGCACTACATTTTTCATTTTTTCACCTAATATTCATATTAAAAATTTTTAATTGTCGTTATATTAAGTTCTTCTGTCCAACAATTTTTAAACTTGGTCCAAAAAACTTGTCTACACATCTTAGGAGAAGAACAAACATTCCAACAACCTTTCTAAGTTCTACAATCACCATTTTCTTCTAGCACTACATTTTTTATTTTACTATTATTATTCATATTAAAAATTTTTAATTGTCGATATATTAAGATCTTGTGTCCAACAACTTTTAAACTAGGTCCAACAAACTTGTCTACACATCTTAGAAGAATTAGAAACGTTCCAACAACTTTCCTAAGTTCTACAATAACCATTTTTTTACTAAAACTACCTTTTTCAATTTTTCACCTAATATTCACATTAAAAAATTTTTTTTTCATATTATTGAGTTCTGGTGTCCAACAACTTTAAAAAGTGGTCCAACAAACTTGTCTAGACATCTTAGAAGAAGAAAAAACATTCCAACAACTTTTCTAAGTTCTACAATTACCATTTTCTTCTAGCACTACATTTTTCATTTTTTCACCTAATATTCATATTAAAAATTTTTAATTGTCGTTATATTAAGATCTTGTGTCCAACATCTTTTAAACTAGGTCCAACAAACTTGTCTACACATCTTAGAAGAATTAAAAACATTCCAACAACTTTCCTAAGTTCTACAATAACCATTTTTTTACTAACACTACATTTTTCAATTTACACTTATTATTCATATTGACAATTTTTTTTTCATATTATTGAGTTCTGGTGTCCAACAACTTTAAAAAGTGGTCCAACAAACTTGTCTAGACATCTTAGAAGAAGAAAAAACATTCCAACAACTTTTCTAAGTTCTACAATTACCATTTTCTTCTAGCACTACATTTTTCATTTTTTCACCTAATATTCATATTAAAAATTTTTAATTGTCGTTATATTAAGTTCTTCTGTCCAACAATTTTTAAACTTGGTCCAAAAAACTTGTCTACACATCTTAGGAGAAGAACAAACATTCCAACAACCTTTCTAAGTTCTACAATCACCATTTTCTTCTAGCACTACATTTTTTATTTTACTATTATTATTCATATTAAAAATTTTTAATTGTCGATATATTAAGTTCTTGTGTCCAACAACTTTTAAACTTGGTCCAACAAACTTGTTTACACATCGTAGAAGAAGAAAAAACATTCCAACAACTTTTCTAAGTTCTACAATCACCATTTCTTTCTAGAACTACATTTTTCAATTTACACTTATTATTCATATTGACAATTTTTTTTTCATATTATTGAGTTCTGGTGTCCCACAACTTTAAAAAGTGGTCCAACAAACTTGTCTAGACATCTTAGAAGAAGAAAAAATATTCCAACAACTTTTCTAAGTTCTACAATTACCATTTTCTTCTAGCACTACATTTTTTATTTTCCTATTATTATTCATATTAAAAATTTTTAATTGTCGTTATATTAAGTTCTTGTGTCCAACAACTTTTAAACTTGGTCCAACAGACTTGTCTACACATCTTAGAAGAATTAGAAACGTTCCAACAACTTTTCTAAGTTCTACAATCACCATTTCTTTCTAGAACTACATTTTTCAATTTACACTTATTATTCATATTGACAATTTTTTTTTCATATTATTGAGTTCTGGTGTCCAACAACTTTAAAAAGTGGTCCAACAAACTTGTCTAGACATCTTAGAAGAAGAAAAAACATTCCAACAACTTTTCTAAGTTCTTCAATTACCATTTTCTTCTAGCACTACATTTTTTATTTTACTATTATTATTCATATTAAAAATTTTTAATTGTCGTTATATTAAGTTCTTGTGTCCAACAACTTTTAAACTTGGTCCAACAAACTTGTTTACACATCGTAGAAGAAGAAAAAACATTCCAACAACTTTTCTAAGTTCTACAATCACCATTTCTTTCTAGAACTACATTTTTCAATTTACACTTATTATTCATATTGACAAGTTTTTTTTCATATTATTGAGTTCTGGTGTCCAACAACTTTAAAAAGTGGTCCAACAAACTTGTCTAGACATCTTAGAAGAAGAAAAAACATTCCAACAACTTTTCTAAGTTCTACAATTACCATTTTCTTCTAGCACTACATTTTTCATTTTTTCACCTAATATTCATATTAAAAATTTTTAATTGTCGTTATATTAAGATCTTGTGTCCAACAACTTTTAAACTAGGTCCAACAAACTTGTCTACACATCTTAGAAGAATTAATAACATTCCAACAACTTTCCTAAGTTCTACAATAACCATTTTTTTACTAACACTACATTTTTCAATTTACACTTATTATTCATATTGACAATTTTTTTTTCATATTATTGAGTTCTGGTGTCCCACAACTTTAAAAAGTGGTCCAACAAACTTGTCTAGACATCTTAGAAGAAGAAAAAACATTCCAACAACTTTTCTAAGTTCTACAATTACCATTTTCTTCCAGCACTACATTTTTCATTTTTTCACCTAATATTCATATTAAAAATTTTTAATTGTCGTTATATTAAGTTCTTCTGTCCAACAATTTTTAAACTTGGTCCAAAAAACTTGTCTACACATCTTAGGAGAAGAACAAACATTCCGACAACCTTTCTAAGTTCTACAATCACCATTTTCTTCTAGCACTACATTTTTTATTTTACTATTATTATTCATATTAAAAATTTTTAATTGTCGTTATATTAAGTTCTTGTGTCCAACAACTTTTAAACTTGGTCCAACAAACTTGTTTACACATCGTAGAAGAAGAAAAAACATTCCAACAACTTTTCTAAGTTCTACAATCACCATTTCTTTCTAGAACTACATTTTTCAATTTACACTTATTATTCATATTGACAATTTTTTTTTCATATTATTGAGTTCTGGTGTCCCACAACTTTAAAAAGTGGTCCAACAAACTTGTCTAGACATCTTAGAAGAAGAAAAAACATTCCAACAACTTTTCTAAGTTCTACAATTACCATTTTCTTCTAGCACTACATTTTTCATTTTTTCACCTAATATTCATATTAAAAATTTTTAATTGTCGTTATATTAAGTTCTTCTGTCCAACAATTTTTAAACTTGGTCCAAAAAACTTGTCTACACATCTTAGGAGAAGAACAAACATTCCAACAACCTTTCTAAGTTCTACAATCACCATTTTCTTCTAGCACTACATTTTTTATTTTACTATTATTATTCATATTAAAAATTTTTAATTGTCGATATATTAAGTTCTTGTGTCCAACAACTTTTAAACTTGGTCCAACAAACTTGTTTACACATCGTAGAAGAAGAAAAAACATTCCAACAACTTTTCTAAGTTCTACAATTACCATTTTCTTCTAGCACTACATTTTTCATTTTTTCACCTAATATTCATATTAAAAATTTTTAATTGTCGTTATATTAAGATCTTGTGTCCAACAACTTTTAAACTAGGTCCAACAAACTTGTCTACACATCTTAGAAGAATTAATAACATTCCAACAACTTTCCTAAGTTCTACAATAACCATTTTTTTACTAACACTACATTTTTCAATTTACACTTATTATTCATATTGACAATTTTTTTTTCATATTATTGAGTTCTGGTGTCCCACAACTTTAAAAAGTGGTCCAACAAACTTGTCTAGACATCTTAGAAGAAGAAAAAACATTCCAACAACTTTTCTAAGTTCTACAATTACCATTTTCTTCCAGCACTACATTTTTCATTTTTTCACCTAATATTCATATTAAAAATTTTTAATTGTCGTTATATTAAGTTCTTCTGTCCAACAATTTTTAAACTTGGTCCAAAAAACTTGTCTACACATCTTAGGAGAAGAACAAACATTCCGACAACCTTTCTAAGTTCTACAATCACCATTTTCTTCTAGCACTACATTTTTTATTTTACTATTATTATTCATATTAAAAATTTTTAATTGTCGTTATATTAAGTTCTTGTGTCCAACAACTTTTAAACTTGGTCCAACAAACTTGTTTACACATCGTAGAAGAAGAAAAAACATTCCAACAACTTTTCTAAGTTCTACAATCACCATTTCTTTCTAGAACTACATTTTTCAATTTACACTTATTATTCATATTGACAATTTTTTTTTCATATTATTGAGTTCTGGTGTCCCACAACTTTAAAAAGTGGTCCAACAAACTTGTCTAGACATCTTAGAAGAAGAAAAAACATTCCAACAACTTTTCTAAGTTCTACAATTACCATTTTCTTCTAGCACTACATTTTTCATTTTTTCACCTAATATTCATATTAAAAATTTTTAATTGTCGTTATATTAAGTTCTTCTGTCCAACAATTTTTAAACTTGGTCCAAAAAACTTGTCTACACATCTTAGGAGAAGAACAAACATTCCAACAACCTTTCTAAGTTCTACAATCACCATTTTCTTCTAGCACTACATTTTTTATTTTACTATTATTATTCATATTAAAAATTTTTAATTGTCGATATATTAAGTTCTTGTGTCCAACAACTTTTAAACTTGGTCCAACAAACTTGTTTACACATCGTAGAAGAAGAAAAAACATTCCAACAACTTTTCTAAGTTCTACAATCACCATTTCTTTCTAGAACTACATTTTTCAATTTACACTTATTATTCATATTGACAATTTTTTTTTCATATTATTGAGTTCTGGTGTCCCACAACTTTAAAAAGTGGTCCAACAAACTTGTCTAGACATCTTAGAAGAAGAAAAAATATTCCAACAACTTTTCTAAGTTCTACAATTACCATTTTCTTCTAGCACTACATTTTTTATTTTCCTATTATTATTCATATTAAAAATTTTTAATTGTCGTTATATTAAGTTCTTGTGTCCAACAACTTTTAAACTTGGTCCAACAGACTTGTCTACACATCTTAGAAGAATTAGAAACGTTCCAACAACTTTTCTAAGTTCTACAATCACCATTTCTTTCTAGAACTACATTTTTCAATTTACACTTATTATTCATATTGACAATTTTTTTTTCATATTATTGAGTTCTGGTGTCCAACAACTTTAAAAAGTGGTCCAACAAACTTGTCTAGACATCTTAGAAGAAGAAAAAACATTCCAACAACTTTTCTAAGTTCTTCAATTACCATTTTCTTCTAGCACTACATTTTTTATTTTACTATTATTATTCATATTAAAAATTTTTAATTGTCGTTATATTAAGTTCTTGTGTCCAACAACTTTTAAACTTGGTCCAACAAACTTGTTTACACATCGTAGAAGAAGAAAAAACATTCCAACAACTTTTCTAAGTTCTACAATCACCATTTCTTTCTAGAACTACATTTTTCAATTTACACTTATTATTCATATTGACAAGTTTTTTTTCATATTATTGAGTTCTGGTGTCCAACAACTTTAAAAAGTGGTCCAACAAACTTGTCTAGACATCTTAGAAGAAGAAAAAACATTCCAACAACTTTTCTAAGTTCTACAATTACCATTTTCTTCTAGCACTACATTTTTCATTTTTTCACCTAATATTCATATTAAAAATTTTTAATTGTCGTTATATTAAGATCTTGTGTCCAACAACTTTTAAACTAGGTCCAACAAACTTGTCTACACATCATAGAAGAATTAAAAACATTCCAACAACTTTCCTAAGTTCTACAATAACCATTTTTTTACTAACACTACATTTTTCAATTTACACTTATTATTCATATTGACAATTTTTTTTTCATATTATTGAGTTCTGGTGTCCCACAACTTTAAAAAGTGGTCCAACAAACTTGTCTAGACATCTTAGAAGAAGAAAAAACATTCCAACAACTTTTCTAAGTTCTACAATTACCATTTTCTTCCAGCACTACATTTTTCATTTTTTCACCTAATATTCATATTAAAAATTTTTAATTGTCGTTATATTAAGTTCTTCTGTCCAACAATTTTTAAACTTGGTCCAAAAAACTTGTCTACACATCTTAGGAGAAGAACAAACATTCCGACAACCTTTCTAAGTTCTACAATCACCATTTTCTTCTAGCACTACATTTTTTATTTTACTATTATTATTCATATTAAAAATTTTTAATTGTCGTTATATTAAGTTCTTGTGTCCAACAACTTTTAAACTTGGTCCAACAAACTTGTTTACACATCGTAGAAGAAGAAAAAACATTCCAACAACTTTTCTAAGTTCTACAATCACCATTTCTTTCTAGAACTACATTTTTCAATTTACACTTATTATTCATATTGACAATTTTTTTTTCATATTATTGAGTTCTGGTGTCCCACAACTTTAAAAAGTGGTCCAACAAACTTGTCTAGACATCTTAGAAGAAGAAAAAACATTCCAACAACTTTTCTATGTTCTACAATTACCATTTTCTTCTAGCACTACATTTTTCATTTTTTCACCTAATATTCATATTAAAAATTTTTAATTGTCGTTATATTAAGATCTTGTGTCCAACAACTTTTAAACTAGGTCCAACAAACTTGTCTACACATCTTAGAAGAATAAAAAACATTCCAACAACTTTCCTAAGTTCTACAATAACCATTTTTTTACTAACACTACATTTTTCAATTTACACTTATTATTCATATTGACAATTTTTTTTTCATATTATTGAGTTCTGGTGTCCCACAACTTTAAAAAGTGGTCCAACAAACTTGTCTAGACATCTTAGAAGAAGAAAAAACATTCCAACAACTTTTCTAAGTTCTACAATTACCATTTTCTTCTAGCACTACATTTTTCATTTTTTCACCTAATATTCATATTAAAAATTTTTAATTGTCGTTATATTAAGTTCTTCTGTCCAACAATTTTTAAACTTGGTCCAACAAACTTGTCTACACATCTTAGGAGAAGAACAAACATTCCGACAACCTTTCTAAGTTCTACAATCACCATTTTCTTCTAGCACTACATTTTTTATTTTACTATTATTATTCATATTAAAAATTTTTAATTGTCGTTATATTAAGTTCTTGTGTCCAACAACTTTTAAACTTGGTCCAACAAACTTGTTTACACATCGTAGAAAAAGAAAAAACATTCCAACAACTTTTCTAAGTTCTACAATCACCATTTCTTTCTAGAACTACATTTTTCAATTTACACTTATTATTCATATTGACAATTTTTTTTTCATATTATTGAGTTCTGGTGTCCAACAACTTTAAAAAGTGGTCCAACAAACTTGTCTAGACATCTTAGAAGAAGAAAAAACATTCCAACAACTTTTCTAAGTTCTACAATTACCATTTTCTTCTAGCACTACATTTTTCATTTTTTCACCTAATATTCATATTAAAAATTTTTAATTGTCGTTATATTAAGATCTTGTGTCCAACAACTTTTAAACTAGGTCCAACAAACTTGTCTACACATCATAGAAGAATTAAAAACATTCCAACAACTTTCCTAAGTTCTACAATAACCATTTTTTTACTAACACTACATTTTTCAATTTACACTTATTATTCATATTGACAATTTTTTTTTCATATTATTGAGTTCTGGTGTCCCACAACTTTAAAAAGTGGTCCAACAAACTTGTCTAGACATCTTAGAAGAAGAAAAAACATTCCAACAACTTTTCTAAGTTCTACAATTACCATTTTCTTCTAGCACTACATTTTTCATTTTTCACCTAATATTCATATTAAAAATTTTTAATTGTCGTTATATTAAGTTCTTCTGTCCAACAATTTTTAAACTTGGTCCAACAAACTTGTCTACACATCTTAGGAGAAGAACAAACATTCCGACAACCTTTCTAAGTTCTACAATCACCATTTTCTTCTAGCACTACATTTTTTATTTTACTATTATTATTCATATTAAAAATTTTTAATTGTCGTTATATTAAGTTCTTGTGTCCAACAACTTTTAAACTTGGTCCAACAAACTTGTTTACACATCGTAGAAGAAGAAAAAACATTCCAACAACTTTTCTAAGTTCTACAATCACCATTTCTTTCTAGAACTACATTTTTCAATTTACACTTATTATTCATATTGACAATTTTTTTTTCATATTATTGAGTTCTGGTGTCCCACAACTTTAAAAAGTGGTCCAACAAACTTGTCTAGACATCTTAGAAGAAGAAAAAACATTCCAACAACTTTTCTATGTTCTACAATTACCATTTTCTTCTAGCACTACATTTTTCATTTTTTCACCTAATATTCATATTAAAAATTTTTAATTGTCGTTATATTAAGATCTTGTGTCCAACAACTTTTAAACTAGGTCCAACAAACTTGTCTACACATCTTAGAAGAATAAAAAACATTCCAACAACTTTCCTAAGTTCTACAATAACCATTTTTTTACTAACACTACATTTTTCAATTTACACTTATTATTCATATTGACAATTTTTTTTTCATATTATTGAGTTCTGGTGTCCCACAACTTTAAAAAGTGGTCCAACAAACTTGTCTAGACATCTTAGAAGAAGAAAAAACATTCCAACAACTTTTCTAAGTTCTACAATTACCATTTTCTTCTAGCACTACATTTTTCATTTTTTCACCTAATATTCATATTAAAAATTTTTAATTGTCGTTATATTAAGTTCTTCTGTCCAACAATTTTTAAACTTGGTCCAACAAACTTGTCTACACATCTTAGGAGAAGAACAAACATTCCGACAACCTTTCTAAGTTCTACAATCACCATTTTCTTCTAGCACTACATTTTTATTTTACTATTATTATTCATATTAAAAATTTTTAATTGTCGTTATATTAAGTTCTTGTGTCCAACAACTTTTAAACTTGGTCCAACAAACTTGTTTACACATCGTAGAAAAAGAAAAAACATTCCAACAACTTTTCTAAGTTCTACAATCACCATTTCTTTCTAGAACTACATTTTTCAATTTACACTTATTATTCATATTGACAATTTTTTTTTCATATTATTGAGTTCTGGTGTCCAACAACTTTAAAAAGTGGTCCAACAAACTTGTCTAGACATCTTAGAAGAAGAAAAAACATTCCAACAACTTTTCTAAGTTCTACAATTACCATTTTCTTCTAGCACTACATTTTTCATTTTTTCACCTAATATTCATATTAAAAATTTTTAATTGTCGTTATATTAAGATCTTGTGTCCAACAACTTTTAAACTAGGTCCAACAAACTTGTCTACACATCATAGAAGAATTAAAAACATTCCAACAACTTTCCTAAGTTCTACAATAACCATTTTTTTACTAACACTACATTTTTCAATTTACACTTATTATTCATATTGACAATTTTTTTTTCATATTATTGAGTTCTGGTGTCCCACAACTTTAAAAAGTGGTCCAACAAACTTGTCTAGACATCTTAGAAGAAGAAAAAACATTCCAACAACTTTTCTAAGTTCTACAATTACCATTTTCTTCTAGCACTACATTTTTCATTTTTTCACCTAATATTCATATTAAAAATTTTTAATTGTCGTTATATTAAGTTCTTCTGTCCAACAATTTTTAAACTTGGTCCAACAAACTTGTCTACACATCTTAGGAGAAGAACAAACATTCCGACAACCTTTCTAAGTTCTACAATCACCATTTTCTTCTAGCACTACATTTTTTATTTTACTATTATTATTCATATTAAAAATTTTTAATTGTCGTTATATTAAGTTCTTGTGTCCAACAACTTTTAAACTTGGTCCAACAAACTTGTTTACACATCGTAGAAAAAGAAAAAACATTCCAACAACTTTTCTAAGTTCTACAATCACCATTTCTTTCTAGAACTACATTTTTCAATTTACACTTATTATTCATATTGACAATTTTTTTTTCATATTATTGAGTTCTGGTGTCCAACAACTTTAAAAAGTGGTCCAACAAACTTGTCTAGACATCTTAGAAGAAGAAAAAACATTCCAACAACTTTTCTAAGTTCTACAATTACCATTTTCTTCTAGCACTACATTTTTCATTTTTTCACCTAATATTCATATTAAAAATTTTTAATTGTCGTTATATTAAGATCTTGTGTCCAACAACTTTTAAACTAGGTCCAACAAACTTGTCTACACATCATAGAAGAATTAAAAACATTCCAACAACTTTCCTAAGTTCTACAATAACCATTTTTTTACTAACACTACATTTTTCAATTTACACTTATTATTCATATTGACAATTTTTTTTTCATATTATTGAGTTCTGGTGTCCCACAACTTTAAAAAGTTGTCCAACAAACTTGTCTAGACATCTTAGAAGAAGAAAAAACATTCCAACAACTTTTCTAAGTTCTACAATTACAATTTTCTTCCAGCACTACATTTTTCATTTTTTCACCTAATATTCATATTAAAAATTTTTAATTGTCGTTATATTAAGTTCTTCTGTCCAACAATTTTTAAACTTGGTCCAACAAACTTGTCTACACATCTTAGGAGAAGAACAAACATTCCAACAACCTTTCTAAGTTCTACAATCACCATTTTCTTCTAGCACTACATTTTTTATTTTACTATTATTATTCATATTAAAAATTTTTAATTGTCGTTATATTAAGTTCTTGTGTCCAACAACTTTTAAACTTGGTCCAACAAACTTGTTTACACATCGTAGAAGAAGAAAAAACATTCCAACAACTTTTCTAAGTTCTACAATCACCATTTCTTTCTAGAACTACATTTTTCAATTTACACTTATTATTCATATTGACAATTTTTTTTTCATATTATTGAGTTCTGGTGTCCCACAACTTTAAAAAGTGGTCCAACAAACTTGTCTAGACATCTTAGAAGAAGAAAAAACATTCCAACAACTTTTCTAAGTTCTACAATTACCATTTTCTTCTAGCACTACATTTTTCATTTTTTCACCTAATATTCATATTAAAAATTTTTAATTGTCGTTATATTAAGTTCTTCTGTCCAACAATTTTTAAACTTGGTCCAAAAAACTTGTCTACACATCTTAGGAGAAGAACAAACATTCCAACAACCTTTCTAAGTTCTACAATCACCATTTTCTTCTAGCACTACATTTTTTATTTTACTATTATTATTCATATTAAAAATTTTTAATTGTCGATATATTAAGTTCTTGTGTCCAACAACTTTTAAACTTGGTCCAACAAACTTGTTTACACATCGTAGAAGAAGAAAAAACATTCCAACAACTTTTCTAAGTTCTACAATCACCATTTCTTTCTAGAACTACATTTTTCAATTTACACTTATTATTCATATTGACAATTTTTTTTTCATATTATTGAGTTCTGGTGTCCCACAACTTTAAAAAGTGGTCCAACAAACTTGTCTAGACATCTTAGAAGAAGAAAAAATATTCCAACAACTTTTCTAAGTTCTACAATTACCATTTTCTTCTAGCACTACATTTTTTATTTTCCTATTATTATTCATATTAAAAATTTTTAATTGTCGTTATATTAAGTTCTTGTGTCCAACAACTTTTAAACTTGGTCCAACAAACTTGTTTACACATCGTAGAAGAAGACAAAACAATCCAACAACTTTTCTAAGTTCTACAATCACCATTTCTTTCTAGAACTACATTTTTCAATTTACACTTATTATTCATATTGACAATTTTTTTTTCATATTATTGAGTTCTGGTGTCCAAAAACTTTAAAAAGTGGTCCAACAAACTTGTCTAGACATCTTAGAAGAAGAAAAAACATTCCAACAACTTTTCTAAGTTCTTCAATTACCATTTTCTTCTAGCACTACATTTTTTATTTTACTATTATTATTCATATTAAAAATGTTTAATTGTCGTTATATTAAGTTCTTGTGTCCAACAACTTTTAAACTTGGTCCAACAAACTTGTTTACACATCGTAGAAGAAGAAAAAACATTCCAACAACTTTTCTAAGTTCTACAATCACCATTTCTTTCTAGAACTACATTTTTCAATTTACACTTATTATTCATATTGACAATTTTTTTTTCATATTATTGAGTTCTGGTGTCCAACAACTTTAAAAAGTGGTCCAACAAACTTGTCTAGACATCTTAGAAGAAGAAAAAACATTCCAACAACTTTTCTATGTTCTACAATTACCATTTTCTTCTAGCACTACATTTTTCATTTTTTCACCTAATATTCATATTAAAAATTTTTAATTGTCGTTATATTAAGATCTTGTGTCCAACAACTTTTAAACTAGGTCCAACAAACTTGTCTACACATCTTAGAAGAATAAAAAACATTCCAACAACTTTCCTAAGTTCTACAATAACCATTTTTTTACTAACACTACATTTTTCAATTTACACTTATTATTCATATTGACAATTTTTTTTTCATATTATTGAGTTCTGGTGTCCCACAACTTTAAAAAGTGGTCCAACAAACTTGTCTAGACATCTTAGAAGAAGAAAAAACATTCCAACAACTTTTCTAAGTTCTACAATTACCATTTTCTTCTAGCACTACATTTTTCATTTTTTCACCTAATATTCATATTAAAAATTTTTAATTGTCGTTATATTAAGTTCTTCTGTCCAACAATTTTTAAACTTGGTCCAACAAACTTGTCTACACATCTTAGGAGAAGAACAAACATTCCGACAACCTTTCTAAGTTCTACAATCACCATTTTCTTCTAGCACTACATTTTTTATTTTACTATTATTATTCATATTAAAAATTTTTAATTGTCGTTATATTAAGTTCTTGTGTCCAACAACTTTTAAACTTGGTCCAACAAACTTGTTTACACATCGTAGAAGAAGAAAAAACATTCCAACAACTTTCCTAAGTTCTACAATAACCATTTTTTTACTAACACTACATTTTTCAATTTACACTTATTATTCATATTGACAATTTTTTTTTCATATTATTGAGTTCTGGTGTCCCACAACTTTAAAAAGTGGTCCAACAAACTTGTCTACACATCTTAGAAGAAAAAACATTCCAACAACTTTTCTAAGTTCTACAATCACCATTTCTTTCTAGAACTACATTTTTCAATTTACACTTATTATTCATATTGACAATTTTTTTTTCATATTATTGAGTTCTGGTGTCCAAAAACTTTAAAAAGTGGTCCAACAAACTTGTCTAGACATCTTAGAAGAAGAAAAAACATTCCAACAACTTTTCTAAGTTCTTCAATTACCATTTTCTTCTAGCACTACATTTTTTATTTTACTATTATTATTCATATTAAAAATGTTTAATTGTCGTTATATTAAGTTCTTGTGTCCAACAACTTTTAAACTTGGTCCAACAAACTTGTTTACACATCGTAGAAGAAGAAAAAACATTCCAACAACTTTTCTAAGTTCTACAATCACCATTTCTTTCTAGAACTACATTTTTCAATTTACACTTATTATTCATATTGACAATTTTTTTTTCATATTATTGAGTTCTGGTGTCCAACAACTTTAAAAAGTGGTCCAACAAACTTGTCTAGACATCTTAGAAGAAGAAAAAACATTCCAACAACTTTTCTAAGTTCTACAATTACCATTTTCTTCTAGCACTACATTTTTCATTTTTTCACCTAATATTCATATTAAAAATTTTTAATTGTCGTTATATTAAGATCTTGTGTCCAACAACTTTTAAACTAGGTCCAACAAACTTGTCTACACATCTTAGAAGAATTAATAACATTCCAACAACTTTCCTAAGTTCTACAATAACCATTTTTTTACTAACACTACATTTTTCAATTTACACTTATTATTCATATTGACAATTTTTTTTTCATATTATTGAGTTCTGGTGTCCCACAACTTTAAAAAGTGGTCCAACAAACTTGTCTAGACATCTTAGAAGAAGAAAAAACATTCCAACAACTTTTCTAAGTTCTACAATTACCATTTTCTTCCAGCACTACATTTTTCATTTTTTCACCTAATATTCATATTAAAAATTTTTAATTGTCGTTATATTAAGTTCTTCTGTCCAACAATTTTTAAACTTGGTCCAAAAAACTTGTCTACACATCTTAGGAGAAGAACAAACATTCCGACAACCTTTCTAAGTTCTACAATCACCATTTTCTTCTAGCACTACATTTTTTATTTTACTATTATTATTCATATTAAAAATTTTTAATTGTCGTTATATTAAGTTCTTGTGTCCAACAACTTTTAAACTTGGTCCAACAAACTTGTTTACACATCGTAGAAGAAGAAAAAACATTCCAACAACTTTTCTAAGTTCTACAATCACCATTTCTTTCTAGAACTACATTTTTCAATTTACACTTATTATTCATATTGACAATTTTTTTTTCATATTATTGAGTTCTGGTGTCCCACAACTTTAAAAAGTGGTCCAACAAACTTGTCTAGACATCTTAGAAGAAGAAAAAACATTCCAACAACTTTTCTATGTTCTACAATTACCATTTTCTTCTAGCACTACATTTTTCATTTTTTCACCTAATATTCATATTAAAAATTTTTAATTGTCGTTATATTAAGATCTTGTGTCCAACAACTTTTAAACTAGGTCCAACAAACTTGTCTACACATCTTAGAAGAATAAAAAACATTCCAACAACTTTCCTAAGTTCTACAATAACCATTTTTTTACTAACACTACATTTTTCAATTTACACTTATTATTCATATTGACAATTTTTTTTTCATATTATTGAGTTCTGGTGTCCCACAACTTTAAAAAGTGGTCCAACAAACTTGTCTAGACATCTTAGAAGAAGAAAAAACATTCCAACAACTTTTCTAAGTTCTACAATTACCATTTTCTTCTAGCACTACATTTTTCATTTTTTCACCTAATATTCATATTAAAAATTTTTAATTGTCGTTATATTAAGTTCTTCTGTCCAACAATTTTTAAACTTGGTCCAACAAACTTGTCTACACATCTTAGGAGAAGAACAAACATTCCGACAACCTTTCTAAGTTCTACAATCACCATTTTCTTCTAGCACTACATTTTTTATTTTACTATTATTATTCATATTAAAAATTTTTAATTGTCGTTATATTAAGTTCTTGTGTCCAACAACTTTTAAACTTGGTCCAACAAACTTGTTTACACATCGTAGAAAAAGAAAAAACATTCCAACAACTTTTCTAAGTTCTACAATCACCATTTCTTTCTAGAACTACATTTTTCAATTTACACTTATTATTCATATTGACAATTTTTTTTTCATATTATTGAGTTCTGGTGTCCAACAACTTTAAAAAGTGGTCCAACAAACTTGTCTAGACATCTTAGAAGAAGAAAAAACATTCCAACAACTTTTCTAAGTTCTACAATTACCATTTTCTTCTAGCACTACATTTTTCATTTTTTCACCTAATATTCATATTAAAAATTTTTAATTGTCGTTATATTAAGATCTTGTGTCCAACAACTTTTAAACTAGGTCCAACAAACTTGTCTACACATCTTAGAAGAATTAAAAACATTCCAACAACTTTCCTAAGTTCTACAATAACCATTTTTTTACTAACACTACATTTTTCAATTTACACTTATTATTCATATTGACAATTTTTTTTTCATATTATTGAGTTCTGGTGTCCCACAACTTTAAAAAGTGGTCCAACAAACTTGTCTAGACATCTTAGAAGAAGAAAAAACATTCCAACAACTTTTCTAAGTTCTACAATTACCATTTTCTTCTAGCACTACATTTTTCATTTTTTCACCTAATATTCATATTAAAAATTTTTAATTGTCGTTATATTAAGTTCTTCTGTCCAACAATTTTTAAACTTGGTCCAAAAAACTTGTCTACACATCTTAGGAGAAGAACAAACATTCCAACAACCTTTCTAAGTTCTACAATCACCATTTTCTTCTAGCACTACATTTTTTATTTTACTATTATTATTCATATTAAAAATTTTTAATTGTCGTTATATTAAGTTCTTGTGTCCAACAACTTTTAAACTTGGTCCAACAAACTTGTTTACACATCGTAGAAGAAGAAAAAACATTCCAACAACTTTTCTAAGTTCTACAATCACCATTTCTTTCTAGAACTACATTTTTCAATTTACACTTATTATTCATATTGACAATTTTTTTTTCATATTATTGAGTTCTGGTGTCCCACAACTTTAAAAAGTGGTCCAACAAACTTGTCTAGACATCTTAGAAGAAGAAAAAACATTCCAACAACTTTTCTAAGTTCTACAATTACCATTTTCTTCTAGCACTACATTTTTCATTTTTTCACCTAATATTCATATTAAAAATTTTTAATTGTCGTTATATTAAGATCTTGTGTCCAACAACTTTTAAACTAGGTCCAACAAACTTGTCTACACATCTTAGAAGAATAAAAAACATTCCAACAACTTTCCTAAGTTCTACAATAACCATTTTTTTACTAACACTACATTTTTCAATTTACACTTATTATTCATATTGACAATTTTTTTTTCATATAATTGAGTTCTGGTGTCCCACAACTTTAAAAAGTGGTCCAACAAACTTGTCTAGACATCTTAGAAGAAGAAAAAACATTCCAACAACTTTTCTAAGTTCTACAATTACCATTTTCTTCTAGCACTACATTTTTCATTTTTTCACCTAATATTCATATTAAAAATTTTTAATTGTCGTTATATTAAGTTCTTCTGTCCAACAATTTTTAAACTTGGTCCAACAAACTTGTCTACACATCTTAGGAGAAGAACAAACATTCCAACAACCTTTCTAAGTTCTACAATCACCATTTTCTTCTAGCACTACATTTTTTATTTTACTATTATTATTCATATTAAAAATTTTTAATTGTCGTTATATTAAGTTCTTGTGTCCAACAACTTTTAAACTTGGTCCAACAAACTTGTTTACACATCGTAGAAAAAGAAAAAACATTCCAACAACTTTTCTAAGTTCTACAATCACCATTTCTTTCTAGAACTACATTTTTCAATTTACACTTATTATTCATATTGACAATTTTTTTTTCATATTATTGAGTTCTGGTGTCCCACAACTTTAAAAAGTGGTCCAACAAACTTGTCTAGACATCTTAGAAGAAGAAAAAACATTCCAACAACTTTTCTAAGTTCTTCAATTACCATTTTCTTCTAGCACTACATTTTTTATTTTACTATTATTATTCATATTAAAAATGTTTAATTGTCGTTATATTAAGTTCTTGTGTCCAACAACTTTTAAACTTGGTCCAACAAACTTGTTTACACATCGTAGAAGAAGAAAAAACATTCCAACAACTTTTCTAAGTTCTACAATCACCATTTCTTTCTAGAACTACATTTTTCAATTTACACTTATTATTCATATTGACAATTTTTTTTTCATATTATTGAGTTCTGGTGTCCAACAACTTTAAAAAGTGGTCCAACAAACTTGTCTAGACATCTTAGAAGAAGAAAAAACATTCCAACAACTTTTCTATGTTCTACAATTACCATTTTCTTCTAGCACTACATTTTTCATTTTTTCACCTAATATTCATATTAAAAATTTTTAATTGTCGTTATATTAAGATCTTGTGTCCAACAACTTTTAAACTAGGTCCAACAAACTTGTCTACACATCTTAGAAGAATAAAAAACATTCCAACAACTTTCCTAAGTTCTACAATAACCATTTTTTTACTAACACTACATTTTTCAATTTACACTTATTATTCATATTGACAATTTTTTTTTCATATTATTGAGTTCTGGTGTCCCACAACTTTAAAAAGTGGTCCAACAAACTTGTCTAGACATCTTAGAAGAAGAAAAAACATTCCAACAACTTTTCTAAGTTCTACAATTACCATTTTCTTCTAGCACTACATTTTTCATTTTTTCACCTAATATTCATATTAAAAATTTTTAATTGTCGTTATATTAAGTTCTTCTGTCCAACAATTTTTAAACTTGGTCCAACAAACTTGTCTACACATCTTAGGAGAAGAACAAACATTCCGACAACCTTTCTAAGTTCTACAATCACCATTTTCTTCTAGCACTACATTTTTTATTTTACTATTATTATTCATATTAAAAATTTTTAATTGTCGTTATATTAAGTTCTTGTGTCCAACAACTTTTAAACTTGGTCCAACAAACTTGTTTACACATCGTAGAAAAAGAAAAAACATTCCAACAACTTTTCTAAGTTCTACAATCACCATTTCTTTCTAGAACTACATTTTTCAATTTACACTTATTATTCATATTGACAATTTTTTTTTCATATTATTGAGTTCTGGTGTCCAACAACTTTAAAAAGTGGTCCAACAAACTTGTCTAGACATCTTAGAAGAAGAAAAAACATTCCAACAACTTTTCTAAGTTCTACAATTACCATTTTCTTCTAGCACTACATTTTTCATTTTTTCACCTAATATTCATATTAAAAATTTTTAATTGTCGTTATATTAAGATCTTGTGTCCAACAACTTTTAAACTAGGTCCAACAAACTTGTCTACACATCTTAGAAGAATTAAAAACATTCCAACAACTTTCCTAAGTTCTACAATAACCATTTTTTTACTAACACTACATTTTTCAATTTACACTTATTATTCATATTGACAATTTTTTTTTCATATTATTGAGTTCTGGTGTCCCACAACTTTAAAAAGTGGTCCAACAAACTTGTCTAGACATCTTAGAAGAAGAAAAAACATTCCAACAACTTTTCTAAGTTCTACAATTACCATTTTCTTCTAGCACTACATTTTTCATTTTTTCACCTAATATTCATATTAAAAATTTTTAATTGTCGTTATATTAAGTTCTTCTGTCCAACAATTTTTAAACTTGGTCCAAAAAACTTGTCTACACATCTTAGGAGAAGAACAAACATTCCAACAACATTTCTAAGTTCTACAATCACCATTTTCTTCTAGCACTACATTTTTTATTTTACTATTATTATTCATATTAAAAATTTTTAATTGTCGTTATATTAAGTTCTTGTGTCCAACAACTTTTAAACTTGGTCCAACAAACTTGTTTACACATCGTAGAAGAAGAAAAAACATTCCAACAACTTTTCTAAGTTCTACAATCACCATTTCTTTCTAGAACTACATTTTTCAATTTACACTTATTATTCATATTGACAATTTTTTTTTCATATTATTGAGTTCTGGTGTCCCACAACTTTAAAAAGTGGTCCAACAAACTTGTCTAGACATCTTAGAAGAAGAAAAAACATTCCAACAACTTTTCTAAGTTCTACAATTACCATTTTCTTCTAGCACTACATTTTTCATTTTTTCACCTAATATTCATATTAAAAATTTTTAATTGTCGTTATATTAAGTTCTTCTGTCCAACAATTTTTAAACTTGGTCCAAAAAACTTGTCTACACATCTTAGGAGAAGAACAAACATTCCAACAACCTTTCTAAGTTCTACAATCACCATTTTCTTCTAGCACTACATTTTTTATTTTACTATTATTATTCATATTAAAAATTTTTAATTGTCGTTATATTAAGTTCTTGTGTCCAACAACTTTTAAACTTGGTCCAACAAACTTGTTTACACATCGTAGAAGAAGAAAAAACATTCCAACAACTTTTCTAAGTTCTACAATCACCATTTCTTTCTAGAACTACATTTTTCAATTTACACTTATTATTCATATTGACAATTTTTTTTTCATATTATTGAGTTCTGGTGTCCAACAACTTTAAAAAGTGGTCCAACAAACTTGTCTAGACATCTTAGAAGAAGAAAAAACATTCCAACAACTTTTCTAAGTTCTACAATTACCATTTTCTTCTAGCACTACATTTTTCATTTTTTCACCTAATATTCATATTAAAAATTTTTAATTGTCGTTATATTAAGATCTTGTGTCCAACAACTTTTAAACTAGGTCCAACAAACTTGTCTACACATCTTAGAAGAATTAAAAACATTCCAACAACTTTCCTAAGTTCTACAATAACCATTTTTTTACTAACACTACATTTTTCAATTTACACTTATTATTCATATTGACAATTTTTTTTTCATATTATTGAGTTCTGGTGTCCCACAACTTTAAAAAGTGGTCCAACAAACTTGTCTAGACATCTTAGAAGAAGAAAAAACATTCCAACAACTTTTCTAAGTTCTACAATTACCATTTTCTTCTAGCACTACATTTTTCATTTTTTCACCTAATATTCATATTAAAAATTTTTAATTGTCGTTATATTAAGTTCTTCTGTCCAACAATTTTTAAACTTGGTCCAACAAACTTGTCTACACATCTTAGGAGAAGAACAAACATTCCGACAACCTTTCTAAGTTCTACAATCACCATTTTCTTCTAGCACTACATTTTTTATTTTACTATTATTATTCATATTAAAAATTTTTAATTGTCGTTATATTAAGTTCTTGTGTCCAACAACTTTTAAACTTGGTCCAACAAACTTGTTTACACATCGTAGAAGAAGAAAAAACATTCCAACAACTTTTCTAAGTTCTACAATCACCATTTCTTTCTAGAACTACATTTTTCAATTTACACTTATTATTCATATTGACAATTTTTTTTTCATATTATTGAGTTCTGGTGTCCAACAACTTTAAAAAGTGGTCCAACAAACTTGTCTAGACATCTTAGAAGAAGAAAAAACATTCCAACAACTTTTCTAAGTTCTACAATTACCATTTTCTTCTAGCACTACATTTTTCATTTTTCACCTAATATTCATATTAAAAATTTTTAATTGTCGTTATATTAAGATCTTGTGTCCAACAACTTTTAAACTAGGTCCAACAAACTTGTCTACACATCTTAGAAGAATTAAAAACATTCCAACAACTTTCCTAAGTTCTACAATAACCATTTTTTTACTAACACTACATTTTTCAATTTACACTTATTATTCATATTGACAATTTTTTTTTCATATTATTGAGTTCTGGTGTCCCACAACTTTAAAAAGTGGTCCACCAAACTTGTCTAGACATCTTAGAAGAAGAAAAAACATTCCAACAACTTTTCTAAGTTCTACAATTACCATTTTCTTCCAGCACTACATTTTTCATTTTTTCACCTAATATTCATATTAAAAATTTTTAATTGTCGTTATATTAAGTTCTTCTGTCCAACACTTTTTAAACTTGGTCCAAAAAACTTGTCTACACATCTTAGGAGAAGAACAAACATTCCAACAACCTTTCTAAGTTCTACAATCACCATTTTCTTCTAGCACTACATTTTTTATTTTACTATTATTATTCATATTAAAAATTTTTAATTGTCGTTATATTAAGTTCTTGTGTCCAACAACTTTTAAACTTGGTCCAACAAACTTGTTTACACATCGTAGAAAAAGAAAAAACATTCCAACAACTTTTCTAAGTTCTACAATCACCATTTCTTTCTAGAACTACATTTTTCAATTTACACTTATTATTCATATTGACAATTTTTTTTTCATATTATTGAGTTCTGGTGTCCCACAACTTTAAAAAGTGGTCCAACAAACTTGTCTAGACATCTTAGAAGAAGAAAAAACATTCCAACAACTTTTCTAAGTTCTACAATTACCATTTTCTTCTAGCACTACATTTTTCATTTTTTCACCTAATATTCATATTAAAAATTTTTAATTGTCGTTATATTAAGATCTTGTGTCCAACAACTTTTAAACTAGGTCCAACAAACTTGTCTACACATCTTAGAAGAATAAAAAACATTCCAACAACTTTTCTAAGTTCTACAATCACCATTTCTTTCTAGAACTACATTTTTCAATTTACACTTATTATTCATATTGACAATTTTTTTTTCATATTATTGAGTTCTGGTGTCCAACAACTTTAAAAAGTGGTCCAACAAACTTGTCTAGACATCTTAGAAGAAGAAAAAACATTCCAACAACTTTTCTAAGTTCTACAATTACCATTTTCTTCTAGCACTACATTTTTCATTTTTTCACCTAATATTCATATTAAAAATTTTTAATTGTCGTTATATTAAGATCTTGTGTCCAACAACTTTTAAACTAGGTCCAACAAACTTGTCTACACATCTTAGAAGAATTAAAAACATTCCAACAACTTTCCTAAGTTCTACAATAACCATTTTTTTACTAACACTACATTTTTCAATTTACACTTATTATTCATATTGACAATATTTTTTTCATATTATTGAGTTCTGGTGTCCAACAACTTTAAAAAGTGGTCCAACAAACTTGTCTAGACATCTTAGAAGAAGAAAAAACATTCCAACAACTTTTCTAAGTTCTACAATTACCTTTTTCTTCTAGCACTACATTTTTTATTTTACTATTATTATTCATATTAAAAATTTTTAATTGTCGTTATATTAAGTTCTTGTGTCCAACAACTTTTAAACTTGGTCCAAAAAACTTGTTTACACATCGTAGAAGAAGAAAAAACATTCCAACAACTTTTCTAAGTTCTACAATCACCATTTCTTTCTAGAACTACATTTTTCAATTTACACTTATTATTCATATTGACAATTTTTTTTTCATATTATTGAGTTCTGGTGTCCCACAACTTTAAAAAGTGGTCCAACAAACTTGTCTAGACATCTTAGAAGAAGAAAAAACATTCCAACAACTTTTCTAAGTTCTACAATTACCATTTTCTTCTAGCACTACATTTTTCATTTTTTCACCTAATATTCATATTAAAAATTTTTAATTGTCGTTATATTAAGTTCTTCTGTCCAACACTTTTTAAACTTGGTCCAAAAAACTTGTCTACACATCTTAGGAGAAGAACAAACATTCCAACAACTTTTCTAAGTTCTACAATCACCATTTCTTTCTAGAACTACATTTTTCAATTTACACTTATTATTCATATTGACAATTTTTTTTTCATATTATTGAGTTCTGGTGTCCCACAACTTTAAAAAGTGGTCCACCAAACTTGTCTAGACATCTTAGAAGAAGAAAAAACATTCCAACAACTTTTCTAAGTTCTACAATTACCATTTTCTTCCAGCACTACATTTTTCATTTTTTCACCTAATATTCATATTAAAAATTTTTAATTGTCGTTATATTAAGTTCTTCTGTCCAACACTTTTTAAACTTGGTCCAAAAAACTTGTCTACACATCTTAGGAGAAGAACAAACATTCCAACAACCTTTCTAAGTTCTACAATCACCATTTTCTTCTAGCACTACATTTTTTATTTTACTATTATTATTCATATTAAAAATTTTTAATTGTCGTTATATTAAGTTCTTGTGTCCAACAACTTTTAAACTTGGTCCAACAAACTTGTTTACACATCGTAGAAAAAGAAAAAACATTCCAACAACTTTTCTAAGTTCTACAATCACCATTTCTTTCTAGAACTACATTTTTCAATTTACACTTATTATTCATATTGACAATTTTTTTTTCATATTATTGAGTTCTGGTGTCCCACAACTTTAAAAAGTGGTCCAACAAACTTGTCTAGACATCTTAGAAGAAGAAAAAACATTCCAACAACTTTTCTAAGTTCTACAATTACCATTTTCTTCTAGCACTACATTTTTCATTTTTTCACCTAATATTCATATTAAAAATTTTTAATTGTCGTTATATTAAGATCTTGTGTCCAACAACTTTTAAACTAGGTCCAACAAACTTGTCTACACATCTTAGAAGAATAAAAAACATTCCAACAACTTTTCTAAGTTCTACAATCACCATTTCTTTCTAGAACTACATTTTTCAATTTACACTTATTATTCATATTGACAATTTTTTTTTCATATTATTGAGTTCTGGTGTCCAACAACTTTAAAAAGTGGTCCAACAAACTTGTCTAGACATCTTAGAAGAAGAAAAAACATTCCAACAACTTTTCTAAGTTCTACAATTACCATTTTCTTCTAGCACTACATTTTTCATTTTTTCACCTAATATTCATATTAAAAATTTTTAATTGTCGTTATATTAAGATCTTGTGTCCAACAACTTTTAAACTAGGTCCAACAAACTTGTCTACACATCTTAGAAGAATTAAAAACATTCCAACAACTTTCCTAAGTTCTACAATAACCATTTTTTTACTAACACTACATTTTTCAATTTACACTTATTATTCATATTGACAATATTTTTTTCATATTATTGAGTTCTGGTGTCCAACAACTTTAAAAAGTGGTCCAACAAACTTGTCTAGACATCTTAGAAGAAGAAAAAACATTCCAACAACTTTTCTAAGTTCTACAATTACCTTTTTCTTCTAGCACTACATTTTTTATTTTACTATTATTATTCATATTAAAAATTTTTAATTGTCGTTATATTAAGTTCTTGTGTCCAACAACTTTTAAACTTGGTCCAAAAAACTTGTTTACACATCGTAGAAGAAGAAAAAACATTCCAACAACTTTTCTAAGTTCTACAATCACCATTTCTTTCTAGAACTACATTTTTCAATTTACACTTATTATTCATATTGACAATTTTTTTTTTCATATTATTGAGTTCTGGTGTCCAACAACTTTAAAAAGTGGTCCAACAAACTTGTCTAGACATCGTTGAAGAAGAAAAAACATTCCAACAACTTTTCTAAGTTCTACAATCACCATTTCTTTCTAGAACTACATTTTTCAATTTACACTTATTATTCATATTGACAATTTTTTTTTCATATTATTGAGTTCTGGTGTCCAACAACTTTAAAAAGTGGTCCAACAAACTTGTCTAGACATCTTAGAAGAAGAAAAAACATTCCAACAGCTTTTTTAAGTTCTACAATTACCATTTTCTTCTAGCACTACATTTTTCATTTTTTCACCTAATATTCTTATTAAAAATTTTTAATTGTCGTTATATTAAGTTCTTCTGTCCAACAATTTTTAAACTTGGTCCAACAAACTTGTCTACACATCTTAGGAGAAGAACAAACATTCCAACAACCTTTCTAAGTTCTACAATCACCATTTTCTTCTAGCACTACATTTTTCATTTTTTCACCTAATATTCATATTAAAAATTTTTAATTGTCGTTATATTAAGATCTTGTGTCCAACAACTTTTAAACTAGGTCCAACAAACTTGTCTACACATCTTAGAAGAATTAGAAACATTCCAACAACTTTCCTAAGTTCTACAATAACCATTTTTTTACTAAAACTACATTTTTTAATTTTTCACCTAATATTCACATTAAAAAATTTTTTTTTCATATTATTGAGTTCTGGTGTCCAACAACTTTCAAAAGTGGTCCAACAACCTTGTCTACACATCTTAGAAGAAGAAAAAATATTCCAACAACTTTTCTAAGATCTACAACTACTATTTCTTTCTAGCACTACATTTTTCAATTTACACTTATTATTCATATTGACAATTTTTTTTTCATATTATTGAGTTCTGGTGTCCAACAACTTTAAAAAGTGGTCCAACAAACTTGTCTAGACATCTTAGAAGAAGAAAAAATATTCAAACAACTTTTCTAAGTTCTTCAATTACCATTTTCTTCTAGCACTACATTTTTTATTTTACTATTATTATTCATATTAAAAATTTTTAATTGTCGTTATATTAAGTTCTTGTGTCCAACAACTTTTAAACTTGGTCCAACAAACTTGTTTGCACATCGTAGAAGAAGAAAAAACATTCCAACAACTTTTCTAAGTTCTACAATCACCATTTCTTTCTAGAACTACATTTTTCAATTTACACTTATTATTCACATTGACAATTTTTTTTTCATATTATTGAGTTCTGGTGTCCAACAACTTTCAAAAGTGGTCCAACAAACTTTTCTACACATCGTAGAAGAAGAAAAAACATTCCAACAACCTTTCTAAGTTCTACAATCACCATTTTCTTCTGGCACTACATTTTTCATTTTTTCACCTTATATTCACATTAAAAATTTTTAACTGTCGTTATATTAAGTTTTTGTGTCCAACAACTTTTAAACTTGGTCCAACAAACTTGTCTACACATCTTAGGAGAAGAAAAAACATTCCAACAACTTTCCTAAGATCTACAATCACCATATTTTTACTTGCACTACATTTTTCAATTTACACTTATTATTCATATTGACAGTTTTTTTTTCATATTATTGAGTTCTGGTGTCCAACAACTTTCAAAAGTGGTCCAAAAAACTTGTCTACACATCTTAGAAGAAGAAAAAACATTCCAACAACCTTTCTAAGTTCTACAATCACCATTTTCTTCTGGCACTACATTTTTAATTTTTTCACCTAATATTCATATTAAAAATGTTTAACTGTCGTTATATTAAGATCTTGTGTCCAACAACTTTTAAACTTGGTCCAACAAACTTGTCTACATATCGTAGAAGGAGAAAAAACATTCCAACAACCTTTCTAAGTTCTACAATCACCATTTTCTTCTGGCACTACATTTTTAATTTTTTCACCTAATATTCATATTAAAAATGTTTAACTGTCGTTATATTAAGATCTTGTGTCCAACAACTTTTAAACTTGGTCCAACAAACTTGTCTACATATCGTAGAAGGAGAAAAAACATTCCAACAACCTTTCTAAGTTCTACAATCACCATTTTCTTCTAGCACTACATTTTTCATTTTTTCACCTAATATTCACATTAAAAATTTTTAATTGTCGTTATATCTAAGACAAAGAAATAATTGGCATAACGCAAATTAAAAAACTTTTTATTTTTATAGTGATTTTCTTTTTATTAAACTTTGATTTCACAACATTTGTTATTCTTGTTTTGTAAATAGCATTGTGTGTGGTTTTATCTTTCTTGAGTCTTTACATCTATTAACTCGTAAGGACAAGTCATCATGGCATTCCCAATATCCATGTGTCCGTCTACAATACGTTACATAGTGAGACACACTTCCCTCTAATCCTTGGACAAAAGCTATGACTGCTACAAATCTGTATCTGTAATTATATTATTATCATGAACATACATTGTTTAGATTTATAAGTAATTATGATTTATTTTTTTAAGACTTATTTTTTTTTATTAAGGTTTTAAATTATTTCATCTTACTTATATTCATTTATATTTATATTGAGTGGTATGTCTTCTAGCTTACATTCTATGTCCATACCTTGGTACATAATTGTGTCAAACCAAATATGCTGGTTAAGTGTTTTTGTGACAACTATAGTACCATTGCAACCACTGTGATAACATTTTCTATTATATGTAACAACTGGGTCTGGTTTCATATTGTCTATGGCATTTTGCATTTGTTTAAATCCTCCTAATAAAAAATAATATGTACATTTTAAGCGCAGTGTTTGTTTTAGTTATTTTATTTAATATCAACTTTTCGTATTTGTATATTATTTTACCGTTTATATTGTAATCGTATTTATGTTATATTATTATGTATAGAAATCTGAATAGAACCAAATCAGAACAATAAAATAGGTATTCTCTATATAATTATTATGATTCAATAATGATATAGTGTGCATGTTTTTAGAAGCTCGTGCTCTATAATCCCTAGCGGTAAGTAAAACTCTAAAAAATATAATATAAATATTACAAAACAAATACTAAACAAAATATATGAATTGTAGTTGTTATTGTTGACAAAATTATTGCGTACACATGTAGCACACAAAAGTATACACAACTATTGATACTTTTTTATTATAGGTATTACATTGACGATTATTACAATATTTTATGCATGTGTCATTTTTACCAGTGTGTCCAGTGTTATTTTACTCACTGTTTATGAGGTTTTTATGGTACTTGTATACTTTTACCAATTGATTTTACCTTTTGATTTTTTTTTTGTTTTGAATACTAGCTATATTATATAGTTTGTATTTAATGTGTTGGTTAGGTATATATTAATATCGTTTTTTATAGATTATACTTTACATTTCATGTGCAGTTTCCGCAGTACAAAATGTAAATTGAAATTATATACTGTTCTCGCCTTGATCACCTAATATACTAATTCCAACTCTGTTTAATTATTTAAATTGTAAACTTATATTAATTTATATTAATATAATTTAGCTATTCAAGCCGTCGTAATATATCAGTCACATTTATATACACCATTCAACGGTTGTAGGGATTCTTCGTTATATGTTCACTAACAGTTAAACTAAACAACTGTAAGAAGTCGTCGTACAATTTCCTAAAATTAGTTCTTTGTGTGCATAAATCATTAAACATTGTAATATATTACATTGCAATGCAATGCTATGTGTCCACAGAACAAAAAATAAATTTAATTCACTTGAAATATATAATATAATAATAATACCAATCACATCACCAAACGGTATCATTTCATAATGAGTCAGTCAATATATGTTTAGTAATCTTTTAAATATTTCCTTATAGTTACGTCAACTCGAGATACGTCAGCCCACCAGAAGCTGTCTGGCGATTGTTTTCGTACAATTTGCACGGCAAAAGTCACGTGGTCGTCAGGCTTCCCGTTCACCTGGAGGATCGTCAGAACGTGTACTTTTCGCCGGGCCAAGCAGAAGAACGGCTACAGAACGAAGCTGTACGTCACACAAAACTCACGCAGTTCTTCGCGCTCAACGCGACCGACGTGGCGGCTCGACAATACTTGTACCACGACATACCAACGCATTACACCTGGCAGCAAAATGTCAAACAATGGCGTGAATCGGATGACAAACGTTACATTGGCTCGGATGTACGTAGTGAACCCAATGGACCGGGACCGTTTTCACTTGAGATTGCTACTTCTGAACCGAAGAGGCCCGCAGTCCTTTCGCGACATAAGGACGGTGGACGGGGTCGTTCACGAAACATACACGGCGGCTGCGATTGCACTCGGACTATTGGAAGACGACCTAGCGTGGCGGAATTGTTTGGATGAATCGGCGTTGGTGGACACACCGCGCCAACTGCGGTATCTGTTCGTCACTATACTGGTGTTCTGCATGCCGTCAGACCCGCTGGCGTTGTACCGGGCAAACGAAGCACACCTGATGGAGGACTTCAACCGGCGTCTCCAAGACGTCGACCGCGCGAGGGCCGCGTGCCTGGCAGCCATCGAGGATCTACTTCGGGGGCACGGAAAGTCACCCTCGGTCGACTACGGTTTGCCCCTCGCTGACCCGCTTCTACTGGAACCGCTGCAGGACGACAACGAGCTATTCCGAGAAATAGACGCGGCGGCACGGTGGGCCCGACAAGTGGACAACTTGAACGCCGAACAGCGAATGGTGTACGACCGCGTGACGGCGGCCGTTGAAGACCCAGACGAGGTGTCGCGAACTTTCTTCGTCGACGGACCCGGAGGTACAGGAAAAACTACACTGTACGGATGCCTGATATGGTCACTTCGGCAGCTTCGGCGGGAGGTGTTGAGCGTTGCGTTCACCGGGATCGCAGCGTCGCTCATGGACTGCGGCATGACCGTGCACTCGACGTTCAGACTTAAGTTCGGCACGCTGACCGAAGACTCGACGTCCTCCATCAGCTTGCAGTCCGAGAGAGCGCAGAGGATACACAACGCGGCGCTCATCGTCTGGGACGAAGCCCCCATGTCACCGGGACTGCAACTGACGGTGGTGGACCGCCTGCTCAGGGACGTCATGGATAAGCAATTAGTACCGTTCGGCGGTAAGACCATGCTGTTCGCCGGCGACTTCAGACAGATATTGCCCGTGATCCGGAGAGGGAAGAGAGCCGATATCGTCATGTCGTCGATCAAGAACAACGGTCTTTGGAACGTCATGGAGCGCTTCGATCTGGTCCAGAATATGCGCGCGGGAAACGACGCGGACTTTGCGTCTTGGTTGCTTCAGCTCGGCAACGGCCAACTGCCCGCGGTCGACGGCGTTCCGGACACCGTGCAAATCCCGCAGGAAATGGTGTGCGACGTCGCCGATTTAATCGATTTCGTGTATCCGCAGCAAATGTCGTTGGCCAACATCGACGAATTTGCTCGGAGAGTCGTCGTGTGTCTCACCAACGAAGAGTGCAGAGGTATCAACGCGGACGTGCTGGAGCGCGTCGACGGCAATTCGGAGACCTACCAGGCCGTCGACACCGCGGAGGTGGACGCGGCCGACGAAGTGGCCAATTTCCCCACAGAGTTCCTCAACACTTTGGTACCGGACGGCCTGCCGCCGTTCCGGCTCGAGTTGAAGGTGGGGTGCATCTTCATGTTGCTCAGAAATCTCGATCCGAGGAGACGACTGTGCAACGGTACGAGGTTGGTGGTCACCGAACTGCGACGTCACAATTTCAAGGCGAGGATTTTGGGCGGTGACCCACAGGACGACGACATCGTCCTGCCCAAGATACCGCTCACGTCCAGCGGTGAGGACGACCTGCCCATTCCCATGCGGCGCACTCAATTCCCGGTGAGGTTGTCGTTCGCCATGACCATCAACAAGTCGCAGGGTCAGACGTTCGACAGGGTAGGTTTGCTTCTGACGACGCCCCCGTTCACTGGCAGCTGTACGTGGCGTTTTCGAGGGTGAGAAACGCACAGCCCGTGAAAGTCGGCATCGACATACGATCTATTCGTCACCAAGAACATCGTGAACAGAGAAGTTCTGTAATGCAATAAGTGGTAAGTATATTCTAGGTGACGTCCGGTGATGGTGATAGTCGGTTGACTTTAAACCTGACACGTGTAACATATTTTTCAAACATAATACGTTACACCGCTGTTATACTGGTCTGTGTACTACATGCACCCGATGATAGTCTGGTTGACTTTAAACCTAACATGTGTAACAGTTTTTTCAAACTTAATACGTTACACCGCTGTTCTACGTGGTCTCCGTGGAGGTATTATGTGATACCTAACATGTGTAACATATTTTTAAAACATAATACGTTACACCGCTGTTATACTGGTCTGTGTACTACATGCGCCCGATGATAGTCTGGTTGACTTTAAACCTAACATGTGTAACAGTTTTTTCAAACTTAATACGTTACACCGCTGTTCTACGTGGTCTCCGTGGAGATAGGTACTTCATGATGACCTTGCCTTCGGGCTAAACGGAGAGAAAGTTTGACAACCTCCTCGTGGTTCTCTCTGGATGATGTGAATCATATAGTGAATCTATAATGTGAAGCCGTAACTAATCGTCGCCTCAGAATGAAAAGGTTCTAAATCAATTTTTTTGAAAAATGGTTTTTTTGCATATAATCATTTATAATTTTTTGTTGTATAATTCAATCTTGAAATCGGATCGATCCGTTGATTATTCAATGAGATACAGAGAATGAAAAGGTTCTAACTCATAAAAACGTGAATGATAAGCGCGAAACCTAGAAATATCAGTTACAACCTTTTCACTCTAAACAATAATTAAGAATGAAATAGTTCTAAACGGTCTTAAATGTAATATCTCAGAATGAAAAGGTACCGTTATAATACGGTTATACACTTATACCACTGGTACAATATAAATTATTATTGTGCCATAATAAAATATTATTCCAGCATTCCAGCATAAATTTACCGTCTATTTTTGTTTTGTTGAGGTGATAAGGTAGGTAATACCTACCCAGATAGCATTTTCGTAATGATAATATCTAATTATTATCATATCTTCATTATAAAAATAATATTATCAAATAAATATCAATACAATTTCAAATAATTATTTTGTAACATAATATTATAAAAAATTGAATAATATGACATCATAAACGAAATGATAAATTGATAATCTGAATTAATTGTCATTATGTTATTAAAAACGAATTATCTAAAATATATTTTGGATATTATAATATTATGATATTAAAACAGAAATAATAATATTTTAGTCTGAAAATGTGTTTAATATATTATCAAAACCGAAATACCTAAATTATATTTTGAAATTATTAATATTATGATATCATAATTGAAATAATAAACTACAATTCTTAAAATATGATTATTTTGCTATAAAAAATAAAATGTCTAAATCATATTCTGAATTTGTTAATATTATGGTATAATAATTGAAATAATAAAATATTATTCTGAACATATAATTTTTATGTAATTATAAAACAAAAATAATTATAATATAAAATATGATTTTTAATTGTACCTGAATTATATATAATATAGGTAGGTACATGCGTGTATTGAATTGTAAACTATTGAGAAAACAAAAACTGTTTTATATCTTTTTAATTGTAAACTGCCCACTGTGTTTTTGTGTTTATGTAAAGTACTAAAGTATAATAATTGTCCACATTGTCCATTCAAATAGGGCATTGTAATTAGTCAGGGGCTCAGGGCATTATAATTTATAAACATATATATATATATATTGACAGTAATAATATTTAGGTAATTTAGCTACAATAACTATTTTTTTAAAACCCAAACCCCCCTCTGGGCTCTGGCTACTTCACTGTGTGTCTGTAAGTAGGTTGTAAGTACCTACAGAGAAAAGTTGGGAATATTGATAAATCATTATTTGAATACAAAATATATATAGGTGTGATGGTCAAATTGTAGGAGCGTACAGCGAGTTATATATGTATTTGTGTATATTCTATTATTTAATATAATATATATAAGTATTATAATTTAGATTTGTAAAACTAGTTGGTATTGACTATTTTTTTTTATATTACGAAAATTACTATTATATACAATATTAATATAGAACTATATAATATAATAAGAGACGAAAAATTGTATTATTGTATACTGCGTGTATAAGTGATCCCTCACTATTCACTAACGTTTATAAAATGAGACAATGAGTTCTACCTTCTACAATAACAACTTGGTATCGCATTGTCGCGCAGTGTCGTGCAGAGTAGACAGGATGGACGAAGGTGAGATTAAATTACGCAGTCAGTGTTTAAAAGAAATATAAGCATGTTTTTATTAAGTGATTAAAAATAAAAATGTGTGGATAGAAGTCCAGGGTTTGCGCTAAGAATATTTTAGAACTGCACAAGTAGATAGGTACCTGAACTTGGCTTGTATACACATTTTGGCAGTGGTGGTTCTGGTAGTATTTTTTCGGTGAGGCAACCTATGTATCACCCCCCCCCCCCCCCCCATACAAAATTAGAATTCACAATAAATGTAATTTAAAAACATAAAAATAATTATAATTGTATGAATGCTAATAATATACTTGTTTCGTATAGTAAATAATAAAGTAAGTGATAGATAGGTAATAAACAGAGCATTTTAAAATTTGGTAGTTCTGAAAAGGACCTTTTGAGTAGGCCAACAAAACATTTTTTGTATATAATGACTCCCACATAACCAAGAGTGTTGTTGATATAAATTTGGATTAAATGACCTACAGAATACCTTACTTAGATTCTTGTCAGGAGCCAAAGCTTACAAAATCGGAATAGGCTTACCCACTTTTAGCAAATCATTTTTATTATCAGAATGCCATCGTCGAAACGGGGTCTCCAACAACATAACTACCACGTCTGTCACTGGATACGTCATAACTCCAACAGTAATTAATTTAATAATGTTTATTACAAAAAACTGCAGCGTTATTTTAACGTAGACGTTAAGACGAACCAGAACCACCGAAAAAGTGTAAGACACAACTACAAAAGCGACTATTCGTACAAGACGTCAAGACAGAAATTGAGAAATGACTAATGACAAATATAAAATTATTATCAATAGATATTACAACGGACAATGGTTAATTAGGAGTATTAGGACTGTCCCGAGTCTCGATTGTAACAATAACATCTTTACTGATAAGTGATAATGTGTTTTTACGTTGAAATGCCGGCTGATATTCCTGTATACCGAGTCTATTTTTAGTACATAAGGCGATGTTAGTCGAGCCTCACAATGATCATTGCGCATGCGCAACTCTAGTTATTTAATAGTCGAGTGCATTCGCGTACATACGCTTGTGTGTGTAATTCATGTACACAATAGTACATACTCTGAGGCGGAGTTGAACGGTGCCTTCTGACGTCATCGGAACATTGCCGCCGGTTGAAACACCAGCGTTTGTTTACGTAATAATTATTTCATACATTTCTTATCGGTTTATCACTATTTTTGGTAATAAATACTTAATGATAATATGATTTACCATTTACAATATAATAAATGATAATTCATTTTGTTAAACTTGGCAAAGAAGATTTTTTTCTCAAATAAAATCATAAAAACGTTAAAAATTATTATCGAAATATGTACCTATATGCTATCGGTGGGCCAAAAATTATACTTTAATAGTATTTTTTACTTAAAATTGTAGGTTAGGCGGCGCCTCACTTGCCTCACCCCCAAAACCGCCACTGCATTTTGGCATGAGAGAATACCATGCTCAAATTTTTTACAACATGAATATAAAGATAAATATACCTAGTTAAATTAAATATACCTTACACTACAATGTAATCTAGCTCTGGAACAAAATATTTACCTATAAACATTTTTATATTTCAAACAAAATTCAAAAATGTTAAAATCAATAAAATATATTCAAACGTTTTAAACTAGGTAACTAATATTAATGAAAAAATAAATAAAAATTAACAAAACATATTTATTAATATCAAATATCTTATAATATGCTTCAAATGACAATTTTATTTTTTTATTTTTAACATCATCATGATCATCATCTGAACCTAAATTATCATAGATATATTTATCATCTGCTTCCTTAAATAGTCCATTAAAATAATTTTGTTTTTTCCCCTTTATTCTCATAATAACTCTGTGTTTTTTTTTAGTTAACCAAATCTTTTGGATTCCAATCATATAATGGTGGCATGTTATAATTAATGAATAAATACATATTTTCTGTTTCTAACGACATTCTTGAACGCATTGGAGATTTTAATAAATTGCTTGCACTAATCAAACGCTCTACGTCAGCACTGTATGGTTTAGCTGCTAATATTCTGGCTAATAAAATAGTTATATTTTTAAAGTGTATTGTTGATGTAGACAAATTTGAGACTATTTGATTTAAATGCATTTTTCGAAGTTCATAAATATTACTTATATTCAATAGTTCATCATACTATTCATACTCTAGTGATAAATCCCGTCACAGTTCTTTGCTATTCCTGAACAATTTGATAAAAGTGACTTACGAGGTTTTGCTGTGTAGCCAACGATGTCCTAATGTCTCGATAATATAATTTGATTATTATGAATTATTATAACTTTAATACAAATCGTTTTGGTCTATATTATACTATTATCTATAGTATATTAGTTATTGTTTTACAATGCTAAAATAGGTAGGTAGCAATAAGTACTGCACAATTAGCGTTTTAGAACTGCACAATTTGTGTTGTAATTGCACATTAGCGCAAACCCTGGATAGAACGATAAGTATCTGCCCGAGAAATGAGTTACTAAATTATTGGGAGTGACTTCGATCCGGCGGCGATGTTAATATAAGGAGCAGGCGTCCAGCTAGGCTTAATATAATAATAAATAATTTAATAATATTATACATTATATAATAATATTATATATTATTATAATAGCATATAGAACATGTTCTATGATTATATAGTATTGTTATGGACGCGAACTTGGCGATTCCACACAAATAAAATAAAACGAGTTTAAATTACTTTGGCTCAAAATAATATTCTTTATTTAATTGTAATAACGTTTAATTATATGAAATGCTCTGAAATAGTCTGTAATGGTCTGTTGTGACACCAACACTCTACTGCCTGCTACGTGTGCGAGCCCCGCATACGAGCTGGTCGTCCGTTCAAAAAGGGTTTATTCAGCAGATTCCTTAGACCAGTTGTATGGAGAAGGGAGTCCTGCTCGCCTGTGTCACACACGTATCAGTTTACAATATGATTAAACATAAATTTACATTTATACTACAAGGACTATAGAATAATATTACTAACAGTATTCAGGGGTTCTTAACACCCCTACCCTTAAATGGAACATGGGGGCTTAATAGTCCCTATTTTCCTTTACATAAATTAACTTAAATGTTCAATTATTTTCTGAGAGCTCGGTTTCTGCAAGATCCGGCTTGTACATTTTCGTATTATTCTTTCTAACTTTGAATATAATGAAAATATTTAATACAATGAGACAACTAATAAATATATATAATAATACTATATGTACATCTATCATTATACAACTTGGAGGTTCTGAGGGTAGTTTCTCTAAAGTATTCAATTCTTGTAAGCTGTGTGTGAATTCAGTGAGATCTTTTATGATCTGTACATTGATAATACTTTGGGGTATTAGTGAATTTAACAATTTTGTAAAAGAGTGTTTGACATTAAATTTAGAATTTTCAGGAACTAAATCAGCATAAGTGTTTGCTCTTATGTGATTAGAGGGTAGTAATAATGTTTTTTCCGTGTGTATGTTACATGCTGTGATAATAGTCAATCGACCTACACCATAAATCTCAAGAGTAAATGTTCTGGCTGGATTTTCGCAGTATATTGTTATTATATCAGATTGTGTGTAGAATAACCAAGAATTTGACTGAGGGAGTAGGTTCCACACAGATGCATTTGTTGTCACAAATTTTATATTGCAAGTATCGGGGAAGTTCTGTGGTTTTAACATGAGCGAAATTTCGCATATGCTTGACTTAGATTTATGATGGACCGGTTGACTATTTTTACAAAGTGTATATGATTGTACCTCCCTGCACATTTCCCATTGCTTATTTGTCAACGAGAAAAACTTTTGCGTATCATAACTAGTTGCTATAATCTCCATACTAGGGTCAATTAAGATAAAGCTCTGGCTGTCATATATAATAGGTAACGGAATTACTTTATAGGCATTGAAGTCAATGGTTTGTACTAGTGGAATTTTTATTACAAATATAAGGTATTGACCTTTATGACCAATTGTTATTTCAGAAATTTTTATGAAATCGGAAATAGATTCTGTTTTAATCTCAAGTGGGAAAGTCGTCCCTATTGGGATGTTTGCTTTAATTTCACGAAGTTCTGTTAACCAACGCTGGGTGTGCAATACACTGGTGTGTAATTTCCCATGTAAGGCAGAATCAATTATTGCCAAAAGATTTTGTGTCTCATATGCGTATTGATTCAGTAGGACTTCGAAGAAAAGAGTCTGTTCTAATAGCGTTGTTCTGATCTTTATTTGATCAATGTCCTTTGCGTTTTTCTTGGCTTGTTCGCTTAGTAGCTGAATGTTCTGTTCAAGTTTTTGCTGGTTTGTTAATATCTGGTTTAATGTGTTATTATGTTCATTGGTTGTCAATTCAATGATTCGAGTTTGCTCCGATGATAAATTGATATCTTTTACTTTATTTTTCACTAATTGAGTTATTTTGTTGAAGATTAATCCGAAATCAATGTTCTCAACATTACCGAATAGTACGTTGGCCACCCGACTAACGGCATTGCTAAGTCCACGACGGGTTCTACTTTTAGACTGATCATTGTTTCCTATAGTTGATAAAATATTTTGGTGAATTTGATCAATTTCATGGAGGTATGGAACTGTTGCTTGCGCAAACTGTCGGCTTTTCTGGGTTTTCAATTTTCTGACGTATTTCACTACAGAGTTGAGATGTAGTATTATAAAATCTGGATAACGCTAGGTATTTCGTTGTGTAATATTCTAGATTAAGGAAATTTATTAGCTTCCAGTCGGAGTCTGTTACTTTTAGTTTGCCTAGGAATTTGTAATAAAGTCCTTCCGTGTTGTTGAAATATGTTATTGCGGCTACATCCGTGGGTGGAAAATTCTGACATTCCGTCATCTTTATTTGTACGACTATTGAGGTGACAAGCAGGTACCCAATGAATATTGTTGAATTGTTCATTTTCAATTTTCTGTAAAACAGTGATGGATTATCATTAGTATCATTCATAGAATGGTTTTAATAGGTTTGGATGAACCTTTTGCCTTTTTGCCTTTTTCTCTATTGTTACGTTTTTATTGATAGGGTCAACTTCTAAAACTTCAAAAGGGCCTAACCATTTTGGAGTTAATTTATTGATTGAGGTTTTGTCTTGTAACAGAACCTTCTGTCCTGCCTCAAAGATTCTGTTATTGGCATTTTTGTCATATTGAACTTTTGATTTGTGTTTGGCTTCAATCAAATGTTTTTTAGCTATTGCATGTGATTCTTGCAATTGCTTCTTGATTTCAAACTGGTAATCTTCATAGTTATATCGAGGTTCTGCTTCTTTTAATAAGGATGAGGGAATTGCAACTGGAGTCCCATATACCTATTCGTAAGGTTGATATTTAGTTGCTGAATGAACTGTAGAATTGTGACAGAACATTGCATATGGAATTTTCACATCCCAATTCAATGGATCCTTGTCAATAAAATTTCGGAGATATTCTCCCAGAGTACGGTGACTTCTCTCCAGAGAACCATTACTCTGAGGGTAGTACGGGGTTGTTGAAGTCTGCTTTATCTTAAGAAGGTAACAGACTTCCTTGAAAACTTTGCTTAGAAACTCTGTACCACAATCGGTTACAAGGCTCTGTGGTAGACCATGCAAACACACGAACTGAGTTACAAAGTGATGTGCTACAGTATTAGCTTCGTGGTTTTCCATTGGAGCTGCCCATGCGAATTTCGTTAAGTCGTCGAGTAGCGTTAGGACAAAAGAATTCCCTTTATGGGATCTTGGTAAAGGTCCCACTACATCCAAAAATATCTTCTCGAATGGTCGGCTAGAAGTAGTTGTGATCATCATACGCTCTTTAAATGGTTTATTCCCTATTTTGTTTTTTTGACATATAGGACATTTCTTAATAAAATTTCGGATTTGTTTTCTCATCCCCTTCCAGTTACACTGGGCATATATTCTGTTAAAAGTCCTAGTTACTCCTTGATGACCTCCTAGTGGTGTATCATGGAATTCGGATATTAATTGGAGTTTATCATCTTCGGATAATTCCTCCTTAGTATAGACGCTGACATAGATTGTAGTATTTTTAAAAATGTAACGAAGCATTTTGCGGATTTCCTCCCATTTGAGTCCATCCAGTCCACATCCTATTCTAGGACAAGCGAGTTTGGTGATTTGCTTTTCCTCACAAAGTAACTTAAGTCTTTGTAAACAATTGAATATTGACTGATAGGTTGGTTTCTGCCAACTATGTAACTTCGTTATTAAGTAGAAAATTGTTCGGTCCTCTACACGTAAAAATATAACATCCTCAAGTGATTTCTCTTGTTGGCGTAGTTGTTGTATTTGTCCAAATCTTCGCCTAAATTGGAGGGCTATGCCTCTAGACATTTTGAGATCTGTGGAAACACAGTGCGCCAGAGAAGTGTCGGATGATGTACTAAAGATGTCGCCTGCTATCTCAGTAACATTAGACGTAGGTGAGTCATTTGAATTTAAAAATATCTGATACGATTCTGTTTTATTTGATGATTCTAAAGTGTCTGAAGATTCTGAAATCCTGGAAAATTCTGTAGTGTCTGTTGATTTTGGACTCTCTGTAGATTCTGTAGTATTTGTAGGTTTCGAAATTTCTGTAGATTCTGTATTCTCTGAAGATTTCGGGATTTGTTCGTTTCTCAATGTTTGTGCTCTGGTTGTGACTCTGATTCTGCTCAATGCATCGGCATTTGTATTGTTGCATCCTGGCTTATATTGAATCTGATACTGGTATTCTTCCAGCTTAAGCCTCCATCGGGTTAATCGTGATCCAGGATCCTTGACATTGAAAAGCCAAGTAAATGCTCGGTGATCAGTGATAATGTTGAACTCCTGGCCCAGTAAATAGGGTCGAAATTGTTTAACTCCCCAGATTATGGCGCACAATTCCTTTTCTGTTGTGCTATAATTTTGCTCTGCCTTATTTAATGTTCGTGAGGCATATTCGAACGGGAGATCTTTTCCAATTGGGCCTTGTGATAACACACATCCTCTTGCGTAATTACTAGCGTCACATGTGAGGTTGAATGTTTGGTTAAAATCGGGGTATTGCAACAGAGGTTCATTGGTGAGGACATTTTTTAAATCTTCAAAAGCTTTTTGACATAAATCGGACCACTTAAACTCAACGTCTTTTTTCAATAACGACGTGAGTGGTTTTGCAATTTTCCCGTAATCAGGTATGAATCTTCTATAATATCCTGATAAACCAAGGAAGGATTTTATATCCTTGCTGTTCTTTAGGATTGGGTAATCCATTACACATTGAATTTTCTGTGGGTCTGGGCGCACTCCCTGATCCGTAATTACATGTCCCAAGTAATTCACTTCTTTCCTCATAAATTCACATTTTGTTGGTGGAAGTTTCAGATTGAACTGTCTTAATCTTTCAAAAACTTCTCGAAGTTTCTTCGAATGATCTGGAATATCTCGAGCGTATATTATGATATCATCTAGATATACAAATGTTTTTAGTCCATTTAATCCTGTTAAAACTGTATTCATCAGTCTCTGGAATGTGGCGGGTGCTCCTTTTAATCCGAATGGAACACGTTGGAATTCAAAGTGTCCTCGCTCGATGGAAAATGCTGTCCTTTCCTTATGATCTGGATGCATCTTTACTTGGTGATAACCTTGGGCCAAATCTAAAGTAGTGTAATACCTAGATTTCCCTAATTGGTCCAATATATCTGTTATGTTCGGAAGTGGATATGCGTCTCCACTGGATATATGGTTGAGTTTCCTAAAATCAACACATATTCGATATTGGACTACACCGTCACGATCTGGTTTTTTAGGGACAACTAGCAAGGGCGCATTCCAAGGGCTCTTACTAGGTGTTATTATTCCATCTTCTTCCCATTGTTTCACTTGTTTGTTTATTTCTTCCTTGTGTTTGAAGGGAAGTCTGTACGGGCGTTCATTGATTGGCTGAGTTGCCGTTGGTATATTTATCTCGTGATAAACCGCTTCTGTGTTTGTTAGTTTATCTCCTTCTAAATGGAAAATGTCTGTATATTGTTCACAAATAGAGATGAGAGATTCTTGCTCTTCTGAATTTAACTGATCGGTTCGTAGGACACTTCTCAGTTTGGTTATCCTGCTACTCTCGTATGAAGTTTCTGCTTGGCTGACCAGCGTATGTACCATGGCTGTATTAAATTTTTCTATATTAAATTTGTTTACATGCGAAGTCGTTAATTCAAACGCTTCTTCTTTTGGATTCATGACAGTCACAAGTACACACCCGTCTCGTACATTATTAACGGTATTACTACACATTAACACCTCACCAATAGTCTGCGCAGAGACTAAAAGTGTTTCCCCTTCATGAAAATTTGGGGCTGGGATAGCTACTAGAATTTCAGTACGTGCTGGAATTATGGTGCGTGTGTCATGTGCAGAGATAATTTCGTCATCTGTGGGTAGAGTAAGTTCGTTCGTCTGATAATTTATAATAGTCTGGTTCCCAGTTATAAAAGGTTTTCCGAGAATTCCATCATGGGGTATCGGAAAAGCTGGATGTATTACGTGAAATTCTGTAGGTATAGTGCGACTTCCAACTTGTATCCCGATAGTAGTGTACCCTATGGTCTTCACTAGCTGATCGCTAATTCCCCTTAAATGATAGATAATTTCTTCATATACTATCACTTCGTCTCTGAGTGTATTAATTTTGATCAAATTTAAATCACTCCCGGAATCGATTAGGAATTTTACATTCGGATTGATGGTCTGAAATGTTCTGCATGTTAAGTGATGATCTGTCAATTTAGAAACTATTGGGTACGCTCTGCAAAAGATATCTCGGCTATTTTGATGTTCCCTACCGGGCGTCCCCCGGAAGGGCCCGGTTGTTGGGAGTTTTCCGCCTGCTTATTGTCAGCATCATTTCTTTTTGATTGTACATACTTCAATTTTCGGCACACCTCTTTCGTATGCCCGGGCTTCTTACAATACTGGTAGGTCACCGTGCTAACTGTAGCGACTGGTGCTGGAGTAGTATTCTGTTTGGATTTCTTGTTGTCTGCTTTTGCATATCGACAATCTCGTGCCCAATGCCCAGATTTTTTGCAGACATTACATACTCCTGGTTGGGTTTTTGAGGTCGCTGCTGGCTTATATAATTTTTTGGATTCCTCTGACGATTTTCTTACTATTTCTTCTTCCCGAGCCGCTTGAATGGCGTTAAAAAGAGAATCTGGATGTCTGGCTTTTATATAATTTTTTAAATCTCCTAAACCTTCAATAAATACCTGTAGGGCTTGTCTTTTTATTGTTCTCTCTAGTGCTTGTGCTACCTCGATTGTACATCCCATGGTTTCTTGTTCAATAATCGTATTTTGAAGAGCCTCTACTTCCTTGGAATAAGTTGATATATCCATTCCTGTTTTTTGTTTTGTAGCATATAAAGACTGATACAAGTGTTGGGTAGTTCTTTGGGGTTCCAAATTTGATTTTAGAAGATCCCTTAATTCTTCCCAAGACTCAAAGTTTTGATATTTTACAACCTGTCGGGCCTTTCCCGTTAATCTGGTTTGAATTGCTTGTACCAACCATGGAATAGCTGTAGGTACCGTACAGGATACAGCAAAGTCACATTTCTCCAGGAATACTTCCACTTGCTCGGTGTTCTCGCCATCAAGTGATTTTGGCAATAGTCTGATTGCGTCTTGTAGTCCTATCTGGTTGCTGGACATCACCTCTACTGTCTGAGGGACATTTCGTATCCTGAGTGCCTCTTGTACCTGTTGGTTAATGATCTGTGACAGTTGATCTTCTGTGACAGTCAAAGTTCCCGCATTAGCGTTTTGTACTGTTTCCTTTTGTTGGTTTCCCGGTTCGTTTTCCATGTTTGATTGATCGAGTTTAATTAGATCTTCAGTCCAATCAATTCGATTTCTTGAGTAACTCTCCTCTAATTCTTGTTGTACTGAATTTGTTGTGTCTTCGTAATCCTTTATTTGTTCTGAATTTTCTGTTTGTGCTGGATTTTCTGTATGTTCGGAATGTTCCGTGTTCGAAATGGTTGTCTTTGTGACGACGTTGTTTATACTCTGATCTACTTTTTGTAGTTCATTAGATACGTTAACTAATAAATTATTTGTGGCTATCGATAAATCTGTTTCCCTAACAAGCAAATGATCTACCGTAATATCAGCGACTTCCCTCTCAGAAGTAGGGTCCTGCGAATTCGAATACCTAACAGTTAAACTAGTCCTTGAAGTTGGAATAGGGGGCTGAAGACTATCAGTAGTTGAAACGCTATGTTCCTCTGTTGAATTATTTTTGTCCTCAGAATTATTCATTAACCCCCTTTTTTTTTTTTTTTTTTTTGACTAATAAGCAATAGAATAGCAGTTACAAATAGGCAATCACTACTCACAGGCAAAGCAAGACAGACAAAATTAATATAATAGTAATTATAATAATAATAGTATAACAAGTTATAGTAGTATGCTATATATAGAAAAAAAAAAATATTTTAACTCACGAGGATCGATGTATATTTACTAACATCCTGTCCATTGTGGAGATGATTGAATTCGATGTTGAAATGTTCCGGAAATTGGTGTGTTGATTGATCGCGTACTCCTCTATAAACGACGACTATCCTTTTCGACTGCAATGTTCGGATTTGAAGTTCTACGCCCCGAAACAGCTGGCGCGGGGACCAATAATTATTATTGGATTTCGATAAATTATTCTGTTTTTACGTGAATACCGGTGATTATGGTAGTACACGTAATATACGTAGTATACGATTTGCCTGTGTATTATTATACACGATAATATCACGTATTTACGTTTTGTTTGTTTACGTCAGCGGCGGCGCGTACTATATTACGGCGGCGGCGACGGCGGCGGCGCGTACACTATGACGGTAGCAATTTCACGGTCACGACCCGATTTCTTCACGGTGTCTCGATCGAATGGCCGTTGGTCACTGTGTGGCGCTTGAATCGCGGTAACTCTCGTTTGCACTACTAGAGAGCGTTACCTCCACACGCAACCAGTTGTTCGTGCCACGGCGAGGTGCGGTGGCACCAGCGTATTAGCGATGACGTCCCGGCGGTCGTATACGGTACCGACGGCTATTCGGGCGGCGGCTGCACAATAATGTCTATTGTACTGGCGGGCGAGTGCGGGGTATGCGTTAAATCACTGACGTTACCCTTTCCCACGCTGTGCCTAGCCCGTTAAATACGACGCGTTACGTTATATATGATATTGAATTATATTACTTGAAATATTCCGTAGATGTTCTGTAGTTTGTGAATGTTCTGTATAGCCTTTTAATGTTTTGAAGTTGTTGATGATTAAACGATCACACAATTATACGAGCATAAAATGTTGGCGTAATTTCTTTTACTCGTGGTAACGGATACTGACTAATAGCCGTATCCCACCACTGCCACCAAAAATGTTATGGACGCGCACTTGGCGATTCCACACAAATAAAATAAAACGAGTTTAAATTACTTTGGCTAAAAATAATATTCTTTATTTAATTGTAATAACGTTTAATTATATGAAATGCTCTGAAATGGTCTGTAATGGTCTGTTGTGACACCAACACTCTACTGCCTGCTACGTGTGCGAGCCCCGCATACGAGCTGGTCGTCCGTTCAAAAAGGGTTTATTCAGCAGATTCCTTAGACCAGTCGTATGGAGAAGGGATTCCTGCTCGCCTGTGTCACACACGTATCAGTTTACAATATGATTAAACAGAAATTTACATTTATACTACAAGGACTATAGAATAATATTACTAACAGTATTCAGGGGTTCTTAACAGTATATGGTATATCTGTATATTATCATATATTTATATTCTGTGCGATATATTAATTATATACTCTGTGATTGACTATTGTATAATATTATACTATAGGTACGCCTTTTAATATAATATAATATAATAGCGTATTTATTATATTAATAATTTATTTGTGATCAACGAACGTTTTCGCTGCTGACATTGGCAATTGGCATTCGTATATTTGTAAAACGTATTATATAATAATATACAGCGTAGGTACCTATTATATAATTATCATTTATCACATACATGTTATAGGTACCTACCTATTTTGTTTTCGCGACAACGGACTACGATACTACGATAGAAAAAATAGTTCTATCTTCGTCCGTACTTGGTGCTGAGAGCGACGATCGAATGAACAATCATTATCATTTAGACAGTGCAGTGTGTTTATTTTATTCACTTTTCTATTTTTAGTTGAGGATTTAAAATTTTGTGGGATAGTTTAACGGAGAGCGGCGGTCGCGATAAACATATTACTTATTATACTCCGGCCCACGAGAGAGTATTACCGTTTTGCGCATGCAGACTGACGGCGGAGACCGTTCCGAGGCCCCATTTCCCCCACTATTTCCGCGACCGCTATACACCGTATAGCGTTGAGCGCTGCCGACCGGTACCGAACAGTTGTCGGCACATGCCGAGTAGTGGGGAATGCGCGGAATCGGACGAGTTTTCGTCGGGCGACGGTAATACTCTCTCGTGGGCCGGAGTATAGAGGTACGTATATTATTATTATTTTTATTCGACATTTCGACATAACCTATACCTACTATAGTGTGACTGTGAAGTGTGAGATTTGTCATAATATTATTCAATATTGTCTCCAGTTTGAGTGAATAGTGTTATAAATGTGTGGATACTAGTATTCTATGGTTGTACTGTGAAACACAATTTGAAAACTCGGAAGTTTATAAATTGTAAGTATCCACTTTACATTTCTACTACCTTTATGTTTCTAATGGACAGTAGGCACCATTTACATTTATTAAATTTTTTTTGTTGCAGGTATCTTCACACCTTGTTATTTAATCAAGAATCTATACCATTGTGGCATTATTAATTTATTAGTATATCAGTGTTGTTGTCTACGATTGTGCCATAGTTGTTTAATAATCCAACATCTTGTGTGTACTGTTGTCAGTTGGCAGTCTGTTGCGATCTATAATATTGTACCTATTTTCGAAACACGATTTTAAAACTCGGAAGTTTATAAATTGTAAGTATCCGCTTTACATTTCTACACCCATTTTATATGTGTTTCTAATGTACAGTAGGTACCAGTTACATTTATTCAATTTTATGGCATAGGTACGAACCTTTTTCATCAAATGTTTTTCTTAAATATATTATAAATGATTAAAAACAATAAAGGTATAAATCTAGTTTACGGACCAATATCGTTTTTTAAATTTATTGCTGTTAAAATCTAATGTTTATCAAGTTAATGAGTACCATAATATGTAAAATATTGGCATCCTCTCCAACATGCTAGATACCTATACTGTATTATTGTCTTATAATTAAATAGTTATTAGCAATTACTAATATCACTTAGGTAGGTATTGTCTTTAATTTTGGCTTATTTATTTTTTATTATTATCTATTTTAATAATAAATTAGGTACCTATCTTGTATAATTACCCACAATTTAATACCTACCTAACTGATATTTTTATTAGGCTTTTTTTTTATTATTTTCACCTAATGAATAATGACAAAAATACCTATGGTAAAAACATAAATTAATTCTGTAACTGTTCCCTACCTATGGATATTTAGAATTTTAAAACATTAAATAGTTTTGATTCTAAAAATGTTGGTTTTATCAGTCTGCGGTTCTTATTTAACCATGCCATTTTGTCAAAAAAATTTTAATTTGAGTGTTCGATCCAAGAGAAGGCGGGTAACAGAAGAATTAAAAAATAATGTTCCAATAAATTTGGTTGACCCTGTTTTGTCAACATCTAGTACATCGGAAAATGTCACTACCACTTCACATTTTAATTCTAATTTAGACAATATATTTTTTTTACCATCCAACCAACCAACCCAAAATTCCAGTAATCAATTAAATGCTAGTCATAGTCGTCATGATTTAAATGATAGTCAAATCATACCAAATAACTTAAACATACATCGTTCTGAAAAACATGATAACTCTCATTTAATTGATGAAAATATAGATTTTGAACCCTCAGACCCATCTCAGACGCTATCTGATGATATTAAATGTTTAATTAGAAAATGGACCATAGAATTTAATATACCTCAAATTGCCCTAAATAAGTTATTGAGGATTTTAAAAAGACATAAATGTTTTGATTCCTTTCCTCTTGACTCTAGAACTTTGATGCAAAATAATAATAAACATTTGGGTATTTCTAAATTAAAAATTATAGAACCAGGTTCTTACTACCATTTTGGTATTGAAAACGGTATAAAATTAAATATGGTTGATAATGTTAGAAATGTATCTGTTATTGAAATTGCTGTAGGGATTGACGGTTTACCTTTATACAAATCGAGCTCTGACCAATTTTGGCCAATTCTTGCCTATATTCGTCCAAATGGTCATGTTTTTCCGATAGGAATCTATCATGGAAAATATAAACCATCAGATAGCAACAAATTTATTTTGGATTTTATTGAAGAAGCTAAATTATTAATGCAAAATGGTGTTAGAATAAACGGCAAAATGTACGATTTCCATGTTAGTGTATTATGTTGTGATGCCCCTGCAAAATCTTATGTTTTAAGGACTAAAGGACATTCTGGGTTTTCTTCATGCTCCAGGTGTGAACATGAAGGAGAATACATTCAAAATAGAGTTTGTTTTCCATACTTAAAACCAGAAAGATGTCCCCCTAAACGCACTCATCAAAATTATATAACACGCTTAAATGAGGATCATCATATAATAAATAATTCAATAATTGCTACATTACCTAACTTTGATGTTGTTTATGGGTTTTCTATGGATTATCTCCATTTAGTTTGTTTAGGTACAGTCCGTAAACTAATTAATTTATGGATCAAAGGCCCAATGAAAGTGCGTTATCCTTCATGGAAGATTAATAAGTATCAATCAAATAATAGTCAAACAAACTTTAATATAACATCAGAACTCATTGAGTTTCAATCTGCCTCTATAGACAATATAGTAGTAGTTGCTGGTAAAATTTAATTGAATTTAAATTTATTATATACTGCATACCTAGCTTTTTATAAAAAAATTTTTTCTGTGAACTTGTGATTTATTTGCATCTTTTATTTTTAAAGATAATACCGATGATAGTCACAATGTTGAAGGCACAGTTAATAACATTATTAGAACGACGGCTTCACCTTTTAAAGTGACAAATGTCAATGATACAACGACAACAGAAATAACTGAACCGTATATTCCACTGTCATTGACACCAGCTGGTTCGCAATCTTTCACAAGTGATTCATTAATTGGTAAGTACCAATAATGTGTTGAATAAATAAAAAACTATAATTAAAAAATGTGTAAAAAAATTTTATTTTTTCCAGACAAAGTAAACAAAATTAATCGTACAACCTTAAACACATGGTATGAAATAAAATCAATGAATGAAAAAATCGAAAAATTGGAGACAAATTTATTTATAACTAGCTGATCCCATGCACTTCGTCGCCCGTTAAATGGATCAACTCAATACTACCTACTCAAACTTTGTTCAATTCATTAACGTGTATGGTGTTCAAAATTTATCTTATCTTTCCCGTTGCCCTGAATAAAAATTCTGAATCGCAGCAGTACATTATCAGGTAGGCAATCTACCTGCGGTAGATCGCGGACCCCGTGCTGTTTGTACGGAAGTGTATGATTTAACTCTAAAGTAAGAAAGTTATACCAAGTTTATAAATTTGGTTGCTCGTAAAAAATCGCAACTCTTAAAAAAATTATGATTGTTGAACTCCTTTTGGGTGTAATTTTCTGCGGTAAGTGCAACTCTGCCACCCTGGTAAGCATTGTTCAATAATTCGATTTGATGCAAGCTTGTACCTGATCTGCCCGAATAACCAATGGCAACCAATAAATAAATGCTAATTTCTAATGTAGACTGTAACCAATGGCAACTATAAATAAATAAAAATAAAATTTCCAATTTCTATCGTGAATCTCAATGTCCCTGTTTCAGCACCTATTTAAAATGCGAATTTTGGCAAATCCTTTCTTAGCGCACGTCTATATTATAATAGCTATCCGTATGCCAAATTTCAGCCAGATCCGTCCAATGGTTTGAGCTGTGCGTTGATAGCAGTCAATCAGCTTACTGTTTTTTATATACATATATGGTTGCCATGGTAATATGGACACACACACACACACACACACACTGACATACATTCATTTTTATATATATAGATTGATATGAAATCTTGGTAACCTTAGTAACCATGGCAACCTTGGTAACCATGGTAACATGGACACACAGACACACAGACACACTGACACACTGACATACATTCATTTTTATATATATAGATTAGTAATAACCGTGTGCATGTACATACTGATGACAACAATTCTTTTGATTCCATGAATACATTTGAAGTTATGATGTCTGTTTTACCAATAGTAAATGAAGAAAGTCTAACAACATTTGAAAAAAATCTTTTAGATTATAATTTTAAGAAAAAAGTAGTAAGTTTTAAAGTTATAAAATGTATCATTATTATAACTATAATTATATTTTGAAATTAATAAAATGATTTCTTTAGGTGTGTGAGTTATCGCGTTTAGTAAGGAGTACTATTCAAAGTACTACTCGTGCTATATTATGATATTTATTCGATGATTCATTTTTACAAAAGTATAGTTACAAAGGGCAAAAACAAAAAAAAGTATTTTCAACTTTAGCCATTTGTTCAGTGATTTTTGGTATGTATGTTTGTTATTATCGTAAAGTAAACCCCTAGTCGAATTTAGGTGTAATAGATTACAGATTTCTAAGATTTTCATTGATTATATCTCCTATTTCCAAACAATTTTATTATAAAAAATAGTAATTTGAGCTGTCTTACAATCTACCTTTTACATAACAAAGTAACAAACTATTACCTTTAGAATATTTGTTTAAAAAAAAATTAAGTAAATTTATGAAATTATAATTTTAATTGAGTAGGTATAAACATATTATAATGGTTTGTTAAATGAATATATTGATTCGTAAATTGTTATTTAGTTCAACCTATAAGTGTAAACATGGCCCTAATATAGGTATAAACACAATTACTTAATCTTATAAAATTGAAAAAATTTTAAGTTGATAGTATATTTTGTATTATGAATATGTATATTGATGAATTCTGTGACTGTTTAAATTAAAGAAATAGGTTGTCTCAAATTTTTGTTTTACTAAATCCAATTTGCAATTCACTAATTATTAATATATAATATTATTCACAACTAATAAAACTATTACTATGCTAAGGTTCTGTGCTTAGAATAATTATTCTGAACCAAAAAAAAGTCTTACATCCCACAGATAGGTATGTTAATTGTAAATATTGTTAAACAAAATTGTGTAATTACACAAGAACAAAAATGTTAATTCTTATTTTAATCATAGGTACAATAAAACATTTTTACAAATATTTCTTCTCCAATGAATTTACATCTGAGTCCAGTACACAGATGTCCTACAGTTGTTTACCCCAATGATATGTTAGTCTTAGTTCCGAAACTTTAACTTAATATTGTTTTACCAAATGTTCATAAATTGTACAAAAGTATAAAAATAAAGTGTTTATGTTGACTGATAAGAAACACTTGACAGTCACCACTACTTCTTACTGATAAAAAGCATAATCTAAAATTCAACTGTTCAAAAAATTGATGGTGATAAGCTAAAATTAACTATTATAGTAGCTATATAAATTAACTCTATTAAAATTAAATTTCTTTTAATTGTCAGTGGTTAGTTTAAAATTTAATTTTTTACTAAACATTAACTAGTTTAATGTTTTGCATAGTGAGATTTTAAAACAGATATAAAATGTAGTTATAATTTTTTCTTAAAAAATATGTTTATTTAATTTGTTTCAGAATCAATTAAAAGTATTGGAAAATTTAAAAATTACAATACAATAGACGTAGAACAATCAATAAAAATTTTTATTGCTGGTGCAAAGTTTCGGCAAAAAAGCAAAACCAACAGACACAGCCATGCAGTAGCAGCTGGCGATCAAATAATATAAATATATATTTTACTCTACATATTTTTTTAATTCATATTAATTAGTTCAGTAAATAAAACAGAATATAGTTTAAACTTTTTGTATTATTATTATTTTCTATTTTTCCTTAAAATTTCATAACTATATCTATTCGTACTTATACTCTAACCGTAATACTAATAATGAGTTGGTATATAGAATTGTTGTTATTATATAGATACACAAAAAGCCAAAATGAATACAAAGTGTTGATAAGTGCAGGTACGAAAATTAGAATATACAATTTTTATGAATATGTATTTATAACTTTTCTAATAAATAATAATATAGCGAGCAGTTACTAGAATTGATCGAAATTTAATTAAATGAAATTTGTTTGTAAAGTTAGTAAAGTTTAAGTATATCTAATGAAATCTGGAATTACAAATAATTGGTACTTTTATTTTTAACTAATTTTATTTTTGAAAAATTATAATATTTTTATGATGGTATCTAAATAATATTAGATTAGTATAACTTTAATAATGATTTTTTTATGATACAATAAAACATTAATAAATTGTCTATACAATTATATTAAATTTTAATCAAAAAAAGTATGTTTTTTTAATAATAGTTAAATATTATTTACTTGTCATTAAATTTAAAATAATTTAATAATGTAATTCTGGCGGCCAAATAGCGTTTTATTGATATATTTAAAACATTTTTCTGATCAATAATTGATGAAAAAAAAACATTTTCCTATTGATAAAATAAAAAAAATAGTAATATAAAAATGTTAAAATAACGTTTTTATGCTATCTGGGTACATGCCACATGTATATAGTACCTACTTTAGTATTATAAGAAATGGTACATTTAAATTTGAATTACGTTTTTGACATTTTTCATTATTGTGAATTATGATTTATGCCGTTTAATTTATATTGTTGCGTTTTCAATATACCCCCCTTCCCTACACTAATTGCGCCATTGGACCATACAATTGTAACTTATTACTTATAGTAGGTATGTCCAGGCACATACACAGCAAAAAAAATTCCGGGGGTGGGGGGACCCCCCGCCCACTTCATATACGGGTATGTAATAATACTTAACTTAAAAACTAAAAATATTGCATAATAAAAAAATGTATAATTTATAACATAGTTTACACTAGAAGTTGGTATCACTGCATAGAAAAAATGATTCAAATCAGAATGAAAAAGTTCTAACTAAATAAATAATTTTGATTTTCAGAATGAAAAAGTTCTACACGTAAAACCTTTTAATTCTAAAACTAATATTTTGGTTTTTTATGATTAACTCTGTCAATAATTGAGGAAAGACAAATTGCAGATAAAGTTGTGTTCTTTGGAACTTTCTTGATATTGCATACAATTTTCACGATTTAGTAATTATGGTGAAAAAAGTTATTCAATATCCTACTTAAAAACGTTCCCCTGAACAATTACATAAATTGCGTTAGAACCTTTTCATTCTGAGACGACGTAATGTCAAACAATGTATGTAATGTCTGTGTTATTTGTATAGATAGTACAGATAGTGCAGACAATTTATTTAATTTGAATGTTAATTTAAGATTCTAATGTACCTAAATTATATGATGTAAATAACATTAATAAGTCAATTTCACGATGTTTGTTGTAAATTAATGAAAAATGTATTAATTACATTAATTGTTTTATTCACTTAAAGTGTATTAGATTTTGTTAAACACCATTTAAGTACATTTTAGTAAATTTCACTATATTTATAATATTTTGTACACTGTATAATACACTGTAAATTGTATTCCTATTATATTACTACTGTTTGTATATAAATATATAACATATATAATATATTGTATTTTTACAATATTTAGATAATTGACATTTTACTAAAAGTTGTATTTCTTTGTTCTTGGTTTTAACATTAATAAGCAATTTTACTATGTTCATAATACTCGTATTTATACATTTTGTATACTAAATCACTGTGAACCGCTGTTAATTAATGAAGACTGTATTAATGGTTGAAAACTCACTTTATTTTATTTGTATTGTGTTTATTAATATGTCAATTTCGCTATACCTACTCACGATATTCATAATATTGTGTACACTTTATATCACTGAACTACTTGATTAATTTATATTGTATTAATGGTTGAGAGATTGGTTTAGATTACTAAATATATAAATCTTCACATATAATTATTATTCTATATTATAATTTTACATAAAATGATTTATATAATCGACATATTTGTATTAATTGTTTTACTCACTATTCACTAATAGAGTATAAGTTTTTTGTTAAACACCATTTAATAGTTGTATTTCAGTTGATTTCTATTGTGCTAATAATTGTGATTTTATTTTATTCAATTATTAGATTATTACTACTGATGTGTATATAAATTGCAATTCATTAAATTTAATTATATTTACATTGACAATATTTGTTTTGTATCTTTGTGCCACTGAAGAGTATTGGTGCTTAATTAAGTGAATATCATAAGCATAAATAATTGGTAAAAACATACAATTGACTTTAACGACATAATCATGGTGCATTTGTTCAATGACGATTTATTAAAATTCACACACATATCTTGGGTCAGGGAATGGATCCCTCAAAAAGAGTAAATTACTTAATTAAATACTTTGTTTTGACAACAAATGATGTAAGCACAACATTTAACCGTAATAGTATGAATAACTAATAACGATTTAAAAAGCCATTCATACTGTACATTTCATACTGTACAATGCATTGATGGGTACTAGGTATATACATGATAAGATACTGCATATTATTATGTTATTTGCATTTTTATGGCAGTGTTCAAACGGCTGTTGTAGGTATTTTCTGTTTTAACACCATTTAATAGCTGTGTTCCTTTCTTCTTCGGTTCATTATAATAATATATTTTATAAGATAATGTGTAATACAACATTCTGTATACACTACGACACTGCGAATTGCTGTTGATTATTTTTTTCTTATTATTATTACAGTTTTTTACATATTAAAACACCATTGATGAAACTATTTTATTCACTAATAATTATAATTATAATCTAGCGAAACCACAGCCAAGGTTCGTTAGAGCGGGACGGGAGCGTGCGGCTCGATCGCCCGCGCTCGCCCCGTGTACAATCGCATGGTATTCCTAGAATACGTCTGCGACCGTACGCCCTGACTGGCAAATTTGCTGGCGTTGCGGACGAACCGGGGTCTGGCCGCGTGTCGTGTATACGGCTCGCGGCGGGTGCAACGGTTCGTCGGACGTCGTGGTTTCGACGCTAGCGGATCTGAGAAGTCCGGTAGTGGCGAAGATTCGAGGCCTTCTCGCGGCGCTAGGTGTAAAACGGCGTCGCGTACTTACGCGGCGGCGGCCAACATCGAATCATCTTAAAAATCGGCTTTCTCTAAAGCCAGGCGTCTGGAGCCGTGCTCTGGACGATAAACGAAAAATGGTAGCTGTATGATATACACCCGGCAGCGCTCGGAGACCTCGAGGAGACGAGGTCGCCGGAGCGCTTCCTTTCTGCTCGCACGTCGGAGCGTTCCGAGTCGTCGGGGAGTCGTCCGTGACGCGTGTTTCGAACATGCGCTGCGGCCGAGTCCCCGCGAGTCGGGGCGTGCCTTCGGGCCAACAGTCGTCGGCGAACTCACGCTATGCGTCCGAAACCGTGTTTCGGACGGTAAGCACCCTTAATTTTGGTAGCTGCATGAACCATAAATACTCGGGAACGCCTCTGGGATTCGATGGAGTTCGGTCGCAGAGCGTTTCCTTTCCGCCCGCACGTCGACCCGCCCCGAGTCGTCGGGGAGCCGTCCGTGACGCGTGTTTCGAACATGCGCTGCGGCCGGGTCCCCGCGGGTCGCGGCGTGCCTTCGTGCCGGCGGTTGTCGGCCGTCACAAGCCATGCGTCAAGCGCCGTGCCCGCCGACGATAAAATGATTGTTGTAGTTGCATGAACTCTTTCTTTCGGAAAGTTTGAGGGAGGCTTTGCCCTCTCAGATGATTCTGTTGCCTCAGGGCGAAATTACCCCCCGCTCCGGGTGCGGCGATCGGGGCCGGCTCTGCCGGCTCCGGGCGCGGCATTTTTCGGCAATGGTGTCACGACACGTCTGCCACCGGAATGAGCTGGGCTTTTCTAAGCATTTAGGCGGGCTGGTTTTACGCCAGTCCGCCGAATTTGCCGCCTCCGGGCGGTTCATTATCGCTTACCGTCTCGGCCGCTAGGATTGCAAGTCTGGCGTCTGATACGGGGCGATTAGCGTGTCACACGCTCCACATCCGCGGTGTGGGTCGTGTGACTTGCGACCTTAAATACGCGGTAATTTTGCCACTACGGGGACTTGGAAACCTCTCGTAGTGCCACCTTTCGAGACTCGTCTAACGAGCAATTCGGAATTGCAAGTGTCGGCACTGTTGCCAGGCGTCACACCTGTTCGGGAGACGATAATTTGAAACAATATAATATGCTTGTCGATGTACGGTGGGCTCGCGGGTTATGCTCGCGGGCCCGCCGTTCAGGTCGAATCGAACGCAAAACGAAAAACTACCTTTAGTCGCGGCGATCCTCGTGATCGTTCCGACCTGAGGCAGCTCTGTCTGCAGACGTGCAGCAGAGCTGGTTCGTCATTGAGTCGCCGTCTCGGTACGGCGTCCTCTGATGTGTTTTCTGATGCCTGGCCAGGCGAAAGAACCCGGCACGCTGACCCGAACGGGTTTGCGTGTCGGGTTTTTCTCCCAACACAGGATCTGTGCCACTACGCACCGACTCCGGATCGTCGGAGGGCACGTTGGTTCCGCCGACCGTCACGGCCGGGCGCCCGCCAGCGGACTGCCCGCGCTGCCGTCTTCTGCCATGTGGGTGGAACGATGGTGGTGCGGGTGCTTCGTTTGACGGGGGCCGGGCGCGGTGCCGGTCGGTCGGGATGAGGGTGCACTCTACGGGTCCGGGGACTGCGACTTCCCACAAACGGGTGCATCGGCTGAGTCAGCCGGATCGCCGGAGGGCACGTTGGTTCCGCCGATCGTCACGGCCGGGCGCCCGCCAGCGGACCGCCCGCGCTGCCGTCTTCTGCCACGTGGGTGGAACGATGGTGGAGCGGGTGCTTCGTTTGTCGGGGGCCGGGCGCGGTGCCGGTCGGTCGGAATGAGGGTGCACTCTACGGATCCGGGGACCGCATGGGCTTGCATCGGTCATCGGCGATGCGCTTCGCCTACGAGTAAAAAGCCTTCTCGAAAAATCAGCGGGGAAAGAAAACCCGTTGAACTTGGAGGCGAGACCAGCCCGGGAACGGCATCAGCCCGCATCGGACCTCGATGATGCGCTTCCGTCGACGGACGGGGGTACCGTCGGGGCCGATACGCGGGCGAGCGTTCCTCGGGAAAGGCCTCCAGGAAAAAATCAGCGGGGAAAGAAGGAAACACCATGTGTGAAACTCCAGATTATCTAAATATAAGGAGGGCACTCGAGACAACCGCGGACCGCGCCGATTCGATTCTTTCTCCGGGGATGCGTTGGTCTACGGACGAATGCATCACCGCGGCGGGTGAGCGGACGGTCGGTCCCCGGCCGAGGCCCTCTTGGAGAATCAGCGGGGAAAGCAGACCCGTTGACCGCGGACGCTCTCGCCACGGCCCGAAGCCGCCGGTTTGCCTCGGTTCCCCGGCGGTGCGTTTCGTCTACGGACGAGGGCATCGCCGCGGCCGGCACGCGGACTGGTGGTGCCGGGTCGAGGCCTTCTCGGAGAATCAACGGGGAAAGCAGACCCGTTGAACGCGAAGGCTCTCTGCTAGCCCGGGAACCGCGTCTGCGTGCATCAGTCCCCGGCGAGACGCTTCGTCCACGGACGTACGTATCGCCGCGGCTGGGACGCGGGCGGGCGTTCCCGGGCAGAGGCCTTCGGGAAAAATCAGTGGGGAAAGAAAACCCGTTGAACGCGGAGGCACTCGTCACATTCCGGAGCCGTCTGTTTGCCCGGTTCCCCCGGTGTTGCGTTCGTCTACGGACGAGTGTATCACCGCGGCCGGTACGCGAACGGGCGGCCCCTGTCTGAGGGCCTTCGAGATAATCAGCGGGGTAAGAAAACCCGCTGAAATGGGTAATTTTGGGGCGCCCAGTCGACACCGGCTGGGCGCTCGTCTATTACCCAGTCGCATCACAACCAAATCGCTCGGGGGCCGGGCGAACGCGCGGCCTTGCAGCCACCCCCCCAGGGGACGGCTAGCTTGTCGCGCACTCGCCCGGGGACCGCCGGGTGAGGCGAATGTGTTGGGCGGCGCAACGCGCTCCGGACTCCGCGGGGGTTCGCTCTCTTACAAACGCCTCTTATCTTCGTAAAAACCCCCATATTATTATGGGGGTTATGTCACGGGGAAAAGACGACCGTCGACACGACGGAGCTAGCGCGCGAATGGCAGAGTTCCAGAGGCCCTCGGGCTCCCCGTTACGACCGCTCTCGGGCGTCGTCTCAGGCGCCGCTAATATGCTCCGACAAAGTCGCCGGTCGGATTAAATCCGGTTACCGGTGGCCCCGTACGTTGAATCTAATAATGAGACCTTCTGAGCGAGGGAACCCAAGTCGGACACGTCGGACCGCAAGCGCACGATTGAACGCATTATCCAAATCTAATGATTTGCCGGGGTCTCTCTGAGCTACCCGTACTTGTTGCCAACAGCAGTCGGTGCGGACGGGCTTGAAGGCGCTCCCGGGTAACTGTACCCTCGGTCCAGGCCCAAGGACTGAGGGACTCGGCACAGCACTATAAAATAAGATCTGGCCCGCGCGGAGTGGACAGCCCAGTCCGCGCGGACCAGGAATAACCCGTCACCGTCCGGGATGGAACTGCCGCGGACGGAGTCCGGCCCGAGGGCCACCGGTCGAACACATGCGAAATCATAAAATCTCGACGAGACTGCTTCTGTGGAGTACGGATTTTCTGTAACCGCAACGCGCTGAGGGCATGATGCCGACCGGAAGACTGGTATCGGGCCGGGAGACTGGCTCGCGGCAGTGCCGCGCGATTGGGGTCCGACCGTCCCCCGTCTTGCCGAGAGTCTGCGGGTCTCATGTTCTCGTAAATATGAAGTTTATTCGTTAAAGCCCCCGGAAATTTTCGAGGAGGGGTCAGATGGCGGCGATTTCCGCCGACCAACCGACAGTTTCGCATCGGGCGGCCTAATACCAATATTTTGAACACCGAACCGCTTTCGAGCGGCAAACGGTGGGCGGCGGCCTCCGACTGCGGACGGCAGTGAGTGCCTTGAGCGCATATAACAAGGTCCTCCGTGGGGGGCGAAATTGTAAAATCGCCCTCAAACGAGGAACGAAGGAGCTCGAGTTCGAGGGCGGCCATAAAAATGAAGCCGATATCGTTCGAATGACTTTAGAACGGTACGGTAAGTTACTTGCAACCCGAGGCGAAAAGACCGAGTGGTCGCCCGAGAAAAGAGTTCTATTTGAAAGCATTAGTCCAAATTGGACCGCCGCAGTAACGTGCGGTGTCAGATACAATTTGTAAACCGATAAGCCTTAAATACCAATATTTATTGGTAACGAGGCCGGCGAAACACATCGGCGGCCTCGCGTACATTTACATCTAGCAGCGAGATGGGACCCCGCGGAAAAAGGCGGTCCGAATAGCGTCTAATCGTGGAAGCCAAAGGAAATGAATAAGCGAGGACGCCGTAAGCCGGGCCGCTGGGCTCCCCGGGGCCATTGTTCGGCAAAAAGAGTCAAACCCGATGGTGAAGCCGGGTGGACTGGCGACCGTCTGCGAGGGGCAAAAAGTAACGGCTGTCACCGTTCCACCAGGCCTCCCCGCAGGCGCTCGCCGGCCGACCGGAAAACCGAGATGGGGAGGGTGCGTAATTCTATGCACTCCATACCCCGATGCGGAAAGGCGGTACCGCAGAAGGGAAATCGCAATTATCGCGGCTAGGTACAAGCCGCGATTACCAGCCGAGTAACATATGCGCACTGCAAACTCTGATGTAAGAACCCAGAGTGTAATCAGCATATGCAAAACCACACTGCGATTGGCCGGGTAGGACCGTCTGCGAAAGTCTTTATGAGGCCTTAAGTAGCCAAACCGCTGACCTGACAACGCAGCGGCATGGAATGTACCGGAAAATAAGCCCCTGACGGAGCATAACTCTGAAAGCTCCCAGTCTTTAGGACTGAGAATATCGGCTAAGCAATCCGGGGGAGGTAATTATGGGCTAAATAATTCTCGGCAAAGACACGGGACACTCGTTACATGTCCATACGTCAAGTCATGCACGAATATGCCCTTTACCCCCGAATTACACTGGCGCGGGGTAAGTGAACCTGGCGAAATACCAGAATTCCTAACCCCGAAATCAGAATGGGGAATAAGCGTGTCCGCATATGTCCGTATGCATGGGCGCCCACATTCCGCCCGCCTGATGGTTACGGCATCAGGCGAGCAAACAGGCCGGGCGCTCTTGATGAACCCGGCCGGCGCACCCCGCTGGTAGGCGGAGTGGGTGGCGGGCGGAACATAGACACATCCGCCCGCCGCTGGATCAACTCTTGATCCCGCTACAACCTCGGCGCCTTCCGAAGGGCGTATCTGAGGGCCGTCCACCCGGTTAAAAGTGGACTCTGGGGATTGGTT
>CARXXK010000993.1:161988-241738 GCA_949089665.1 Macrosiphum euphorbiae
GGTTCGTTAGAGCGGGACGGGCGCGTGCGGCTCGATCGCCCGCGCTCGCCCCGTGTACAATCGCATGGTATTCCTAGAATACGTCTGCGACCGTACGCCCTGACTGGCAAATTTGCTGGCGTTGCGGACGAACCGGGGTCTGGCCGCGTGTCGTGTATACGGCTCGCGGCGGGTGCAACGGTTCGTCGGACGTCGTGGTTTCGACGCTAGCGGATCTGAGAAGTCCGGTAGTGGCGAAGATTCGAGGCCTTCTCGCGGCGCTAGGTGTAAACGGCGTCGCGTACTTACGCGGCGGCGGCCAACATCGAATCATCTTAAAAATCGGCTTTCTCTAAAGCCAGGCGTCTGGAGCCGTGCTCTGGACGATAAACGAAAATGGTAGCTGTATGATATACACCCGGCAGCGCTCGGAGACCTCGAGGAGACGAGGTCGCCGGGGCGCTTCCTTTCTGCTCGCACGTCGGAGCGTTCCGAGTCGTCGGGGAGTCGTCCGTGACGCGTGTTTCGAACATGCGCTGCGGCCGAGTCCCCGCGAGTCGGGGCGTGCCTTCGGGCCAGCAGTCGTCGGCGAACTCACGCTATGCGTCCGAAACCGTGTTTCGGACGGTAAACACCCTTAATTTGGTAGCTGCATGAACCATAAATACTCGGGAACGCCTCTGGGATTCGATGGAGTTCGGTCGCAGAGCGTTTCCTTTCCGCCCGCACGTCGACCCGCCCCGAGTCGTCGGGGAGCCGTCCGTGACGCGTGTTTCGAACATGCGCTGCGGCCGGGTCCCCGCGGGTCGCGGCGTGCCTTCGTGCCGGCGGTTGTCGGCCGTCACAAGCCATGCGTCCAGGGCCGTGCCACCCGACGATAAAATGATTGTTGTAGTTGCATGAACTCTTTCTTTCGGAAAGTCTGAGGGGGTTTGCCCTCTCAGATGATTCTGTTGCCTCAGGGCGAAATTACCCCCCGCTCCGGGTGCTACGATCGGGGTCGGCTCTGCCGGCTCCGGGCGCGGCATTTTTCGGCAATGGTGTCACGACACGTCTGCCACCGGAATGAGCTGGGCTTTTCTAAGCATTTAGGCGGGCTGGTTTTACGCCAGTCCGCCGAATTTGCCGCCTCCGGGCGGTTCGTTATCGCTTACCGTCTCGGCCGCTAGGATTGCAAGTCTGGCGTCTGATACGGGGCGATTAGCGTGTCACACGCTCCACATCCGCGGTGTGGGTCGTGTGACTTGCGACCTTAAATACGCGGTAATTTTGCCACTACGGGGACTTGGAAACCTCTCGTAGTGCCACCTTTCGAGACTCGTCTAACGAGCAATTCGGAATTGCAAGTGTCGGCACTGTTGCCAGGCGTCACACCTGTTCGGGAGACGATAATTTGAAACAATTTATGCTTGTCGATGTACGGTGGGCTCGCGGGTTATGCTCGCGGGCCCGCCGTTCAGGTCGAATCGAACGCAAAACGAAAAACTACCTTTAGTCGCGGCGATCCTCGTGATCGTTCCGACCTGAGGCAGCTCTGTCTGCAGACGTGCAGCAGAGCTGGTTCGTCATTGAGTCGCCGTCTCGGTACGGCGTCCTCTGATGTGTTTTCTGATGCCTGGCCAGGCGAAAGAACCCGGCACGCTGACCCGAACGGGTTTGCGTGTCGGGTTTTTCTCCCAACACAGGATCTGTCCCACTACGCACCGACTCCGGATCGTCGGAGGGCACGTTGGTTCCGCCGACCGTCACGGCCGGGCGCCCGCCAGCGGACCACCCGCGCTACCGTCTTCTGCCATGTGGGTGGAACGATGGTGGCGCGGGCGCTCCGTTTGTCGGGGGCCGGGCGCGGTGCCGGTCTGTCGGGATGAGGGTGCACTCTACGGGTCCGGGGACTGCGACTTCCCACAAACGGGTGCATCGGCTGAGCAGCCGGATCGCCGGAGGGCACGTTGGTTCCGCCGATCGTCACGGCCGGGCGCCCGCCAGCGGACCGCCCGCGCTGCCGTCTTCTGCCACGTGGGTGGAACGATGGTGGAGCGAGTGCTTCGTTTGTCGGGGGCCGGGCGCGGTGCCGGTCGGTCGGAATGAGGGTGCACTCTACGGATCCGGGGACCGCATGGGCTTGCATCGGTCATCGGCGATGCGCTTCGCCTACGGGTAAAAAGCCTTCTCGAAAAATCAGCGGGGAAAGAAAACCCGTTGAACTTGGAGGCGAGACCAGCCCGGGAACGGCATCAGCCCGCATCGGACCTCGATGATGCGCTTCCGTCGACGGACGGGGGTACCGTCGGGGCCGATACGCGGGCGAGCGTTCCTCGGGAAAGGCCTCCAGGAAAAATCAGCGGGGAAAGAAGGAAACACCATAGTGTGAAACTCCAGATTATCTAAATATAAGGAGGGCACTCGAGACAACCGCGGACCGCGCCGATTCGCTTCTTTCTCCGGGGATGCGTTGGTCTACGGACGAATGCATCACCGCGGCGGGTGAGCGGACGGTCGGTCCCCGGCCGAGGCCCTCTTGGAGAATCAGCGGGGAAAGCAGACCCGTTGACCGCGGACGCTCTCGCCGCGGCCCGAAGCCGCCGGTTTGCCTCGGTTCCCCGGCGGTGCGTTTCGTCTACGGACGAGGGCATCGCCGCGGCCGGCACGCGGACTGGTGGTGCCGGGTCGAGGCCTTCTCGGAGAATCAACGGGGAAAGCAGACCCGTTGAACGCGAAGGCTCTCTGCTAGCCCGGGAACCGCGTCTGCGCGCATCAGTCCCCGGCGAGACGCTTCGTCCACGGACGTACGTATCGCCGCGGCTGGGACGCGGGCGGGCGTTCCCGGGCAGAGGCCTTCGGGAAAAATCAGTGGGGAAAGAAAACCCGTTGAACGCGGAGGCACTCGTCACATTCCGGAGCCGTCTGTTTGCCCGGTTCCCCCGGTGTTGCGTTCGTCTACGGACGAGTGTATCACCGCGGCCGGTACGCGAACGGGCGGCCCCTGTCTGAGGGCCTCCGGGATAATCAGCGGGGTAAGAAAACCCGCTGAAATGGGTAATTTTGGGGCGCCCAGTCGACACCGGCTGGGCGCTCGTCTATTACCCAGTCGCATCACAACCAATCGCTCGGGGGCCGGGCGAACGCGCGGCCTTGCAGCCACCCCCAGGGGACGGCTAGCTTGTCGCGCACTCGCCCGGGGACCGGGGAATGGTAAACTCCTACAAATGTAGTGTAATCTCCTACAAAAGATAGTGTTAACTCCTACAAAAGATAGTGTTAACTCCTACAAAAGATAGTGTTAACTCCTACAAAAGATAGTGTTAACTCCTACAAAAAATTAATACCGCTCGTATTGCTGTAAAAAATAACAGTCTTGCAATATATTAACACATACCTAATATAAAAATGATTTGAAAAATATAGTTATAATAATATAATAAATTATAATAATAGTATAATACATATTTAAAATATAATAAAAGTGTTAATAAAATAATAGTCATAATCATTTAATCCAAAAACAAAATATGTTTAAATTCAATAAAACAATACTATTAGTTAATATAATTTTTTTTGAAAAATATAATAAAAATTTTAATAATACAATATTCATAATTATTTAATCCTACAACAAAAATTGTTTGAAAAATATAATAAGACAATAGTCAAAATCACATACGTTTAAAATAATAATTTTTGAAAAAAAATGATAAAAAATTCAATGAAACAATACGAAGTCATAATCATTTACGTATATTTTTATGGCATACTTTGGAGATAAACTCTAAACGTGAAATTTCTCCTCGTATATATTTATCTTTTTGATGAAGTATAAATTGATATTTAGAAATAGTTTTTGTCTGTCTGCGTTGTGTTGTATGACTGCTTCTAATTTTAATGTATGTTTCGGTCTGAATATCTTTCAAAACTTTCACGAATAAATGGAGGTTTGGATGATGATGATAAAAACTACTATTAAATCTTGAATGAAATGATTCACATGCATTTGTAGTATCATTCGAAGACCACAATTTTGGAGGAAATAATGAAAACGAAAAAATATAATTTTCAGATAAATAGTCGCAATATTGTTGGACTTTATCGTCAGATGGCATATTTTCTAACAAATCAAATACAAAGCAATCTTCAATATCCTTAGCGTCTTGCAATAATGGTAAACCGAATGTGAGAACTAAAAATTTTCCAATTTCAGATTCACCATTATTGTAATCATTCGTTAGGCCTAATTGCTGGATTTTTCTGTACCAATTTTGGCACAAATGAAAATTACAACCATGAATTTGCACTGTTGGCCAAATATTTCTAATTGCATTATGAATAGCAATTTCAAAGTCCACCACAACTGTAACTGGTTGAAACCGTAAATTATTTTCCAAGCAAATTTCGATAGTTTTTAAAAATAATGTACTGTATGTATGGCTATTTTTGTCAGGAAGCAAAGCAAAGACTAATGGTATATAATTTTGATTCTTAAAACCATGAATAGTGAATAACTGCAAAAAATATTTTGTACAATAATTGAAAGTACCGTCTAAAAAAATTTTTTCGTTTGAACAAAGAAATTTTAAATTTTCTATACAAGAAAATATAATAATATGGCTATCTTGATCATTTAATAAAACAAATTGTTCAGAACGGTTTGTTTGTATATCCATTACATTTAAAGTATCGTGAACTTCTTCAATACTTTTAGGCAAAGGTGGCAAAATAGATTTACGTGCATTATACACATTTCGTCTAATATAATTGAGATCAGTTGTATTTAAATTATTTTCGTTATTAAAATGTTTGATTTCAGTTAAAATAAACTTGGAAGGTTTTTCTACAATATTGTCTTCACTTACTTTCCTTTTCAGTGAATTATTGACTTCTTGGCGATTCAATGTAGTATCATTATCATGATTGTGAATTAGAACTACATGTTTTTCAATAACTTCATCCTCTGTATTATTTGTGTAAATTTTACTTTGACACTTATTATTAATACAACGCCAAGTTTTTTGGCCACTTTTTGCAGTATAATGTAAAAAAAATTTATATTTATCAACTATTAATAACTTTTTACCATTCTGACTATACATGAATTCCATTGCAATTTGTAATAATGTACGACTATAAGAGTGACTAACAAAACGGTGAAAGACGCAAAAGATTCACTAGACTAAACTCAAACAATACACAGTTGACAGTTATATAGTTACGAGCGGACTACGATATCGGCAATAAACGTAATAATTTGTTCGGAAATTTCCGATACGGACGAGATTATCATGTTTTATCGTTATTCGACAATATTCGATGCCATATCGCTGATCTATTTATAACATTTTGTACTGCAAGTGTCGATATGAACGTATAGTATAGTATATAATATGGACATAATCTAACCTTCGAGAATCATCATACAGCGTATAAACAAGCTCTATTCAAGCGTTTGTTTATTAAATAATATATATTTATTATTTTCAAGTTATGATAATTTTGAGCTTTTTGAGCTTTTCAACTTCAAAATTGTGAATTTAAGTAATATTACCCTATTTTTTAAAGGGAAAAATTTCTATGTAGGAGATTACAATATCTTTGATTTTCAGGTAAAAATTTTAAAAGGTTATTAGTGTAGGAGTTTACATTTAATGATGATTCAGGTAAAAAGGTTATTCTTGTAGGAGTTTACATTTGGCCCGGGGACCGCCGGGTGAGGCGAATGTGTTGGGCGGCGCAATGCGCTTCGGACTCCGCGAGGGTTCGCTCTCTTACAAACGCCTCTTATCTTCGTAAAAACCCCCATATTATTATGGGGGTTATGTCACGGGGAAAAGACGACCGTTGACACGACGGAGCTAGCGCGCGAATGGCAGAGTTCCAGAGGCCCTCGGGCTCCCCGTTACGACCGCTCTCGGCGTCGTCTCAGGCCGGTCGGATTGAATCCGGTTACCGGTGGCCCCGTACGTTGAATCTAATAATGAGACCTTCTGAGCGAGGGAACCCAAGTCGGACACGTCGGACCGCAAGCGCACGATTAAACGCATTATCCGAATCTAATGATTTGCCGGGGTTTCTCTGAGCTACCCGCACTTGTTGCCAACGGCAGTCGGTGCGGACGGGCTTGAAGGCGCTCCCGGGTAACCGTACCCTCGGTCCAGGCCCAAGGACGGGGGGACTCGGCACAGCACTGTAAAATAAGATCTGGCCCGCGCCGAGTGGACAGCCCAGTCCGCGCGGACCAGGAATATCCCGTCACCGTCCGGGATGGAACTGCCGCGGACGGAGTCCGGCCCGAGGGCCACCGGTCGAACACATGCGAAATCATAAAATCTCGACGAGACTGCTTCTGTGGAGTACGGATTTTCTGTAACCGCAACGCGCTGAGGGCATGATGCCGACCGGGAGACTGGTATCGAGCCGGGAGACTGGCTCGCGGCAGTGCCGCGCGATTGGGGTCCGACCGTCCCCCGTCTTGCCGAGAGTCTGCGGGTCTCATGTTCTCGTAAATATGAAGTTTATTCGTTAAAGCCCCCGGAAATTTTCGAGGCGGGGTCAGATGGCGGCGATTTCCGCCGACCAACCGACAGTTTCCCATCGGGCGGCCTAATACCAATATTTTGAACACCGAACCGCTTTCGAGCGGCAAACGGTGGGCGGCGGCCTCCGACTGCGGACGGCAGTGAGTGCCTTGAGCGCATATAACAAGGTCCTCCGTGGGGGGCAAAATTGTAAAATCGCCCTCAAACGAGGAACGAAGGAGCTCGAGTTCGAGGGCGGCCATGAAAATGAAGCCGATATCGTTCGAACGACTTTAGAACGGTACGGTAAGTTACTTGTAACCCGAGGCGAAAAGACCGAGTGGTCGCCCGAGAAAAGAGTTCTATTTGAAAGCATTAGTCCAAATTGGACCGCCGCAGTAACGTGCGGTGTCAGATACAATTTGTAAACCGATAAGCCTTAAATACCAATATTTATTGGTAACGAGGTCGGCGAAACACATCGGCGGCCTCGCGTACGGTTACATCTAGCAGCGAGATGGGACCCCGCGGAAAATGGCGGTCCGAATAGCGTCTAATCGTGGAAGCCAAAGGAAATGAATAAGCGAGGACGCCGTAAGACGGGCCGCTGGGCTCCCCGGGGCCATTGTTCGGCAAAAAGAGTCAAACCCGATGGTGAAGCCGGGTGGACTGGCGACCGTCTGCGAGGGGCAAAAAGTAACGGCTGTCACCGTTCCACCAGGCCTCCCCGCAGGCGCTCGCCGGCCGACCGGAAAACCGAGATGGGGATGGTGCGTAATTCTATGCACTCCATACCCCGATGCGGAAAGGCGGTACCGCAGAAGGGAAATCGCAATTATCGCGGCTAGGTACAAGCCGCGATTACCAGCCGAGTAACATATGCGCACTGCAAACTCTGATGTAAGAACCCAGAGTGTAATCAGCATATGCAAAAACCACACTGCGATTGGCCGGGTAGGACCGCCTGCGAAAGTCTTTATGAGGCCTTAAGTAGTCAAACCGCTGACCTGACAACGCAGCGGCATGGAATGTACCGGAAAATAAGCCCCTGACGGAGCATAACTCTGAAAGCTCCCAGTCTTTAGGACTGAGAATATCGGCTAAGCAATCCGGGGGAGGTAATTATGGGCTAAATAATTCTCGGCAAAGACACGGGACACTCGTTACATGTCCATACGTCAAGTCATGCACGAATATGCCCTTTACCCCCGAATTACACTGGCGCGAGGTAAGCGAACCTGGCGAAATACCAGAATTCCTAACCCCGAAATCAGAACGGGAGTAAGTGTGGGCGTCCGCATATGTCCGTACGCATGGACGCCCACACCCCGCCCGCCCGATGGTACGGCATCAGGCGGGCAAACAGGCCGGGTGCTCTGAGAACCCGGCCGGCGCACCCCGTTTGCAGGCGGGGTGAGGGGCGGGCGGAACGTAGACACATCCGCCCGCCGCTGGATCAACTTTTGATCCCGTTGCAACCTCGGCGCCTTCCGAAGGGCGTATCTGAGGGCCGTCCACCCGGTTAAAAGTGGACTCTGGGGACTGGTTGAACCCGGTTTTAATAGAGACTACTCATGAGCTTAAATCAAGATAAGGTACACACCCCGACAGACTGCGGTCTGGAAGGTGGGGACTCGGATTTCGGGGCCTCGCCGCTTGATGAGTTCATGAGAACTCGGACGGAGCTGAGCGGCCCGTCGACTGAATGTCATCCTGGGCGGAACGCTGCCCCCGCTTCGGCAGAGGACACCGTGTCGCCCCCGGTAACCGACGATGGCTTAGGCCGTCATACGTATTGGAAAAGGAAAAGACGAAGGAAAGCGGGGACCACTCGGACCCCGGACGAATTTGGTAGGAGAGAAGTTCGGACAGCAGAGTACGAAACTAGCCTCGGAGCACAAGCTCGTAATGAGACAAGCTCTCGCCAAGGAACGGCAGGGTCGGGCGGCAGCACGGCCGATACCGACTCCTGCAGACTTGAAATAACCGACGATGAGCCTCAGACGACAATTAAAGTAATACAAATCAATGCGAGAAGGTCACAGAGAGTGATGCATGAGATTGAAAAACTATTGTCGAGTAGAAGCATAGACGTCTGCCTAATACAAGAGCCAGCCGCCGACTGCAAAGGGATCTATCTGTTCGACAGACGTCCGTACAGGGTAGTAGCGAGCGGTCCCGGTTCTAAAGCCGCCATCGTAGTCGCGAACCCCGCGGTCGGCATCCTGAGCTTGCAGCATCTCAGTACTCCCCATATTGCCGTAGCCGTGCTCACTGTTGGAAATCTCCGCTTAGTGCTGATATCAGCGTACTTTCAATTTTCGGAACCAACACAGACGTGCGTTGACGCGCTCGAGTCCGTACTGGACTCGGTGAGCGGCAACGTATTAGTCTGCGCGGACGTGAACGCACGGTCTACGCTTTGGCACGACCGTCTCTCGGACGACCGCGGAGAGATTGTCGTGGACCTCATAGGTCGGAAAAACCTCCATGTCAACAACCTAGCGGGCAACGTGCCGACATTTAGAAATCGGGGGTCTGCGTGCTTGGACGTGACGCTCACGTCTCACGGCGTGAACGTGGCGGACTGGACCGCAGTCCACGATTTGACGTCAAGCGATCACGCGATCATAAGCTTCGACGTAACGCAGAACTGTGCGCGCCCGAATGACAGGACAGATCCTTTCGTAAAATACGACTGGAGCAAAACGAATTGGAATGAATTCCGTAAGTCCTTGCAGCTCAGAGTAAGCGCGTGTATAACGGATCTGGAAAGTCCGGATCTCGAGACTAGTTCTGCAGCACTCATGAAAGTGCTGACAGAAACCTGCGTTGAACGCATGGGAATAGTAAGAATTAAAAAGCGCAAACCACCTCCCTGGTGGAACCAGAGTCTGGATAGAGAATTAAGCAATCTCAGGCGCTGGAGGATTCGACTGAGGAACGCACGGAACGCATTCGGCAAGCGTGTAATCCGGAACTCTTACGAGAAATTAAAGCAAAGGTTCAATATGAATTGCTTCAAAGCCAGGCGGGATTCCTGGCGCTCCTTTGTAACCGATATCGGAAACAGGGAACCGTGGGGACCCGTTTACACATGGCTAAAGACCGGTGGCCTACGGCCGTCTCAGAATCTTCCAGTGTCAATCCGACGAGAGAACGGCTCTTTCACCGACTCTCTCGAGGAGACTGGGAAAAGACTTATTGAAATCCTGGTCCCGGGAGATACGTCCGACGGTGAGAGCCCCGAACAGACAGCCATCAGGGCGGTAACGGGTGTAAGAGTCGGGTCCTTCGACCCGGAGACGGGCGAGGACGAACCGCTCAACGCGTGCGATGTCGAGGAGGTAAAAAGGGCCATCTGGCGTATGGATCCGAAGAAGTCACCGGGAGCCGACGGTATAACGGCAAAGATTCTCCGCCAGGCGTGGCCAGTTCTGGCCGAACACATAACGAACGTGTTCAACGTTTGTCTTCGGTCCAGAATGTTTCCAAACGCCTGGAAACTGTCCCGACTGGTTGTGATTCTTAAATCTCCCGGCAAAGACCGGGCAGAGGCCAAGTCCTACCGACCGATAAGCCTACTCCCGGTGGTGTCCAAAGCGCTCGAACACGTAATCATAGACAGGATTCGAGCGGACACGGATCCGAGCATGTCAAAAAGACAGTTCGGGTTCACTAAAAACCTCTCGACGGTCGACGCGATGCACCACGCGCTGAATTGGACGAAAAGCAGGCAAGAAAAATACGTATTTGCAGTCTTCTTGGACATTTCGGGCGCCTTTGACTGTCTATGGTGGGCCCAGCTAGTTGCGGATATGCGTAGTGCTGGCTGTCGCAGCGGGCTGGTTGAGCTGACGAAAAGCTATCTAGACGGCCGCCGAGCTGTCATGCAGATCGGCGACCGAACAGTGGCAAAGACCCTCACCAAAGGGTGCCCGCAGGGGTCGGAGTATGGACCGGATCTCTGGAAACTAGCGGTGAACCCACTCCTGTCAGCTGACCCGCCCGCAGGTACGGAGATAATTGCGTATGCGGACGATCTCGCGCTACTTATCTCTGGCAAAAATCGGGCAGAGCTGGAGAGTCGTGGAAACGAACTACTCAGCAGAGCATCGCTATGGGCGATCAAGCGAAAACTCTCCTTCTCCGCGACCAAGTCGCAGACCCTCTGGCTTAAGGGTAATCTATCCCGGCCAGACTTGGATCTCCGACTCGGCACTGTAATGATAAAACCGACGGTCGGGGCTAAATACCTCGGCGTCACGTTCGGCGGTAAAAACTTCAGTGGCCATCTAACGGAAAAAGCGAAGGCCTCAGCGGCGCTATTCAGTCGACTGTGCGGCGTCGCAAAAACCAAGTGGGGTCTTAAGAGAGGTTTAGCGGCAAACCTGTATAAGTCCGTATTCCTTCCGCAGATAAGCTATGCGGCCTCTGTGTGGGCTCAGAAGTGCATGACTGATGGGCACCACCGAGGGAGAGCAAACAGCGCCCAAAGAACCCCGCTTAGGGCTATTACAGGCGCGTATAAGACCACGTCGACGATGGCGCTGCAGGTTCTCGCCGGAGTACCCCCTCTCGAACTGGAACTATTACGAATAGCCAGAGTCGAGGGGGACAGGATCGCGGTCAGGAGAGGCGCGATGACGGCGCAGGAAGCCGAGGTTAGAAAGACGATGCACAGTAACAATCTCCTTCACCTCTGGCAGAGCAAGTGGGTCGCGAGCTCCAAGGGGAGGTGGACCGCGCGATGGTTCCCCGATGTCGGACGCCGGATGGACCGTGGGTGGTGCCGAATGGATCATTACACGTCCCAGTTGATGTCCGGTCACGGGGATTTCAAAGCAAAACTCCACGGCTTTAACCTTGTTGGCGATGCAGCTTGCGCATGCGGTTTCCCCAGCGGAACTGCGGAGCATCTGCTAATGAATTGCCCACTTGTAGACCAGGAAAGAAATAAACTCAAACTCGCAGTGCGAGCGGCCGGTGCGGACTGGCCGTGTGAGTTAGAGTTCATGACGAGCTCCGAAGTCATGTTCCGGGCGGTTAGTGAATTCGCTAAGAATACACTGGCGCGCTGATGCAGGGTTAGCTCGGTAGTCGTAATTGGTGATATAAGTAAAATTCCAATTCGGGGCCCTGTACCACGTACAGCGGCCGAGGGAAAGAGGGATAACCCTTCTAGTCCGCACGAGATACATAAACCCGAGTGAGAATTAATGGGGACGCAACGAGAATAAAAGGTAGTAATCCATTAACCTTGCGACATACCGATGAATACGTTAAAAATGGGAATGAAACGGAAGGATTGGGCAAAAGCAACCGCGGGCGGGTACCTCATACACGACCCGTCCGCGGACCTCCGATCACACGCCGGTTCATTCCCACTGAAAACTCGATCGAGAGCCCGCATCCAGGAGATGCGAGCGAACTGGTGCTAGTAGTGGGCAGAAACCAGCCGTCTACTATCAGTCACCGAAAATCCGGGCGAAACTACCCGGTGCGGGAACGGTCACCCGCGCAGTAAACCGTACCGCACAGAAAGGCGGATCGCGGCGGAAAATCCTGCGGATTCCCGCCTCGATATCGTGCTTGCGGGAAATAGGTCGTTGTGAGTACCTGGGATACGGAGCCCGAAATCTCATTCCGCGGGTACCGGAGAGAGCCCTGCTCGTAAAAACAGCACTCCGGTAGCTAGGACACCGTCCGTGGCTTATGTGGATGGAACCGCGGAGGTTGTGGAAGTAGCGCTTTAGTAGAAGGGGGTTTGCTCGAGTAGATTAAAAACCTGCCGCCGCTGGCGCATTCGGCGATACCCATAATATGCCTTGAAGTAGGCGTGCTCTGGGCCGTCTGCCTGGCGCTCGGGCGCCCAGACGCACCCCTCAGCGAGGGATGACGATTGCGCCGTTAAGGCGCGGACGAGTCGGGCGCGGTAAAGATGGCTAAAGGTTTGAGAGACCGTCGTGTACTGGCGTCGCTTTCCCCCGTCACACAGCCGGTTAATCAATACTCAATTAAATATAATATGATGTAGTGTGCTACTACATACTACGTCACCGTGAATTGATATAATTGATTTTGTCACTGGGTCAATTGCTGTGAATAGTAACTCTCAGATGAGACGGAAACACATATTATTTACTTTTTTTCTGTCAAACTTTTTCAAGTATCATTCAATATTACAGTGACCTGGTAGGACTGCTAATTTATTTATTTTAGTGGAGTAATGTCACTGTACAAATTTCTGTTAACTATTTTTAATACATATTATAGGTATTTTTATGTCAAAACTTTTAAACAATATTTAATAGTTGTGTAAATTATATTCTATTATTAGTCAATATTCATACAATTGTTTTACTCATTGTAGTCTACTGTTCTAAAATCTTTTAGTGACGTCGTACTGATTGCGTATTTCTTTATTTGTTACACAGTTTAGACATCCTACCTCAGGTCATTAATTTCACCGACATCCTTAGAACCCTTATAACTATTATTTTATTTGATCCACACACCACACATATAATTTATGGTGTTGTAATAGTATGAACTATATGTATTGGTAACAAATATAAATTTAAAAAAACCATTCAGACCGTAAGCGCAGTACCTACACACATAGTCATTTAAAAATATAGTTGGAAAGGAAATGGAAAATAAAATAAAATTGTAAATAAAATAGTCATGTTTTGAAGTCATCAATTTATTGAACATCTGAAAAAAACATAAAGGACAAACGTAGAAAATTGTTTGTTGAGAAAAAATGTTCCTGTTAAAAACTTACTTCTCGCTCACTTCGCTTCTACTCTCGGTACCTGAAAATAATATGTTTGATTAGAATTATTAATTTCAAAAACTAAAGTATTTATATATATCCTTACATCGTTTTGCCGAGGCATCTTGGGAGGCACTTATTTCCTGAAAATGAAGTGTTCAATTAGAATTATCAATATCAAACACCTAAATAAATGTATATAAATATATGCTTACGGCGTTTGGCGGTGGCGAACCGCACTCCTCGAAGTAGAGCTCCTGAAAATAATTTGTTTAATTAGATTTATCATTTTCGAAAACTTGAATATTTTTTTAAATTTTTCACTAATATAATATACTTACAACGCTGGACGGTGGCGAAGCAGGGCTCGGGGACCGTCGACGAGGGACCACCTGAAAATTATTCGTTTAATTAGATTTACATAGAAATGTAATTGGATTTATTTTTAAAAATATTAATAAATCCTTACGTTCGACGTCGCTCGTGATGCTGGGGAGCGGGATCTGGAGAGGGGCCTTCGATCGTCATCGCATCTGCCTCCTCCCAGCCGCCTTCCCCCATCACGACGATCGTCGCGCTGTCGCTGCCGACGGACCTCCTGAAAATTATTCTTTAGTTAGACTTACATAGAAATGTAATTGGATTTTTTTTTAAAAATATTAATGAATCCTTACGTTTGATGATGGCCGTGATGCTTGTGAGCGGGATCTGGAGAGGGGCGTTGGATGGTCATCTCCTCTGCCACCTCTCCGCCGCCTAACACCATCATGACCACTGCCGCCGCCGCCGCCGCCACCTCCCCTGCCGCTGCCAACACCACCTCCTCGACGCCTTCTGCCGCCGCCCCCACTACCACCTACACCCCTGGGCTTGGCTACAATATAAATTACAATTGTATACAATATAATAATAAGACTGTTATTAAGGAATATGTAAAGTAAACACTCACCGCAATCCCGGGAGAGGTGACCCTCTCTTCCGCAATTGTAACATTCTGAAACGGGTAGATATTATTTTAATCGTTTCTAATTTTATACAATATATATATTAACCAAATGTATGCTTACGTCGGGCGCGGTTTCCTTTTGGGCTCTGGGCGCTTTGGCCCATGTAGAACTGGCAGTGGCTCAAGTTCTTGTACATATTTTTACTCATTCTAAAGTTAATAAATAAAAGTAAATTAAGTAAGTTGAAAAAGACAATTGATTGGTCTGCATTATTAGGTTGGTGATATTATAAAATATTAAATTCGTTAAACCAAAAGCATGTGGTGCACACTCAAACTAAGCCACGGTTTTCTTCGCAAATGTACCTATATGGTATAACAATATTATTTGATTAATGCGATCGGAGGTGAACGTGTTAAAAACAAAAACAAAAATTGAAAAAATATTTAATTTGTTTCACAGAAACCATGTGTTGCAGACAAAACTAAGGCACGATTTTCGTCGCAAATTTATATATTATTATAATAAGCTATTAATAATTCATAAATACGATCCGCGTTGGACGTGTTAAAAAACAATCCAGTGTATCTTATTATACTCATTATAAAGAAATAAAGAAAGTGTATAGTAAAACTTTTATATTATTATGATAATTTATTAATTGATAGGTACGATCCGCGTTGAACGTGTTAAAAAAACAAGGCCCTCGTGTACCTACGCTTGGCAATTGCCGCTAATGTTTTATACGTTGTTACTCATTCTGAAGTTGACAAATAAAAAGCAATAAAGAAAAAATAGAAAAGACAAAACATTCAGCGGATGTCAGCTCGATATATTATTTGTTTTTTTCTCTCAGACCTGTGCGTACACATAGTATAAGCGTCTAACTAGGTACTTTGCCGGAATAAGCGTGGGCAGGTGCTTACAAAAAAGTAAGCCCTCTAAGTTTAAATATTCATTCATAAATACGATCCGCGTTGGATGTGTCGAAAACAAGCTAATGTTATTGTACTTATTTTAAAGTTAATAAATGAAAATAAATAAAAAAAATGGATGGTAAAACAAAGCAATAAATTCCTTTGATAAAAATCACGTGTTGCGCACAATACTAGCCTATTATTATACGATCCGCGTTAAACGTGTTAAAAAAACAAGCCCCTGATGTACACTTGCGCCAACTGCCTCTAATGTTCTATGCATTGTTAATCATTCTAAAGTTGATGAATAAAAAGCAATAAAGAAAGTGTATAGGAAAACGAAACTTTAAGTGATCTGTCGGTATTATTAAATATTAAATTAAAAATAAAATAAAATATTAAATTCGTTAATCGGAAAGCATGTGTTACATTATATTAATTGATAAGTTACCTACGATCTGCGGTGTAAAAAAGGTTTTTAAAAAGACACCAATTAAATTAATAATACAATGTATACTCACGTGCAGTGGCGTATTTTGAAATTTTTTCTGGGGGGGGTCTAAATATTAGGTACCTACAAGTTTATAATAAAAAAAAAACACATACGAGTTACGATGTAATAATTATATTATATTATATTTTTTTCTGGGGGGGGTCCAGACCCGGGGACCCCCCCCCCCCCCGTAAATACGCCACTGCTCACGTGTTACTGTTTCAGAAAGTTGCAATGAAATGATTTTAAAGTCGGACGTCAGCGCAGTGCTTGGTCTTAGAACGGCGACAATCACAAGAGTCAAGGCAGGTAACCCATGCGGGGAACGATATCGCACGGCCGATTAATTAATTTTTTTATTTATTAATTTTTTTTCACGTTTTTTTTTTTCGCCGTTTCGCCATCACTTCCGTCTTATCGTATTTAACGAAAATGTTCCGATTTTTTTCAAAATTCGAGTTTCACCGCCTCTACAGACTTCGGACTTCCCCATCGAAGACTTATTCGCGTTCCCCGTCAAAGCAGTCCTTGATACTATTTATTACTATACACGGGCGTGAATAAATGCGTCGAAGAGTTCGATTTCTTTTCTTTGCCGTTTTTTTCAAAAATTTTTCCGCAAAAATTACAAAATTTTTAATCGGTGACTGCAATGGACGCTGTCCCGGCCGCACATTGCCTACCCGGATAACATAGATGACTGACCTGCTAGACACCAAAAAATCATACGGTGGCTATATGATTTGAATGGACAACTGAAATATTTTGAATTTTCTTCACGTAATTTATCCTTTAATTTTGCGTTTTCGGTAACAGTAATGAACGTCGTCCGCGATTCGACGCAGTCGGATTGCATACCTGATGACGTGACCCGGCCGTCGCACATTGTCCGCTATCCGTCCAAGTCGGATAGCCTACTCCTATTATTATAGCGAATGTCATTCGAGATGACTGACCTGCTAGACACCCTAAAAAATACGGCGGCTATATGATTTGCATGGACGTCCGAAATTTTTAAAATACTTTTCAATTAATTTATTACTTTTTTTCTTTTTCGGTAACAGTAATGAACGTCGTCCGCGATTCGACGCAGTCGGATTGCATACGTGATGACGTTCCCCATACCGTCGAGTATTGTCGGATTGCCTTCCAGGGTGACTACGACTAAAGTCGAGGAAGGTGACTGACCCGCTAGATCCCAAATACTATTACTACGGCGAACGTCATTCGAGGTGACTGACCTGCTAGACACCCACAAAAATACAACGACGATTTATAATTTTTTTACGGAATTTTGAATTTCTGGCGGCCGTAAAGAACGTTGTCGTCGAACGTTGTTGCTTACCGGGGGGCTACCACGTCGAACCACGGTGGACCTAACCTTATCAGGGTTCCTTATCACACACCGACCAGCTCGAGACTCACGACCAGACCAACAGACCACTGCAGCTTCCGAAATCGAAAACACTCATGACCGACACCTGGGGGTCTGGGGGTATCCCCCAGCGACGCTCGGAGAGCTAGTATTTATATAGAGCAGTTTTATTTATAATCAATTTAAATCATTTGTTAAAAACAATCGATTAAATAATAGATAATAATTTTATTTAAACACTGACCATGGACTTCAAACATTAATACTCGTTTGTTTTTTATTTGTTCATTGTATTAATTATTATAATTATACCTAATCTAACCTATATCTACCGAACACGTTCATATTCGAAGTGAAAAAATGATTATATCTTTTTTCTTTTATTATTATTTGATTACCTATAGTAACAGATTTTCACTTTAGTGCTGATTATTGTTACATGCGGCCCTTCAGGGATCCAAAAGCTTGTTGCACTTTTACAATAAAATATAGTCAATTTAAAATATGAATCAATTGTACTTTATTAAAACCAATAATAAATAATGTAGTCGTGGTGAATTGCAGCGTCGTGAGTTGACTCGTTGTAGTAGTCGATAATCTCCATGTAAGTCGTGTGTAATGGCTGGTGGCTAAGCGGCTCGCTCGGTCTTGGCGGCTCTGGTACATCTACTTTGGCTGTCTCGCTGTCCCCTATATATATGGTGGCGGCGTCCTTTGAAGTGAGCGGTGCAGTGAGCGGCGCGTGTACAGTCGTCCTTGATATGGACCTCACGACTATGAAAGTGGTATTCGTAGTAGAAAACACTTTTGGGTGTGGTCGCATTTCTGTTTGTTATTATGAGCAAATATATGATATTGCGTAATCCCATTCCTGGTTGTTATTATGAGCAAAATACATGATATTGCGTAATCCCATTACATTATAATAACATTATTGCCTACTCCCGACACAAATTTTATTATCTGGCGAATGTGCACTGCATTTTTTTGGTATTGATAACTTCAATAATTAGTACTCACTTAGAATTCACAAACTACATTATTCTCAACATTCTTACCTACTAATATTTATTCATAATCTCATAACCTATTTTGTTCTTAACAACTATTAATTTATAATTGTCATTAAATCGTCTATTAAAATAATATATAATAATGTTTTTTTTTGTGTTAATTTAACAGGGTATCAATTTAAATAAACGCTTCAAGATGTGGTTGATAGGTGTGAACAAAGCTCTACTACTAATGAAAATGCATTATTTCCTTTACTCGGGATTTAAGTATTTAAAAAAAATCATATTACAATAATGTGACAAACGTTTATTGTAGCAGATAATTATTTAAAATTTTTAGTTAGGTTTTATCGTTAACCGGTGAAGTACGAAATAAATTGAAATTTATCCTAAACTCGTTATATAATATTAATGCCATAACAATATGTACCAATATGTACCTATATTGATTGAAATTATACGTTTTATTTATAATTCTAAACGTATATAGATTCTAGTTTCTGAGCGGAGCAATTTTAAAATGATGTGTGTGTTTCACTTTTTCTAGTAGTAATAATGATTTGATTTAAAAATTGTATAATCTTTTCTGACGGGAAAGTGAATCTAGTTGGTACTTTTGAGAGGTAAAATTTAAAAAGGTGGGTAAGTGGATGTCACTCTGCTGTACAGTAGGTTACAAGTGGGTCACTGTATAATGGATGCTATTAAATTTGAATTCAATGATTCAATATCATTGTATAAGAAAAACGATTCTGAGCGAAGACGGTATGTCAGTCTAGGTTTAAGACAAATTATATACATATCTATTTTATTAAAAAAAAATTGACCTATAATAAATTCCAAATTAATCATATCACATTATCACAATATCCATTAGGTACTTATAACACGTTATACATCAACATCAATAACAAACCCTGATACACTTTAGAAGTTTCAAGTAGGTACCAACGAATAAATATTATATAATCACAACAAAATAACTAGGTTTTTTAACATTTAATTTCGTCCAAATTTGAACATAAAATGACTATAAAAATAAACTGTGATTGTATATATTTTAGATTTCTCGGTAAGAGAATTAGCTACTTACGTGGAATCTTGTTTTAAATTTTCAATCCTTAGATATAAAAACTGAACATTTTATAATTTATTAATTACGATGATTAATAAATTTCGAGATTTTGAAGAATTCTGTCAAAATTCGATGTTTAAATGCTTATAAAAAAAAATTGTGAGTATGTATTTTTAATATTTTTCAACTGATATTGTAACAATATATCGGGAGCCTTGTATTACATTTTTACACTTTTTGGCCCAACAGATAAAACTTTATTGATATTCATAGAAAAAAAAACTAAAAAAATTTAAAAACGAAAATATCCGTAAACAGCTCAAAAAGAGTCAAAATATTTTAAAAATTGTATGGTATATAGGAAATGCTTATACAAACATTCAGTGAAATTTTCATGTATCTATAGTTATTCGTTTATGAATAACAATAAAATATGGAAATCGCTACATGAGAAATCGAGTGAACATCCAATGTTGTAAAAATTTGAATTTCAAACGCTCATAAAAATTTAATTTGACCGTCCGGTAGAGATTTTTTTATTGATAAAGGTAGACAAACTTATGAGTAATCTTGTATTACATTTTCAAATCTTAGATTTAAAAAGAAAAATTTTTACGAATTCTTAACTCAAAATAATTTGCTAATTTTCGTGATTTGTCAATTTTTGAACTTTAAATGCTTATAAAAAAAACAGTAAAACTATAAAAACTAACGATTTTTAATATTTTTCATCTGCCTTTGAAACAATATAGTAGGAACCTTGTATTAAATTTTCAAGTATTTCTACTCAACAAACAAAGTTTTATTGATATTTTTAGAAAAAAACTAAAAAAAAATGGAAAATGAAAATGTCCCTAAACAGTTCATAATAAATCAACAAAAATGTTATCGTGTATAGAAAAGGCAAATATAAACAACCAGTCAAAATTTCATGTTCCTACAGTCATTTGTTTTAAAGTTACACCAAAAACCAAATTCGATTTTGTCAAAAACCTATTTTGCGTAAAAATTCCCGTTTTTCCTTAATTTTTATGTTGTTTTTCCCGGCGCTTGTGAAAACTATTGGGAATTTTAAATTTTGACCTCCCCAATGCACCAACGATATTCACTCTCCAATCGAACAAGATACTGAAGTCGAAAATCGAAGCATTATTTCGACTACTTATCGTGTACACAGACACAAAAATAAATAAACACACATCATTGTAAAACCAATACATTCATCGCTCCGCTCAGAATCTAAAAACACACATCATTGTAAAATCAATACATTCATCGTTTCACTCAGAATCTAAAATTCACAGTAGTTTTCAAAATCACATTGAAAAACAAACATAAATATAAGGAAAAACCAGTTTTTTACAGAACCGATTTAGTTTTAGATTCTGAGTGAAACGATGAATGTATTGATTTTACAATGATGTGTGTTTTTTTTTTTATTTTTTTATTTTATTTTTTATTTTTATATTTATTTTTTTTGTGTCTGTGTACACGATAAGTAGTCGAAATAATGCTTCGATTTTCGACTTCAGTATCTTGTTCGATTGGAAAGTGAATATCGTTGGTGCATTGGGGAGGTCAAAATTTAAATTTCCCAGTAGTTTTCAAGAGCGCCGGGAAAAACAAAAGAAAAATTAAGGAAAAACGGGAATTTTTACGCAAAATCGATTTTTCAGAAAATTGAATTTGGTTTTTGGTGTAACTTTAAAACAAATGACCGTAGGTACATGCAATTTTCACTGGTTGTTTATATTTGCATCTTCTATACACGATAACATTTTCAAAATATTTTGATTTATTTTGAACAGTTTAGGGACATTTTCATTTTTAGTTTTTTTTTAGTTTTTTTTCTAGAAATATCAATAAAATTTTATTTGTTGGTTGCGAAAGCTTGAAAATTTAATAGAAGGCTCCTAATATATTGTTTCAAGGGCAGATGAAAAATATTAAAAATCCTTAGTCACAATTTTTTTTTATAAGCATTTAAAGTTCAAAAATTGACAAAATATGGAAAAATCACGAAAATTAGCAAATTATTTTGAGTTAAGAATTCGTAAAAATTTTTCTTTTTAAATCTAAGATTTGAAAATCTAATACAAGATTACTCATAAGATTGTCTACCTTTATCAATAAAAAAATCTCTACCGGAAAGTCAAATTACATTTTTATGAGCGTTTGAAATTCAAATTTTTACAACATTGGATATTCACTCGATTTCTCATGTGGCAATTTCCTTTTTTTGTTGTAATTAAAAAATGAATTACTGTAGATACATGAAAATTTCACTGAATGTTTATATTAGCATTTCCTATACACCATACAATTTTGAAAATATTTTGACTCTTTTTGAGCCGTTTACGGACATTTTCAGTTTTCAATTTTTTTAGTTTTTTTTTCTATAAATATTAATTAAGTTTTATCTGTTGGGCCAAAAAGTGTAAAAATTTAATACAAGGCTCCTGATATATTGTTACAATATCAGTTGAAAAATATTAAAAATACATAGGCACAATTTTTTTTTATAAGCATTTTAACATCGAATTTTGACAGAATTTTTCAAAATCTCGAAAATTATTAATCATCGTAATTAATAAATTATAAAATGTTCAGTTTTTATAGCTAAGGATTGAAAATTTAAAACAAGATTCCACGTAAGTAGTTAATTCTCTTACCGAAAAATCTAAAAAATATACAATCACAGTTTATTTTTATAGTCATTTTATGTTCAAATTTTGACGAAATTACATATTAAAAAACCTAGTTATTTTGTTGTGATTATATAATATTATTCGTTGGTACCTACTTGAAACTTCTAAAGTGTACTATTATATATATATGATAGTATCAGGGTTTGTTGTTGGTGTATAACGTGTTATTAGTACCTAATGGATATTGTGATAATGTGATATGATTAATTTGGAATTTATTATAGGTCAATTTTTTTTTAATACCATAGATATGTATATAATTTGTCTTAACCTAGACTGACATACCGTCTTCGCTCAGAATCGTTTTTCTTATACAATGATATTGTATCATTGAATTCAAATTTAATAGCATCAATTATACAGTGACCCACTTGTAACCTACTGTACAGCAGAGCGACATCCACTTACCCACCTTTTTCTTTTTAAATCTAAGATTTGAAAATGTAATACAAGATTACTCATAAGTTTGTCTACCTTTATCAATAAAAAATCTCTAACGGAATGTCAAATTAAATTTTTATGAGCGTTTGAAATTCAAATTTTTACAACATTGGATGTTCCCTCGATTTCTCATGTAGCGATTTCCTTATTTTGTTGTAATTCAAAAACGAATAACTGTAGACACATGAAAATTTCAGTGAATGTTTATATTAGCATTTCCTATACACCATACAATTTTGAAAATATTTTGACTCTTTTTGAGCTGTTTATGGACATTTACAGATTTCAATTTTTTTTAGTTTTTTTTTTCTATAAATATCAATAAAGTTTTATCTGTTGGGCCAAAAAGTGTAAAAATTTAATACAAGGCTCCTGATATATTGTTACAATATCAGTTGAAAAATATTAAAAATACATAGGCACAATTTTTTTTTATAAGCATTTAAACATCGAATTTTGACAAAATTTATCAAAATCTCGAAAATTATCAATCGTTGGAATTAAAAAATTATAAAATGTTCAGTTTTTATAACTAAGAGTTGAAAAATTAAAACAAAGATTCTCTTAAATAATTCATACTGTAACCAAAAAATCTAAAAAAATATTTAAACACACTTATTTTTTACAGACATTTTAATTTCAAATTTAGACAAAATTTCATATTTAAACCAAGAATTACGATTTTAGTTATTTTGTTGTGATTGAATAATATTATTCGTGGGTACTTGAAACTTCTAAAGTGTACTATTATATTATATCTATGATAGTATCACGGTTTTTGTTGATGTATAACGCGTTATAAGTATCTAATGGATATTGTGATATGATTAATTTGGAATTTATTATAGGTACCTATTATAGGTCAATTTTTTGTTTAATACCATAGATATGTATATAATATGTCTTATACATAGACTGACATACCGTCACCGCTCAGAATCGTTTTTCTTATACAATGATATTATATCATTGAATTCAAATTTAATACCATCCATTATACAGTGACCCACTTGTAACCTACTGTACAGCAGAGCGACACCCACTTGCCCACCTTTTTTTTGTTGTAACTAACAAACTAATGACCGTAGATACTTAAAATTGTCATCGGATGGTAATAATAATACCATATTCTAAACACTATTCAATTTTCACCAAAATTTTGAGTTTCTTTTTAGCTATGACAAAATGCATCAAAATCTCGAAAATTGCAAATTCATTTTTAGAAAAAAAAAATGTATAAAATACTTGTTTCATATAGCTAAGGATTGAAAGTTTAAAACAAGGATTCTCATAAACACTTCATACTATAACCAAAAAATGTAAAATATATATAAACACTGTTTTTTAATAGACATTTTAAGTTCAAATTTGGACGAAATTAGATATTTATACGAAGAATAACGATTTTTGTTATTTTGTTATAATTTAAAAATATTATTTGAGGGTTATTATTATTAATTATTATATACTTAATAATATATTATTATATTTAATACTCACAATGAAATTTTCAAATGCAATTTTTTCGGTAAAAATGAATATAATTTACATTAGTACTAATGCCTAAGAACAAAATAAATTACTTTAACCACAATACTATCATTAAGTATACTTAGTAATATTAATTTAGGCTGACAGACCGTCTTCGCTCAGAATCGTTTTTCGTATACAATGATTTTATATAATTGAATTAAAGTTTAACACATTCATTACAGGGACCATTATCTAGACACCTAATTTACTATGTACACCAGAGCATTACCCACTTTTTAATAGTAATTGTTTAGAACCGTATCGTTTTGACATTTTATCGTTTTACTTTTGTAAGACACCACTGACCTTATGGCATGCCTTATTTATGCACTATATTCAAGGCCGTGTCTGAGCCCCTGGACCCCCCAAAATGTCTTCAATATATCTTATTTTTAACCAAATATCAAAACACAAATTCAATAAAATTACAATATACATGCTGTGGACCCCCCCCCCCCCCGAAAACATTTTATGGATACGGCCATGACCATATTCATATATTTTAACGTTTATAATATTTTGTGATAACGCTAGTCTCTTCGTCTATTTTCAGGTATAGTGACGATCCTCAGTTTCGGTTCGACTTACGCCAAACAATTGGGATATTCGAAAATCACTGTAGGATACATAATGATGAGCCTTTTCGTCATATCAATGTTAGCGAAACCGGTGGTCGGCGCCATCGTCGATAAGTTCCCCGTAAAGAAATACATGTTTTTGGTGTTCATATTTACGACCGGTATCTCTGCGCTCTCTCTGATGTTTGTGTCCAGACTGTCTTTAGAGACGTCCGTAGAGCTGGATTGTGACGTCAACATAACGACCGTTAAAATATATTTCGACCACACCAATAAACTTTCGGACTGCGATCAAAAAATACTAATGGACGGAAACAACGCAGATAGGTTGGTGAATTGCAAGGTATTTAATTAAAAAGGATATTAAAAGAAAAAAATGTTTAGTTTCGTCCTGTAGGATCTGTAAGGGATAATATTTGTTTGATTTTTCTATGTACTGATTGCACTTAGAAACTCAGATGGTAATCAAAATCCTATATACCGAGTGATTCTTTGAAATTCATTGAACAACATTCGTTATTTCAAAAAGTATAAATAATTTTGAAATAGTCGTTATTAAAACAAAATTTTTAAAATATAACATTGTATAATATATTTTGAAACATTTTTTATCTTTAACATGTTTAGGTTTTTTACTTTTTTGAAACTTTTATTTCATCCAAAGAAGAATATTTTCTCAATGATTTCGATGGATTAAAATCGAATTTAGAATCAGTAGCTTATGGGTTATAAACTCTAAGTTCTTATAATTCATAAACATGGCTTAAAGGGGGAAAAAAATACCAAGGCGGAGGGGGGGCTAATTTCTTCATATATAGTTGCAAGCGTTTCATATACAGTCGAGCGTCGATAACTCGAATGTTAAGGGAGATAAATATTAATTTGACTTATGTATTTTTCGAGTTCATATCATACACCGTGTATAGGAATTTTCTAGGGACAAAAAAAAAATTCGAGTTGTCGAGACTCGACTGTATAATTGTATGTATAATGTCTAATGTATATTATGTATTTAATATCTAATGTATAAACAATGATTGTGTAAGCAGTCTTGTAAAGTATTTGAGTAAATATATTTAAATAGGTACTTTAATAGTTTTTGGAATACTTTTAAAATACTTTTTGAATAAAGTACTGTATTGAGCGTATTTGTATTTTAAATTCAAATACTTTTATGTAAATACTTTAAAAATTCAAAACAATTGTTCGTTAGTCGTCACGTGTCAGACGTTTTTTGATAATAATTAAATTATTTTATTTATAATATTTGTTCACTCATAAATGTTTAGAGCCCCTATTTCTTATCTAGTAAAATTATTAGATAAATTTCTGATTTTATTGACAACTTTTTATAATTACCTAATAGTAAAGTATTTAATAAAACAAGTTTAATTTATTTTCAGTTTACAGTATACAGTTTAGAAGGAGGTACAAAGAGTTCTGATAATACCTAGTTGAATATAACATAACACTATTTAAAATAAGTATTTACAAAATTAATCTTGCAAAACCGACTTTTAACGAAAAAAGTATTTCAAAAGTATTTAGCAAATATTTTTTTTTGTTTTTCAATACTTTTTCTGCGCCCCAAACAGTAACCACTACTCATAAACAACTCGTCCAAAAATCGATTTGTATGTATCGAAATAGGTACTCACAAAAAATATTCTACTTTCGAAGATAAAATCAAAACTATATGTTGTAATTCAAAAATGTAGAATTCTTAAAAAAATGTATGGATAAAAAATATTTAAAAATATAATTTTTTAGTTAGTAGGTTGTTTTTTAAGAACTTGATATCATGTAAAAAAAATATTTTCAAAAACATTAATACGTCTTTTTGAATACCTAATGTGTGTTCTGGGTTAAAAGAATCACCTGGTTTATTAGGTACCTATATTTAAAATAATATATAGTAGGTACATAAATAAATTATGCAATTTCAATTTCTTAAATGTTTAGTTTTTTTTTTTTTTAAATAATCTTAATTTTTGGTTGTAAATATACAAATACTATTAATCGAATTATTTTTCCAGTTGTACTGTAATAAGTAATAACAATGAAATATTGTTTTCTGAAATGTTCTCAACATCGAAAAATGGACTAAACACTAGTGATGTCGCAAGTTTGGAAAGTAAAACAACCGATTTGCCAATATTAATACATTTGCACAACTCCAACAATGAACGGGTAATGAATATACGAATAAAATCATCAGAAATGTTGTTATTTATTTAATTTAAATTATATGATCATCAATAGTATGGTGCCTATAATTTTCGAGTTCAGTACGTCGATATAAATCACAGTCGAATAATGTCTCCAGTTTGTCATCGTCCGACAAAAACGCCCTGTCAACTGTCCTGTCCCAGTCCGATGATCATGGAATTGGCAGCGACTCCAAAATCTCAAATAACGGTCGTTTCCATGCCCGAATTTTGGGAATTTTTCTCATTGTTGTGTATATTTTGGATCAGCCAATCGGGTATATGGGCCATACAAGATCCGATTTGTTTCGATCTCCTATAGGTAAGTCTTTGCGTTACAGAACTTTATGTCGAATCGAACCTTTGATTGGTATAAGGAAAAAAAAAACCAAAATCATAACTTATATTCTATCAATAATTTAATTATGCTCGTTTGTATAAATTTTTTTCAATAAAAATATATATCATAATATTATATTTGTTTTATATAATAATTTATGTATCTATACTTTTTCCTGAAACACGCTTATGATTATTATAATATATATAATAAATAATAATTATTATAAAACCTATAGTAGCTATGTAAATTGGAAATAAATTGGACAAAGCTGAGCACTAACTAGTTAGTTTTAATTCATATTAGTTTTGTAACTTAACTAGTTGAACTTATTGTGCAAAATAATCTAATCTAATTCGTTAAAATAATAAGTAACAAGTATTATTTTGGTAGTTTATTATTTCATTTATTGAATGTTTCAATTTCTTATTTTGTTGTATTACAATGACATTCCAAGAAATTTAGGTTTTTGTCTACCGATTTGATAAATTTGATCAAATTATCAGTTAACAGTTAATTATTTTTTAATTCATCACCAATAATTCAAGTTGGTTACCTACCCACCTAACTAATAATTAATTTATATAATGCATTAGATATTTTGAAAAAATTGTTTTTTAAATGTATATTTTAAACGAAAAAAACTGACTTCTACTCTAACTTAATTTGGTAAATTTCAGAAACTAACCTTTATTCTAACTTGGTTACTTTTTATATTAAAGTAACATAACTTTAACTAGTTGAAAAAAGTGACTAACTTGCCCAGTTTTGTAATTGGATAAAATAAATTTATAATTAATTGTACAATTAATTTATAAATAATTTTTAAAATTTTCATAAGACACCAAATAGATTGTATATTAATATATTATATTATTCTCTGATTACATTATAATCACTCTGGTTTTTTTTTTATTTTGGTTTTTTTTCCTTGGTTTTTTTTTCGGGATCCCTTATATTATATTGTATAATATGCATTTACCGTGTTTTTCTGTCCGTCCCTTAGAAGACAAACCCAACGACTTTGGAAAGCAAAGGTGCTGGACGTCCATCGGATGGGGATCCGTTACGATGCTCAGTGGTTGGCTCGTGGACTATTTCAGCTACGACAAAGTGCAAAAAGACTACACGCCAATATCGTATTTGATATTGTCGTTTATGATTTTGAATTTATTCGTCGCTTCCAACATCCCAGTACGGTATACATTTGCTCGTTATTATTACATGTCGGCATTAACGGTAGGTAATTTATTATTGTTCGAATACGCGTATTACAGGTGGTCGAGTTCAAACTGTCACAGAACACGTTCCAAAACGTTTTTAAATTGTTCGGGAAACTTCACGTTATAAGTTTTTTTGTTTGGATCCAGCTGTCGCTGGGCGTTTATAGCTCGATGACGATGAGTTATCTCTTTTGGTAAGTCAAATCTATTATAATATCGTCACACGCTGAACACTTGTGCCGTTTGATAAACGGACGAATGTAAATTGCGCTCACGGCGAAAAGGTAGTAAAAAGATTATACTATTATAGTAAAGTGTGCCAGGCGTTTTTTTATTTGCACTATGGAAATAGTAATATTAATATGTACCCATACTGCATAGTATAGTATTTATGTGGGTAATTTAAATGATTGAACTTCGATTAAATATTCATATTATACAAATTAATAAGTACCACCCATTTCGTATTTTATAATTATAATAATAATATTATTATTTTAATTCCAATTTACAATAGTATCCTAATGACAGTATATGCCTGAGTTATACTAAAATGTATAAAAATAATACAGAAAAAATAAATATATAATAATATATACTTGTAAAAAATAAAAAATTAGATAATTTATTAAACAATAATTTGACTTAATTAAACTTAATAGCAACTTAAAGAATTAAGAGTAATATTTAAAAGGTCCAAGTTATTGAAAATATTTCCACATGACATTAATATAATAGCAGGCTAGTATGACATGTAGTTAGTTTTAATAATTGATAAATGAGAATGGTGTTTTTTTCTTGATTTATTTACATTTACTTTGAAGTTAATACGTTCTAAAATTTCTGGGCAATCTATAAACTTATGTAGTAGTTTAAAAAAAGTTTTAAATCTACTGTTTAAGGGAGAAATATAAAAAAAATACTAATTTTAATATACCCCAAATGAGGACGTCTTTCAAAATGACATTTAAAAGATAAATATCTCAAAAAATTATTTTGTATACTAGATAGATTCTGGTTTTGACAAATACTATCTGAGTGCCAAATTAAAGAGACCAAATTATATGAATCTTTCAAATTTTACAATGCGATTTCCAAAAAAATAAATTTCAACACACGGAAAAAATAAATAATATCTAGTGCTCATCAATATATGAATACTATGTCCCATCACAATAATATTAGTGACGCACAATAGTCAAAAATAATTTTATATTATAAATGTAATGATAGGTAGGTAATACAAATATTTTTAGACTCTTGTTTTATATTAAATTTTGAACATACATTTGTACTTTTAATTTTTCATCTTGACCAAACAAAAAAATCGTTTTTGGAGTTTACCGAATCTCCTCGTGGTGTGATAGATAATAATCATACTTTCAAATTGTATGGGCTGTCATTTTACTCTTATTTTATAAATTACAGAATAACATTTGTTATTGTGAACATACAATTTGCAATGTTATACGTTTGTAAGACGGTATGTATAATCACATACCTACCCTTATATTGGTGAAAATTACAAAACACTTTTTTTTATTATTATCTTTATTTTGGAGTGAATTACAGACTACCAAATGAGTATTGGGTGCGATTTACAATAATTGTCCTGCTTCGCTTGGCACAATTTATGCGTGTGACCTATATACAAGGCTGGGAAAATAATGATTTTTTTTAACTCGGTTAAGTCAAGTTAATATGCATCAATAACAAAAAGTTAAAAGTTCATTTAATTATATGTTAACTCAGTTAATTTAAAAGTTAATACACACTTTTTGTTAACTTTTTATTAAGTTAAAAAAAGTTAATTTGTTTATACAACTCTAGCATACTTTATTTTTTCCAACCCAAAACTAAATTATAGACTATAATACTTTATACTTATACTTTATACTATAGTACTTTATACTTTATAAAGTATTTCTATATAAGTTAGATTCGAATGATATAAATTTTTAACTTTAAACAACGTATACGATACATATTTTTTGACATGAAAACGAAATAGACTGAAATAGTGAAATATAATAAAATTAAAAACAAAATAAATTAACTTAACTTCTTCCTAAAATGAAAAATTAATTCGGTAATTTCACGTTGATTAAAAAATAAATTTAGTAAGTTAACAGATAAGTTAAAATAAAATTAACTTTTTAACTCGTGAATTCCATAACCTTATTAAGTATATCACACAAGTATCCAATTTTAAATGTTTGCCAAAACCAAAAGTTACTTAATACTTTATTGTTTTTAGTTCATACAATGGATTATACTTATTATGGTTTTCAAAACTGAAATATATGCAAGTACCACATGCAAGGAACTAGGTAGTGGAGCCAATGTATTGACAATTTTTCAGACGTTGACTTTCTTAGAGATAATTCTACCGACTCAGATGAAACCATACAATATTGGAACGAATTATGAAACTTAAAGGTGAGAATATTGTTAATAGGTTTTTATTTCAAATCTATTTTACAGTGCTAGTAACTAACTACATACCCATCTGTTCAAGGGACATATTGTGTAATATTATCAAATTGTGTGCGTGGACGTATATTTGTCTATGGAAAGGGCTCAGCCCGTTTACTCAAAATAAATTAATAAATTAATATGTTAGGTATATGTTATAATCTCAAAATATCCATGACTTATTTTAAGAATATAACAAGTGCTTGCCCATAAGGTTCTTTAAAAAAAAAATTGTAGCCTTTAAGTTTGATTATAACATTATGTCATATCACTGTAATATATTAAGACTAAAGGTACAAAACTTGATCTACGGTACTCGCATTATTTTCGACATATTTTTAACAAAGTTTTAATTTTTAGATAATACAATTTTGCTGAACAAGAATCCAATTTTAATAACGCAGAGGGTCAAAACATAATATTGAAATTGCAAAGAAACACATAACTAGTTTGGAAATCTGTATCTCTTCCGAATAGAAAGTGCATCTAGATCGATGCGTTAAACATGTAATGATTGAATGTTCCCAGTTGTTTTCACATACATCGGGAAAAACAAAAAGATAATTAAGGAAAAATTGATTTAGATTTATTAGTGTGAGAAAAAAAAAATCCCTAGGATCCCTAGATACATGATAAGTCTGCCAGATGTTCCTAGTAGCATTTTCTTTACATCATACAATTACTAAAACAATTTTACTCTTTTTCACCTAGTTATGCGGATAATACATTTTAATTTTTCGATTAGTTATGTTTTTAAAATTATTGACAATATAAATATTATTGCTATGCCAAAGAGTTTGTAAATGTAATACGGGCATCCTATTATAGTTTCTATAATATCTGTTCACAAATGTAAGGGTGACGCGGTACGCAGCGGCCACCAGTACAAAGTACAGGTACCGCAGCGACCCGTCTACACTTTTGTCAACCACCACCACGGACTACAGCGCGACAGCACCAACTCTCCCACCGCGCCTAAAAGGCACAAGGTGGGACGGGAAGGCAAGTCACGCAAAACGAGTACTGGCCGCCGGCGGCGTCTCTCTCGTTCGACAACCGTCCGACTTACACCACCGTGGTACCTACAACTCGACCGTCAACGTTTTCAACGTTTTTCAACACAAACCGCGACCCTCGATACCGTCGATATCGTTTTGTTGTATACTTGTATTACCACGCTTTTTGCCGGTAAATAGTGGGTGTGAACAATAAAAAAACCTATTCATCAAACCACAGACGCATTACTTTTGTTCTTCTCCACTCCTCACCATCACATTGCGACCAGCTCACCGCGGACACTACTCCAACACCGCCGTAGCCGCGTCAAAGGATACATAGCCACAATTTTTCATGAGCATTTAAAGTTCACACTTCGACAAAATTCATCAACAACCTGCAAATTATTTTGTAGTTAAAAATGTATTAAATGTTCAATTGTATATTTAGCTTATGCTTATAGTAAAAATTGATCATAGTAATATTAATTATCAAATTGAATATAAATATTTAAATTATTGGTTTACAGGTCATCAAACCCTTTCCCATTTTGCAACGAGGAAAGACAAACTTCTTTGAAAAAAGAGTATCTTCTTCTTCTTCTTTTCCTTTCTTGGTTTCGGCCTTTAAGACCATACCGCTAAATACAAATCTTGCCATCTGTCCCTATCCTCTGCAGCTTCTCTCCATCTGATTCCTGGTTCTATCATTTTTAAGTCCTTTTTAACACAGTCTTCCCACCTCAGTCTGGGTCTTCCTAGAGGTCTTTTACCTATTGGTTCATTCTCTATTACCTGTCTAACTAGGGATCCTTGTTTAAGTCAGGCATGGCCCCCCCAACTGAGTCTTCTTTTTGCGATCTCCTTAACTATGTCAGGTCTCTGAAACTGTCTTTTGAGTTCATCATTATGTAACTTTCTCCATTCATTTGTTTCACTGTCAAAGACCGATCCATAAATTTTTCTTAAAACTTTCCTCTCGAAAACCCCTAGTCTCTGTTCTTCAGCTTTCCTCAATGCCCACGTCTCAGAGCCATACAGGACAATAGGTCGTAATAATGTCATATACATTCTTATTTTTAAATTTTTAGAGAGTGTCCTCGATTTTAGTATTTTTTCTAATCCATAATATCCCTTGTTAGCTAATTGTATTCTTGACGACACATCTGTCTTAAGTTCATTATCTTGGGTGATAATCGATCCTAGATATTTGAATTGTGATACTTTCTTAAATTTATGTCCTTCTAGCTCAATATGTTGTTCTAGTCTATAATTTCTGTTACTTCGACTGACAACCAAATATTCTGTCTTATCATCATTAATAGTTAAGCCTACTATCTCCGCGGTCCTTATAAGTTTCTTTCCCAGACTTTTTATCACCACAATATTATCTCCTAAGAGAGCAATATCGTCTGCGTATGCTATGAGCCCTATTTTTACCTGACCTAGCTCAATTCCTTCCGAGATGTTCATTTCTCGAACTATTTTTTCCAGTACCAAGTTAAACATCACTGGAGATAGTGCATCGCCTTGTCGGAGACCTGTTGTCACTCCCACGGGCTTTGATATTGTGTTTGCTATCTTGACTTTTATATCTGTCTGGCTGATGGTAGCTCCAATGAGGATTACGATTTTACTTGAAAATCTGAATTCTTTGAGTATATTTACTAGGCTTTCCCTATGAATAGAATCATAAGCTTTTTTAAAGTCCACAAACAACATGTGTACATCCTTGTTATATTCCCAGCTTTTTTGGAGGATCTGTCTTAAAACGAAAATCTGATCTGTTGTGGATCTATTGGGCCTAAATCCTCCCTGGTAGTCACCTAGTAAATTCTCTGCTATAGGTCTTACTCTATCCAGTATACAATATGCTAGAACTTTGTACGTTGTATCTAATAATATTGTACCCCTATAATTACTACACTCTTCTGGATCATTTTTTTTATGAATTGAAAAAAGAGTATGCAATTACTAAAAAGCTTCAGTGGCTGTTATTAAAATTCTTTAACTACCAACAATGAACATAACTGATGAAGACTTAGTTATATTAGACTTAGTTATATTCTGATAGGTACCTATTTCGTTTAATTTGTGTACTCATTTTACCTACGTTCCTCTCCCCCCCTCCCCACATCAACCAACAGAAAGTAATTTTAGTTACTTTATTTAACCAAAAGAAAACTATACCTACACACTGTGAATTAAATCATTTTGTCATTGACTAATTTAAGAAAACTTTATTTTTAAATTTTATAATAAAGAAGAAAAGTAGGTACCTAATACTTTTCATATTTTCGTATTGATAGTTTATAATATAATATGTATCTTAAAATTTAGAAATATATGACTAATATAGTAGTGTGTTGTAAATTATTGTTATACCTGCAGCAGTTATGTGTACATACTAAATAAGAAATTATTACTAAGTACGAAAAAAATAAATCATAATATAATATAAGTGATAAGTAGAGCCCGGATTAATATGCACTAAAAAGTATCAAAATATGCCATATAATATGCAGTAAAAATCATTAAAATATGCAAAAAATATGCAATAAAAAAAATTATATTAAAAAATTAAAAATTATGTTAAGCACGAAAAAAATACAAATATTTAAATTTAAACACATACAAATAAATACATAATTATTTCTATTAAAAAAAAAAAACAAAATATACAACTCAAAATGTGTGTTTTTATTCTTTATTGTTAAAATTAATTATTAAATGATATTCAAGTTTTTCTTCGGTAAAACTGTGCAGTCTATCTGTTAATAAATGCTTGTATATTGAAAATGATCGTTCAACATCTACCGAAGTTATTGGAGCAAATTTAAAAGAGCTTAAAATCATTGGATCTTTATAGTTTTGATCTAGTTGAACCACTTCTGCTTCCCCTATTAATACTTTATTAATGTTACGTAATACTGTTAGGCCTTTGTTTTTGGAAAAAATATCATTTAATTTTGTTTTTAATGTTGCCCCTTTTGGTCCAGGAATAATGTTTATTTTTTCTTCTAATTCACTTATCAAACAAAAACTCTCAGATAAATTTATATACGTATTTTAAATTGAGATACCTAGAACTGTGTCTCTACTTTGACATCCTACCGACCAAAATTTTTTTGTGACAGCGCATTCATTGAAATATGCAACGAATATGCGTTTATAGCAAAATATGCATTTACGGTCAAATATGCAAAAATATGCAAAATAAAAATTTAGCAATGGATTCCAATTAGTATGATTCGTAAAGATTATTGACAAAAATTTAAAAAAGTGAAAAGGAAAAAAATATGCAAAAACATACAAATCCGGGCTCTAGTGATAAGTATAACTGTAGCCATACAAAACAATTAAAACATTTTGTTTTTCATGTCTATGGACTTAAAACTAATTAATTTCAAATCTTTAACTTAATTTTTTCTCTGAAGATTTTTATTTGGGTCAAGGGTCGATCCACTGGAATCGTATATACATATTCAATTTTTGAATAAAAATACACGTTTGTATGCAAAAATAGTTTTCAAATGTTCGTGATTTTTACGAATTTTGTCAAAATTCTAACTTCAGACGCTCATGAAAAACAATCGTGAATTTACGCTAGACCTTTCTTTTAATCTCCACCAATAACGACTTGCGATGAACGTTGTAGGCGTATTACATTCTCAAGTTATTGGACCGAGCGAAAATTGTCTAGAAAATTAAGAAAAAACTATAATAAACGAAAATTTCGTTTGCATAATATAACGAATACCTCGACATGAATCTAAATATTTTGAAAATGTTATGGTTTTTGATTCCAATATAAACAATCAGTGAAAATTGCATGTGCTTACAGTAATTTATTTTAGAGTTGCACCACTTACACGAAAAGCCGAAACCGATTTTACGTAAAAATTCACGTTTACCTATATATTTTTGTTGTTTTTCCCGGCGCTTTTGGAGACTAGGTAGGTACTGTTCATTTCGACATCCCCTATGCACCCACTAGATTCACTTCCCACCGGAAAAGATGAATAGCGAAGCATTCATTCGACTACTTATCGTGTACACAGACCCAAATAATAAATTTTATTACGCCGAACGTAAATTTGCTAATTGTTTCAATATAGGTCGATTCACTCTAACTTTTGAACTGACGATGCTAAATGTGATCTGCTGATCGTAAATTTGCAATATAAGACGGAGACAGTAAAATGCCCGTGTTACGTCTTAAATCGTGGTTCGTGGAGCTGCATCGTTCGCGAAATTTCGGACTTCGCAAAAATGTAATATTTTAATGCCCGCGATTCTGTCTTATCACTATGTTCCACGAACTATGATAGTAATAATTGTTATCAAATAAATAACAACATAATAATATTATTATTTTTTCGATGTAGACTTTAATTTTGAATCACTCGCGAGTCTCGATTATTTGAAATTCGAACAAAAATACAGACTACAGAACTACAGTCGTAGGTACAGAGTTCTATTCATAAATTTTGGTACAAAATCACCATGGATAAGTGTATTCTTTTTAGTAAAACATCCAATGTATCGCCGGGCCACATTACGTTAATTTTCATTTGTAAGTATTATTTTCTAGTTGTACTGATTATATTTCTTAATAATGTGGAATCAGTCTAATTTGCTAATTTGTTCACAAATATAGGTAGATTTCCAAAAAATCAATGAAATAAAAGGAAATAATGGCTACAAATGTTCGAATTATCGCGATTTCTACCCGGCATAGAATCTGCGGTAATCATTTCTCAATTATTAGTGATTATAAACAATGCTCAGTAAATTAGTAAATATGGTCAGAGGCTGTCTCAAAACATAATCCAAACCACTTGTCTGGGATAGAGAAGTAAAATAAATGTTAGTAATTTACGGCGACATAGGTACTACTCTGAGCACGACTAGTAAATCGAATCTAATAATTAACATAATTCATAAATTTGGTACCTATTTATGTGTTTTTTTTTACAACTTGACATTTTCAGAAAATGTTGTTTCTCCAACAACGAGTTAGAAGAAAATGAACAGACGAACAAAGGATTTGGAGAATATTGTTAATAGGTTTTTATTTCAAATGGTTTTTATTTCAAACCAGTGATGACTGATGATTGTTGATTATTTTATTATGATAAAGGAAAAAATTGTTCATATTTCCAAAAACTAAATAATTTGTAGAAAATTAACGGCAACACTTTTATAAATATTTGAACCATCAAAATTTTTCTAAAAATCTTCTTTATAAATTAGCTATTTTGAATTTTTCAAATACATTTTTTATAAAATTTAAAATTTTTTATTTTCAGAACTAAAAAAGTAAAAATTTTTTTTATATAAAACATGTAGCGCAAGGGTCTACAAAAAAAAAAAAAAAAAAAAAAAATATCGAATACCAAAAAAGTTATTCCATATGTCAGTACTGTTTGAGACACCCTGTATTAATAGTTGGACTTCTGAACAAAAAGTTTTATTTCTTGCTGTTTATCTCCAAGGTACAGCATACACATTTTTAGACAACTTTTAGAATTCTAATCCAACAACCACATTGACAGAATTAGAAAATGCACTTCGATTAGAATTTGAATAAACAGCAGAAAAATATATGTTCAGAAATTTGATAGAAAATAGAAAACAATTACCCACTGAAACATTATTTGTCGACTTTTTTACGATTTTGGTAATTTATTTTCAAATTATAAATTATAATAATATAATTTTTTTCACTGTGTTAAATATCTTGGTATATGTTTGTGTATAAAAAAAATACTATGGTGGTTTATGACTTAAAAATATTGTACCTACAAAAAAATTAACTTTTTTTTAACTAAGATAAGTCAATTTTATTTTCTATCTTAACTTTAAACTTATCTAGTTAAACGTTTTTTTCTTTATTAACTTTTAACTTAACTAAAGGCAATTTAATTGAAATAACTTAAAATTAAAAAGTTAATTATTTTCATCAACTTGTCCACCATTGAGAAATAGTATATAAAATAATGAATGGCTTAAAACCAGAATTGTCAAATATATAGTAATTTTTGACAATAATAATAATATAACCAAATTTCTAAGGAACATATAAATACAGAACACTTAAAAATATCTAACTTAAAACTCTACAATAATAATTACGTTCATAATTCTTATAATAATCGATATAAAAAAACGTTTTTAACCCAATGACTCACATCAAAATAAATTTAATAACAACCAATTAAATTTAAATTCTGAAAATAATCAAGAACTCAAAATTAATAATAATTGTTACAATAACCAGCTGAATTACAACACAGATAATTTAAATCTGAATAAGTGTTCAATAATGTATAAAAATAATAATAATATGAAGAATATTGAATGTAAAAATCAATGTAAACACTGTTATAAACTCACCCACACTAGAATTCAAATGGAAATTAATATGTAATTTTTGAAATATAAGATACCATACCGTCAGCGAATGCTACTAGAAAGTTAGTTGTTTAAATATAAACCATAATAAACCAACAAATTGGTTAAACGAAAATAGCTGAAACCCACATCACTCTTCGGTTTCACAAAAACACCAAATAATAAATATGATAAAAGTGACATAATTCATAAAACAACATATGGAAATAAAGGAAAATCTAAAGACTTACATTTAATATCAAGTCTAAACAATGAAAAAATAAAAACGTCCACATATTTTGGATCATCCAAAAAATATATTTACGCTGACCTAGTTAATACAAAACTAATACGAACATTAAATAAATATAAATTATCAGGTCCAGATAAAATAACGTTACAATTCATTTGAACCTCAACAATTAATTTAATGATTGAGAACATAATATTTCTAACACCAATGAACATGATAAGAAATCTGACCACCACTATTTTTTTCGAAAATAAATTCGTAGAGACTAATAAAACAAAAATTGAATACCTATACTAAACAATTAATTACGCTAAATACAAATATTAAGACCAAGACAATATGCTATCAGCCAACGTAATTGAAGCTGATATAGACCTAATAATATATCGTATATCAAATACCATATCTGCTGACCTTCAAGACAATATAGTATCATCAAATAAACTAATACAACAATTTGACATCATATTATCTATTCTTTACAAGTTAAATATAACATCACGTAAAATAACCAAAATTGGTAAAGAATTTATACAAATAGCACATAATACAATAACCACAAAAAATAAAATATAGTATACTCACATTATATTCAATAATCTTTGACAATTCATATAATTTTCAAAATTCGGGAATAAAGAAAAGTCACGAAAATATAGCCATATCCAATATGAATTCAATGATTAATAATGAATTACTACACTGGAAAACAATAAAAAATATTATATTAAAGAGGCTCTAGGTATAAAAAAAAAAAATCCATATATTATGTGCAATCCAAATAGTATTATTAAAAATCATTACATAACTTAAATGATTTATACAAATAAATTAGAAAATGTTCAGTTTATTGAAGAATTACATAAATATAAATCCCAAATAAAATAATATCCTATATACAATTTAAACTATATTATATAAATACAATCAATCACAACAAAAACAAAAAAATCTTAACACTTTCGAAAATAACAATATTATTACAAATATCAGTGTTAGTCAACAATTATTGGCATGATAATACATTTCTGAGTATAGCAAATTATCATAATTTTGACATACATAATATGTTATGTATATTGTCGTCTGATAAAATAAAAGATATATATGTTTACAATTTAGAGCCCAGATTTCATATTACACTATATATATCAAATAATAGAATAAACTGTCGTTCTACATCAATAATAAATAACAATTCCAAACCCGAAAAATTATTGCTAAAATTATGCATACTGAAATCTGTATCAAAATAATGAACAACAAAAGGAAGTTTAAGCAAGAATTATATTATAAGAACTAAAATATTTATGTATTATATATACCAAGTTAAAATTATATAATTATGAAACATTAAGAACAAATATCAATAATATAAAACTAGTACAAACGGTTCAACAATTAAACCCATTAGATCAATCTATATACATGGTATCCTTTGAAGTGTGCGGCGCGTGTACAGTTGCCCTTGATATGATATAAACCTCACGATTAAGAGTGGTATTCTAGTCGTAAACACTTTGGGTGTGGTCATTGCTTGCCTTCACATTCCTGGTTGTTTTTATGAGCAAGTACATGAAATTACGTAATCCCATTACAGTATACCTACTGTATAATGAACTAATTTAAAATCTTCAGCAAATTGTAGGTCTGTATTCTGTAAGTACCTAACTAGTGGTTTTCTGTAAACCAAATTATCAATTAACTCTTAGTTTGAATAATATATTAAAGCTATTTTTATTAATAATGATAGGCTATACAAACTTACAATGTTTTTTAACAGTGTTTTTATTATGTTTTGTGAATTTGGGATACAATGCACAAATACTAGGATTATATGAAGGTATGTTATGTTATTTTTATTATTGTCCAAATTCCTAAATTGTTGCCACTAAACGAAAATAATCATGGGTGGAGGCGGAGTGTGGTGTTGCAGGTCATATTATAACAATGTTTATTTTCTTTTTGGAGTATAAGAGTTGTATAGTATGTATAGTATAAAACATTATGTTTATAAAATGTAAATAAACACAGATTGTACTTCTGAGTTCTGGAAAATCATTGGAAAATATATAAATATATAATACACATATTATTTACCATGGCCCGTACGATTGACCTAATTTTTGTATTATATTTTCATTTATTTTAAGGGTACTTAACTCTAACCGCTATAAACGAATATGTTAAAGAAATGTGGTGACAAGTGGAAATATTAACCAATTAACTATTATAATATATGGGCATATTATGTTAATTGTATTTTAAATATTAAAAAAAATTCAATATATTTTTTTTAAATGTATATTGATATGTTTTTTACATCCAAATTATTGTAAATTTATAAGCTTTTCTTTCATGTAAAAGTATAAAAATAGACGTCATGTATAAAAACCACGAACTAAGATAGCAATGAAAGTATAAACTGGAAACAGTAAATTAAATGTGTGGATAAAATGCACATTTGTTGATACAAATTGCAGTAATTATTGTAGGGAAAAAGAAAAATTAAAATTTTGAATATCATTGAAAAGTTATAAAATTAGTTTTCAACCAGATTTTCTAATTTTTATTCTATTGACTTAAAAATTAAATTACTACAGAACTCGTTTATAGTTGATATTGATGATGTGTACCTAAAGATGTTTATACAGAAATTATTTAGTGACAAAGTGAGGAAAGTCTTAAAACTGACTTTCATTATGTCCATTACTTAGTTCAGTTTTATTCGAGTCTCTGTGAAACAAAATTTAGCAAAATCAAATCTTTTGCTGAAATATTATATACATATCGTGTTTGAAAGCACGCAAATAGTTATGAGCAAACTTTTTCACTAATGAAATATCGACAAATCAAATATTTTTCAAGTTGCTCACTTAAATGCTGTATTGCTGTACAATAGATTGGTTAATTGTTATTCAAATTTAAAAATCAACTTTAGCTTAGAATATTTTTAATATAATTTTGACATGTTAATTATATTTTAACCTGTTAAATATATAATATATCTAAATTTTATTTGACTATACATTTTTGTTTAAAATAAAGTAATTTACCTATTTTCAAATTGTGGCCCGTGAAAAATGTATATTTTCTTTTATTATTTTTATTTTTGACATCGAATGTTCAAAATTGTAATTTCGTCATTTTGCACTAGAGTATTAACAAATGACAATCCTACATAAATCGACTATCAAAATTAACTGAAATATGAACCTATTTATATCATATTATTCGTGTATAGACGAAATTTGCCGGAATGGCGATGGGAAAACTGCCAACTCCATTTGTCGGAATATTGAAAGGTGTCCGGTTGCAAAGGAAGGACTTAAAAAACACATTATACCTCAACTATGCTCATTCAACGGATCAACTCCAATAGTTTGTTGTCCACCAGAAAAAAATACCAATAATGAAATTACTACCACAACGAAAAAACCAAGCACAAATTCAGTTTTGAAATCATATTCTGCCACGGAAAGTATGTATAGGCAGATTGCCTCAAAATATTATAAGAATTTTAATATTTTATTTAATAATTATTCTTATTTATTTTTATCTCACACAAAAAGTGTGCAGTGAGTACTCAAAATTAATTTATCATACAGAAAAGGACGTAATATTAAGTAAAGATAGTCAACATTTCCTAAAAGTTGACTGCTACGATGCCATTACTTTAATTACCAACGGTACAGATGCTAAACCAAAGGAATTTCCTCACATGGTGACAATATGAAATATAAGATATAACTACAGTTATTGTATTAATATTTTTTTTAATTATATAGGCTTTGTTGGGTTATAGTGAAAAACCAGATATAACTTCATGGGCATGTGGAGGATCGCTGATAAGTAAGAGATTTGTATTAACATCAGCCCACTGTGAAAAATTTGGAAGTAAAAATGAACCGTACGTATACGTACAAGTTACCATACTTACTTATTTTTACTGAATACATTGTAATAGAAATAACTACATTTTCAGGAGATTTGCAAGTTGGGCTCGCTTAGGTGAATTAAACTATCTTTCGGAAATTGACAAAGCCAGACCTAAAGACTATAGAATAGTACAACGCATAATACATCCAAATTACAAATCAACTTCTTCGTACCATGATATTGCACTGTTTCGTTTAGAAAGGGATGTAGATTTCTCGGCATTTGTACGACCTGTTTGTCTAAATACAGATAATACGTTCACACCTCCAGCAATAATAGCCACGGGTTGGGGAAGGACTGGCGTAGGTAATTTATAGTTTATAATATTATAATATTCAATATAATATGGTACCTTATACCCATAATGTAATTTGTAATTAATAAATATAATGAAAATAAAAATATTTAGCTTCATTTCAAAGCTCACATTTATTGAAAGTACGGATAAACACTATTTCGGCGGAAGAGTGCGATAAAAGTTTCTTATACCTACCAAACAGAAATGAAAAATTAGCACAAGGAATAGTTGATAACTTAATGGTGTGTGCTGGCAATCCAGAAGGTGGAAATGACACTTGTGGAGTAAGTAATTTGTATTTCTATACAAATATTTATGTTTCTGTATCATAAATATTTCTTTAATTATAATTTATTTTTACAATCTTACAGGGCGATTCAGGTGGTCCAATTCAAATAAAACACAATAGTTACACGTGTATGTATTCACAAATAGGAATAACATCATTTGCAGGACCATTTTGTGGAGAAAAAGATTCCCCTGCTGTTTATACCCGAGTATCGAATTATATTTCATGGATTGAAAGAATAGTCTGGCCAAAAATGTAATAACTTATTAACTAATAAAATAATATAGTGCAGGTTTGAGCTAAATATTATTAATCTACATTTGAAGGTTTGAAACCATATTTATGTTTAGAAAGCAAAGATATTAGGTATTTTATTGTTTATGGCATCTGTGATTTCTGTTAATATTTTTAGTTTTATATTCCAATATTGTCCGCACCTATTATTTAATATAATAGATATAAAATGAAGAACGCAAATACATGTATTTTATTTTATTTTATTTATAATACAATCTATTTTTATCTTTTATTTATTAGCAATCATCTATTTATATACACAATGACTGAACGATAGATATGTCCATCACCCTTTTAAACATTTTCAGCACGAAATATTATTTTAAAATTTAAATTTACTATGGTGCATGAAAAATAAAAAGTAGTTGTACAATAAATGTATCAATAATAGTTGTTAAAAATAAAAAAATGTGCATGATTCCACAACATCCGTTTGACGTATGTATTGACGTATATAAGTATAATAGAACGAATATTTATGTGTGCCTGTAGTTGTTGTATTGATCTAATATCTATTCACGAGATTAGAATATCCAATAACCCATTGTTACATCAACCACGACCTATTGCCCATAATATTACAATGGGCAGAAAGATGAACGATTAGCAGTCAATGGATAACTGCAAATAAGACAACTCGGGTATTCTGATGACCCCACCTGTAGTCATAATCTGTGCACATCAATGTCAACTGTCAAGTTCTAGTCGGTCAGTACCCCTAACCAAGCATGAAGTAAAAGTCAACAAACTTAAAATAGTTAAATCAAAATAGCATAAATTATAAGTATATAGAGTCATGTCAGGACTGGATCTAGGGATTTATACACTTGGGGAAATAATCGAAAGCGCCCCATTTTCAGTAACATATATTTTGTCACGCCTTCACCAAAAGTTTGGATTTCGATAGCGGTTGAAGCGTTGGAAAGCGACCTTTTTCCAAGTGAAGTGGAAATCCCCAAAAGTGAATTATTTAATACCTTTGGGTGATCAATAATGACTACTTTTGGCAATTTTTATTTATTTACCTAAGTATTGACAACTCTTATTACATAGGTACTAGGTAGGTACCTACTCTGTGATAGAGGTAACTCGAACATATTTTTATCAAAATAATTGCAATAATCATCACGGTCATCGGTCTCGAACGATGATTAACTATAGTCCTATATACCTATACTCTAGTTCTATACCTATAGGTTGACCTATACGTAATAACCGGTATTTATCAATTATTTGATGGTTGATATTTAATGTCGTATGACAATAGTGAATAGATAACAATACAGAATAAGGGGATTGTTTAATTTAAAAAAAAAATCAAGGGATTCGAACCGACGATCTTACTTACCTATACAATTTTTTAGGGTACCTACACGCTCAGTGGCGCACAATTGTATTTTGTACCTACTAAATAATACTAGTATTTATAATCAATGGTATTAGTTAAATGGAAATAAATTATATTGACCACATTTAATATAAAAATGCACAACTATATGTATAGGATTTTGGGCAAAATAACGATGATACAATTTTAAAAATATTATATTTATAGTTGATGCATTTCAATTAATAAATATTTCTTTGAATTTGGTAATACAATTTTACTGTAAATAGGTAAGTACGTTTAACGTTTAAGTTTAATTTTAATCACTATAAAATGAAAATGAATGATACTTATATGCTATTAAAAATAATACTAACTACAGAATAATCAAGATTTCATTAATTCAAAACAGAAAAGATAGATTTATAATCAGTGATTTAAAAACATCCTGTTTTATTTTTCATTCGTATGATACGTATATAAATCGACATTGTTTACATAATTATTAAATAGAGCTCTACCCGAGTATAGTAAGAAAGATAACTGATAGGTAACTTTAAATTATAATTGTAATATACCTAATGATATTTTTTTGTTGATTTTGATTAAATATTTCATAGTTTACAGTCATTCGTAGTCATTATAGAGCTCGGTAGTTGCTGTATTTGCATGTTTTTGGGGGCTATTAGATTTGTCACTAAGTAAACACTAAACTTGAAATTATTTCACGACATTACGAAAATAATCGTAAATCTTTACATTTCATATTTTTGCACATTTAGTGATGATGTAGTTTTAAGACCTAATTAATAATACAATTTGATAACATTTAGCTAAAAAAAAAAAGATTTTTTATTTCTAGTAATTATTGTATTGTGTTTTTAAAATCTTAGTTGTTGTTTTTTTAATGTTTTTTAATTTGATTAAGAAGTATTTTTTTTTAAGCTTTTACGAGACATTTAGGCTCTTTGCTTCTAAAATCAATTTTCCCCATACTTCTCTTGCATGAGCTAGATCCAAATTTCCATTCCAGTCCGGTTTCAACTGCTCTATATCTTTTCTAACTACATCAAGCCATCTTTGCCATCTTTGCCTCGGTCTTTTCCGATCTATTTGATTTACCATAACCATCTTTATAAGAGACCCGTCAGGTCTCCATGCATGCCCAGCCCAGGCAAGTCTCGAACTCCTTACAAACTGCACTAGGTTCTCTTTTGAATACAGATTCTTCAGTTCCTCATTTGACCTCATTAACCATTTTTGTTCATTGACATCGAAAATAGGTAAATACATTTTTCTCAACATTTTCCTCTCGAAGACGAGGAGTTTCTTGTAATCCTCTTCAGTTGAGGATCATGTATTGCATCTATATGTAGCAATTGGTCTTAGATAAATTGTATAGAGTTTCTCTCTGGTCTTTCTAGATAGTAACCTAGACTTAAACAATGAGACCATAGCAAAATATGCTTTATTAGCTAATTTTAGACGTAGCTTGATTTCCTCGTGCATGCAATTTGCACTATTTACATTAACGCCTAGATATTTAAAAGAGCTAACTTGTTGAAAGGTGAGACTGTCAACGTCCAAGTATTTCATGTCCTCTTCGCTTTTCGTCTTCCTCGACAGAAACATGTATTTGGTTTTTTTATTAGGAAGTAAAATATATAAAAATATTGGAATTTATGAAAAGTGTGAGTAAAAAAAAAAAAATAAGTAGGTACTTACTTATTTTTTAAAGATTATTCATACTTCTTCCAGGGCTTGCATGTATATTTAGTACTTCTGATTATACTCAGTTGAGACATTATGCATCACATATATTTTATCTTTATTATCGGACTACCATCATCATTGTTTATAAATTATAATAAATTCTCCAAAATAACCACCGTCATTGATTTTAATTCAACATAGATTTTCCATTAAATATAGACTTATTTTATAAAATTAAGATTTTTTTATAGAATCGATTTTTCAAGTATAATTTTTTATCAAAATATAGATCTGTTTAACTAAATATAACGGCATTGATTTTTATTAAACATAGAATTTTTTATTAAATATCGATTTTTTCAATAATAGATTTTTTTTATTCTATTTATTTTTATTTTCTATTTTAATCCACAAACGTTTGTTGGAAGAGGTTGGAAGGGGGGCACAAACGTGTGACTACCGGGCACAAACGGCACAAACGATTTTAGTGGTCAAATCACTGAATTTCTCAAGTGGGGGGCTCCCGTTTCGTTGGCCTCCCTCTGTATAAATCTGGTTGGAAGGGGGTCACAAACGTGGGACCACGGGCACAAATGGCACAAACGATTTCGAAAGTCGAATTCCTGAAATTCTCAAGTTACGGGGGGGGGGGGGGGGGGGCGAGGAAATGGACCTCCACATTTCCGCATAAAAGGAGAAAAAAAGATTACCCTCAACCAGTAGAGTATCCAGAACTTTTTTCGGGATGGGTTATAATTTATTTTATTAATTGTCATTAAATAACAAGCAAATATTTAAATTAACAGGAGAATAATGGCAGGAAATAAGTACTATTTTGAGTGGGTTACCATTATTTAAATCAAGATTACTGTCCAAATATACGAAACTGAGACTTTATAAAGTGCTTATTAGACCTGTAGTCCTGTACGTTTGTGGAGGGTGGGCGTCAACAAAATCGAACGAAAAAAGACTGTTAATATTTGAAAGGAAAATCCTACGTAGAATCTATGGGTCCGAAAGAAACGAAGAGGAGAATATATATGAATGAAGAACCAATGCAGATCCGAGCGAAATATTCAATAAGCCAAACATAGTGGGAATTCTTAAAAGCAGACGGATAAACTGGGCTGATCACGTATGGAGAGTGGATGGCCAAAGTGTACATGAGATCACAATATGGAAGCCAGGCAAAAAACGATTGAGTTGACGACCCAGACGACGATGGATTGACCGAGTTAGAGAAGACCTCAAACTCCTGGGGATAAGAGAGGGAGAACAACTTACTGGCAGAGGACAGGAAGAGATGGAGAGGTGTAGTGGAAGCGGCGATGGACCTACAAGGCCCGGAATAAGCCAAAAATAAAATAAACATAATATGATCAATAAAAGATTTAGTACTGTTGCTCACCCAAGGAAACGCATTATTACATGATACAAATTTACAATTTACCATTGTATCAAAGGTAATCGTTAGAAACATTTTGATCATCAATATTAATATTAATATCCCCAGCTGGCCAGCTATTATTTAAGAATCATTATTGTTAAGGGATTGAAAAGGAATGAGAAGATAAATCTTCAATAAAACAAGTTTTAAATTATTTAAATAATTAAATCCTAAATTTAGGTACCTTTTATACCTATCGTTAATTTTATTTTCAAGATGATTCACTTTAGAAAAAAAGGAATCAATTTTTTTTTTTTGCAGCAATCATCCAATTCTCTTGAACGAAAATTTACTGACTCTCAACTTCCATATTAGTAGCTGATACACTTTCAAACTTATATATTAGAATCATGATATCATCTATTATGGTTTTTGAATTAAAATCATCGGTTAATGATTTTACAGAACTTTTATTAGAATGGTGATTTCTAGTTGTCAGATTTTTTTTAATAACTAAATCTTGTTCACAAACAACACAGGTCAAATTAAGTAAATCCAAATTTATTTCACGGAGATTGGTACACATTTTTTATGGAAATACTCATTACAAACAGAGCACGATATTAATTTTGTCGGCGAGACACTAGATCGGCACGTACCATACGGAATGTTAGATAACGGATAAGCATACTTCACCATAACGACCACACGGGGCAGACCAAAAATAAAAACTGAATTTAGTATTGTATTTTAATATTAATATAATTTTATAACATGATACCTATATTAAATAAATGTCAAATAAAAAGTAAATATATTATAATACATGTATTAATTTAAAGCGAGCTGCTAATAAATAGCAATATTAATGATACAATATAAAGGAAAAGATGAAAATTGTGTTACAATTTATTTATTGTACAAATTGAATATAAAAAATTAATTATGATTAAATTGCAATGTGTAAGGTATAATTATTACAAATGGCATAGGTTAAGAGTATAATATAAATAATAAATAACAGGTTAAAAAAGGGAAAAAACGGATAAAATACATTATTATTCTTTACCAGCATGAGTGTATTTTTTGTTAATAATCAAAGTATCAAGGTACGAAATAATTTAAAAATCCATTATATAATATGACGTATGATACATCGTTAAAATTCAAAATATTATCGGGTCTTTAAAATGTTTTAATGTATTAATGTTGTATTACAAAAATCTAACAATATAATTATAATAAAGTTAATATATTGTATTATGTAATTTAATTTATATTTATCATAAAATATATAGTTAAAATATTTTAAAACATTATTGTATTAGAAAGTTTACAAACAAATTTCTTTTAGGTTTTCATTAGCACAGAACGTATCAACATCCTTGTCACCTGCAAAATAAATTGGCATTAGATTTGTTGATTGCATAAATTAGATTGGCCTACTACAAACTTATAGATCTCGAGTGTATACGTATATGAATATGAATTTTTACCGTAGAGCGTAGACCGTGCATCAAAAATTCGAGTCAGACTGATTAACTCGTAAACAAGTCGACAACACCGATTTCTGGCTAATTTCATCATAAATATATTATATATCGTATATTATAGGTAAATGTATGGGCGGTACTGGTTTGCGCACAAATACCAAAAAGACAACTTTTTTGGGCATAAAACTACCACTCATTTGGAAACAGTTGAGCCGTAAACATGCACATGGTTTGCGCACAGTTACCTTTTGGCCTGACCTTTTAATACCCTCTTAATAAGTAATAAATCGTATCGTACATAAACTCATGCTCCAAGTTCATACTCCAAACGTTTAATCTTAATCGACAAATGTATAATCTGATTACGATAGATTGTCACATAGACAGTCGTGTGTGAGCAGTTTTGTGTTGTAACATATTGTTATAGTACCTATTTCGTAAGCATTCGTTAAAATGGATTTTACAAAAACTGTTACGAAAAAAGGTGTTGTGTGTATTTTGTTTAAAGAGCAAAAATATAGAAACTATTCTATATTCTAATATGCTATATAAAAATATTCTTTTAAGACAGCAATTTTCAAATAACTATTTAGATAAAATAATATTAGTATAATATAGTATACATATATAATATCATTTTTATAAGATATATCAATTTAGAAAAACTACTTATATAAAATATTTATTTTGGCGCAAATGATATGTAATTTTTAACAGTTAACAGTTAAGTTAATGAAAAGCCAAAAGTAACTAGTTAAGTTAAAAAGTTAATATCAAATTAACTTATTAACTTAACTTTAACTTTTTAACTTGTTAATGCCCAGTCTTGCATTTTTGCACCTTTGGCGCTTATATCATATAGCCTTATTTTAGTGTGCGCAAACCAGTTGTACATTTAGGATAACCGTGTGCGCAAATGAGTTCCGATTTTTCAGGTAAAAATTATAAAATGTGCGCTAACAAGTTGCAGTCAAATGTATACCTGCTACCTGCAAATATACCTACAAACAATAGCCGACGACTGCAAATAATAGTAATAATTATAATAACATCTTACGGTCCCACTTTTTCGTTAAGAAAAATGTTTAAGCTATTGCATAGCTTTTATCGCGGGCGTGGTGATGGAAAAAAAATATTTGTACGAAAATGAGTGACCGTAAGATGTTATTATTATTATTTATTCACGTCACCGACTGATCCGAATGAAACACCTGAACAACACGTTACTAAGACACATGCGTGTCGTATACCTACTACACAACGGTAGGCTGACATGGGAGATGGGGGGCGTGGCTTCATACGAGAACCGACCTCGAACACGCTGCCGGCAAGAGCGTCACATAAGTTCATCGTCGACAACTTACAAGTACAGTTAACTTATAATTTATTGTATACTATTTGATCACATGCGCGCAGCTGCGAACATCAGCTGTCGTACATCGTCCATTGTCGAGCGTTGGTAGTGCATGACGGCAGTTTTTAAAATTATTATCGAAAATTTTTTTGTCACTAGCAGTCTAATTTGGGCGTCAACCTTGGAGGTAGGTCGAGATTGGATTTAGTGCCGAGCGAATTTTCTATGGAGGTAATATTTTCAGACTTATTATTATTGAAGTGAAACTTCTTTACTTGGGGTATGACAAAAATATTTAGTCACGTGACCAACCCCCTCCCCTCAAAGGACGGCCCTAAGAATGTATTCCTATATCGTCTCTGATACTGAAACATCAAGTACTTCAGTTTTCATGATTTTACAGTAGAGTAATACAACAATATGCAACACTGATAAATAATTTGCAACATGGTTATAAAACTAACAGAATCAAACATATTTCGGAGTGGCAAGTTCACGTTGCATCCCGACTTTGTAGTATCGTCTCCAAAGTAGTACCATCTTTTTCCAAATTAATTGCAACAATTTGCAACACTGATAAAAAAATTTGCAAAACATTTTTCACTCCAGTAGAAATGAAATTAGCTATGGGTGCCAAATCAAAGTTGGACCCCAACTTCGTCTTATTGTCTCCAAACTAGTAATATCTTTTTTGCAAATTAATGGCAACAATTCGTTTGTAAAGAATTTATTTTCCTAAAAAAATAAAAAATACCTAAGGGGGCATGTTGAAATGCCCTATTTTTTTTTTAATTTCAATACAAAAAACCAAAAATAAAAAACTATTGAAAAATTCTGTATTTAACATAAATGAAAATATAATAAAAAGATTTCTATCAAGATTTGTGTGATTATTTTAATTTATAAAGTTTTTTTATTAAATATACTTTTCTATTTTATTTAATTTTAGATTCTGAGCGGAGCGATGAATGTATTGGGTTTACAATGATGTGTATTTTTTTTTGTGTCTGTCATCACGTTTTAGGACAGTAAAAGTGCTTGGATTTTCTTCATCAGTAGCTTTTCTGATAGGAAAATGAATCTAGTTGGTACTTTGGGGGGTCAAAAGTATAAATTTTCCAGTAGTTTTCACAAGCGCCGGGAAAAACAACATAAAAATTAAGGAAAAACGGGAATTTTTACGCAAAATTGGTTTTCCAAAAAATCGATTTTGGTTATTGGTGTAACTCTAAAACAAATGAACGTATATACATGGAATTTTCACTGGTTGTTTATATTTGCATTTTCTATACACGATAACATTTTCAAAATATTTTGATTTATTTTGAACTGTTTAGGGACATTTTCATTTTCCATTTTTTTTTAGTTTTTTTTCTAAAAATATCAATAAAATTTTATTTGTTGGTTGCGAAAGCTTAAAAAATTAATAGAAGGCTCCTAGAATATTGTTTCAAAGGCAGATGAAAAATATAAAAAATCCTTAGTCAGAGTTTTTTTTTCTAAGCATTTAAAGTTCAAAAATTGACAAAATATGAAAATATCACGAAAATTAGAAAATTATTTTGAGTTAAGAATTCGTTAAAATTTTTCTTTTTAAATCTAAGATTTTAAAATATAATACAAGATTCCTTATCTACCTTTATCAATATAAAAAAAGGTGGGAAAGTGGGTGTCGCTCTGCTGTACAGTAGGTTACAAGTGGGTCACTGTATAATGGATGGTATTAAATTTGAATTCAATGATATAATATCATTGTATAAGAAAAACGATTCTGAGCGGTGACGGTATGTCAGCCTATGTATAAGACATATTATATACATATCTATGGTATTAAACAAAAAATTGAACTATAATAGGTACCTATAATAAATTCCAAATTAATCATATCACAATATCCATTAGATACTTATAACGCGTCATACATCAACAAAAACCGTGATACTATCATAGATATATAATAGTACACTTTAGAAGTTTCAAGTACCCACGAATAATATTATTCAATCACAACAAAATAACTAAAATAATTATTCTAGGTTTTTTAATATGTAATTTCGTCCAAATTTGAATTTAAAATGTCTGTAAAAAATAAGTGTGTTCATATATTTTTTAGATTTTTTGGTTATAGTATGAACTATTTATGAGAACCTTTGTGTTGAATTTGTAATCCTTAGCTATAAAAACTGAACATTTTATAATTTATTAATTACAATGATTGATAATTTTCGAGATTTTGATAAATTTTGTCAAAATTTGATCTTTAAATGGTTATAAAAAAAAAACTGTGCCTATGTATTTTTAATATTTTTCAACTGCTATTGTAACAATATATCAGGAGCCTTGTATTAAATTTTTACACTTTTTGGCCCAACAGATAAAACTTTATTGATATTTATAGAAAAAAAAACTAAAAAAAATTGAAAGCTGTAAATGTCCGTAAACAGCTCAAAAAGAGTCAAAATATTTTCAAAATTGTATGGTGTATAGAAAATGCTAATTTAAACATTCAGTGAAATTTTCATGTATCTACAGTTGTTCGTTTTTGAATTGCAACAAAATAAGGAAATCGCTACATGAGTAATCAAGTGAAATTCCAATGTTGTAAAAATTTGAATTTCAAACGCTCATAAAAATTTAATTTGACTGTCCGGTAGAGATTTTTTTATTGATAAAGGTAAATAATCTTATAAGGAATCTTGTGTTTCATTTTCAAATCTTAGATTTAAAAAGAAAAATTTTTACGAATTCTTAACTCAAAATAATTTGCTAATTTTCGTGATTCCATATTTTGTCAACTTTTGAACTTTAAATGCTTATAAAAAAAAACTATGACTAACGATTTTTAATATTTTTCATCTGCCTTTGAAACAATATATTAGGAGCCTTCTATTAAATTTTCAAGCTTTAGCAACCAACAAATAAAATTTTATTGATATTTTTAGAAAAAAAACTAAAAAAAAATGGAAAATTAAAATGTCCCTAAACAGTTCAAAATAAATCAAAATATTTTGAAAATGTTATCGTGTATAGAAAATGCAAATATAAACAACCAGTGAAAATTTCATGTATATATGTTCATTTGTTTTAGAATTACACCAATAACCAAAATCGATTTTTTGGAAAACCAATTTTGCGTAAAAATTCCCGTTTTTCCTTAATTTTTATGTTGTTTTTCCCGGCGCTTGTGAAAACTACTAGGAAATTTATACTTTTGACCCCCCAAAGTACCAACTAGATTCACTTTCCTATCAGAAAAGCTACTGATGAAGAAAATCCAAGCATTTTTACTGTCCTAAAACGTGATAACAGACACAAAAATAAAAAAAAATAAAAAAATAAAAAATAAAATAAAAAAAAAACACACATCATTGTAAAATCAATACATTCATCGTTTCACTCAGAATCTAAAAGGTCTATAAGAATTTCAAATTAAATTTTGCCTAACCATTAGATATTCACTCGATTTCTTATGTAGCGATTTCCTTATTTTGTTGTAATTCAAAAACGAATAACTGTAGATACATGAAAATTTCACTGAATTTTTATATTAGCATTTCCTATACACTATACAATTTTGAAAATATTTTGACTCTTTTTGAGCTGTTTATGGACATTTACAGCTTTCAATTTTTTTAGTTTTTTTTTTCTATAAATATCAATAAAGTTTTATCTGTTGAGCCAAAAAGTGTAGAAATTTAATACAAGGCTAATGATATATTGTTACAAAATCAGTTGAAAAATATTAAAAATACATAGGCACAATTTTTTTTTATAAGCATTTAAAAATCAAATTTTGACAAAATTTATCAAATTTAAAATTAAATAATTATTTTGTAGTTAAAAATGTATAAAATGTTCAACTTTTATATCGTAGGATTGCAAATTTAAAACAAAGGTTCTCATAAATAGTTCATACTGTAACCAGAAAATCTAAAAAATATATATGAACACAGTTATTTTTTACAGACATTTTAAATTAAAATTTAACAAAATTACATATTAAAAAACCTAGAATACCTATTTTAGTTATTTTGTTGTTATTGAATAATATAATTCGCGTTTACTTGAAACTTCTAAAGTGTTCTATTATATATCTATGATTGTATCACGGTTTTTGTTGATGTATAACGCGTTATAAGTACCTAATGGATATTATGATATGATTAATTTGGAATTTATTATATGTACCTATTATAGGTCAGTTTTTTGTTTAATACCATAGATATGTATATAATATGTCTTATACATAGACTGACATTAGTGCTCTGCACGGTCCGTGTTTCCGTGAACTGGACCGGACCAGTTAATCAAGGCTTAGACCAAAACTAGACCAAACTGAATATGATTTGACCATGTGGACCGAACCGAACCGTTTGCTGTTGTTTAGCATATTGAGCAGACCGGACCAGACCATTTAGTTTTTTAACAATTAACAGACCAAACTGAACCGATTTTAATTGAAGTAAGACCAAACCGGACCACAATAAATTTTATTTTTTAATATTAGAAAGAGTTGGACTGATATTATTTGATATAAAGACCAAACCGGACCAAACCAAATTGTTTTTATTTATAATATTATATATTTATTATTTAATATTAACAGTTTTTTCCATAATTCAAAAAGATTAAGTTAATTTTTCTTATGTAGCATAAAACTATTGTCATAATATGAATTTTCTTCTCATTTCAATATTGTAACCATTATATTATCTTGTACCCACATAGGCGCAAATACGGGGGGGGGGGCTTAGCTTAGCCCCCCCCCCCAAAAAAAAAAATTTGATTTATATTGATCAAACTTTGATTTATACAGGGATAGCCCCCCAAAGTCAAAAACTGAAATTGCGCCAATGTGTACCCAAGTAAAGAATGTGAACCAACATTGTTAGACTAGGTCAAACTATTCATAAAACTTGTCCATCAACACTAAATAGGTATTTTAGTAATTTTGATACTGTAACAAAAATGTTACAAATAAATTTGAAAAAATATATTAGGTACCTGTTTAAATAAATATAATTTTACCTATTATAGAAGTACTATAAACCAAATAAACAAACAAGTTACCTTACTCACTGTAGACTCGACAATACAAATAATTGCTATTTAGAAATTCAATTTTGAAGGTGCATATGAATGTAAACTATTTAAAAAAAAAATAATAATAAATGATGTATTATGTACTCATGTCTCACGTGATAGTATCATAGTTGTATTAGTTGTATAGATATACTTATATAGATAAAGATATTATAACTATTAAGAACAACAATAGTTACTTTAAATAAGAGATTTATTTATAAAACCACTATAAATACTGATAATACTTAATAATTTATTCAGTAAATATTAAATAATATTAATAATGAAACAAAAAATTACAAAATATATTCAAAATTAAAGTACTTGTTTGAGTAGTTGAGTAGTTTATCTTCTGTAGTGATACCAAATAATATTAAATGAAAGATAATCACTCATTTTCATATTATACACCTACAAAAATAATCCTTATATAATAATTAATAAATAATAATATATTTCAAAACGTTTATATATAATAATATTTTAAAAAGTATAATACATAATAAGTGTATAATAAATAATAATAATCATCAATAGGAAAACAAAATTAAAATTAAGATAAAGGCCAAATTCTGCCATAAAACTAACAATGCATTTAAAACAATTAAATATATAATATATTTTTAATAAACCCGAATGGCAGGGCAATAACAAACATGTACCAAGTTATTTATTTGTACCAAAATTAAAAATACATAATTTTATACAATCTTAATGAAGGGAACAATTAACACTTTTATTTGTTTCCTTATAGTGTTAGTGGCCAAAAAGATTAGTTACTTTTGAGAGTAAAAACTGTTCAAAAACAATATGGCATCAACTGTTGATAATTCCAGACAACTTCTACGCTCTTCGATATCTCTACCAGCTAATAGGTACCAATACATTTTGTGATAAGGCATCCAATAATATTTAATCATTATAGTCGATTTTTTTCCAATTCGTTAAAATGTCATGCAGCACTTATCTAACGTGTAGATACTTTATGATTATTTTTTTTTATATGAAATAAGAAACCCTGAATTTTAACAACCGTATCAACATTCCACGTTAAAACGACCTTACCAATTTTCCGACAATCCTCTCTGCTATATACGGTAGGTAGGTTACAAGTAGGTCACTGTTATGGAAGGTGTTAATTTTGAATTCAATGATATAATATCATTGTATAAGACAAACGATCATAAGCGACTTATTACTAAGTATATACCTATATTTGATGATATCATTGGCAATTAAGTAATTTATATCTAACCTATTTACGTGGAACCTTGTTTTAGATTTTCAATCTTTAGCTATAAAATTTTAACATTTAATAAATTTTTAACTACAAAATAATTATTAAATTTTAAATTTGATACATTTTGTCAAAATTAGAACTTTAAATGCTTATAAAAAAGAATCGTAAATAATGTATTTTTAATGTTTTTAAACTGCTATTGAAAAATTATATCAGGAGCCTAGTATTCAATTTTCAAGCTTTTTGTCCCCAACAAATAAAATTAAAAAAAAAAATGTTAAAAAAAACTAAAAAAATTGATATTAGAAATAGTTCCTAAACAGCTTAAAACAAGTCAAAATGTTATAGTGTATAGAAAATGGGAAAAGCATTTATTGAAATTTTCATGTACCCATCTAAAGTTCTTCGTTTTTAAATTATAACAAATTAAGAAAATCGCTACATGAGAAATCGAGTAAATATCCAATTTTGTAAAAATATGAACCAACTTCAAACGCACTTATAAATTTAACTTTCCGGTTGATATTTTTTTTTTATGATAAGGGTAGAAAAACTTATGAGGAATCTTGTATTCAATTTTCAAGTCTTAAATTTTTAAGGAACAATTTTTATACATTTCTAACTCAAAATAATTTGCAGATTTTCGTGATTTTTACGAATTTTGTCAAAATTAGTTCTTTAATTGATTATAAAAAAAGGGGCTTATGAATTTTTAATATTCTTCAATTTCCGTTGTAATAATATAATTATTTATTTATTTAAATTAAAATATATTAGGAGCCTTGTATTTAAATGTCATGCTTTTCAACCCAGCGAAGACAATTTTATTGTCATTTAAAGAAAGATAAACTTTCAAAATTGGAAACTGAAAATGTCCATAAAAAGCTCAAAACAAGTTAAAATATTTTGAAAATTTTATCGTGTATGGAAAATGGTAATATAAACATTAAGTGAAAATTACACGAATCTAAGATGAATATAGCTTATTCAATATTATAATAGTAGGACTTCAGGCTTCAGACACGCCAAATCTCAAATACTATTTTCGCCTATGCTACCTAGTACCTACCCAAACATAATTTATTTTGAGAAATATTTTTGAATATTGTCCAAATATAACAATTTTACGTACACAAAAATTTAAAAAAAAAAACGTGAAATGCCCAAATAAATATGCTATAAATTGCTCAAATTTTCACTTTTCTTAAAATATGACGAAATATGCAATGATAATTTGCTAATTTAAACTATTTGTATTTAATTTCGAGATTCCATAAGATACATTCATTCAGAATCAAATTTTCCATAGTAAAAATACACACTATAAATAGATGTTTTGTCCTATAGGTACCTACTTACGCAGTTACGCGGTTATACCTACCCAATGAGTAATATATCTAATATTTTATATTTTTATGCAAACAAATACATTGTTTTAATGTAAAAATGTTGCGCAATTTTTATTAAAAAGTTATTATGTGGCACATTTTATAAGTGGGTTTTTTTATTAAGATACCTACTGATTACAGACATATATATATATATATTTTCAACCATTATAATTTGTTAATTTACTGATATGGTATAACATTATAGATAATATTTTTTATTATTATAATAGGTGCTATAAAAAAATTGTCAAAGTTAAACTGACCTACTACCATGGAATATTATAAAAAAATGAATATGTTAATATTCAGGGTTATTCAAAATGGCTATATAAAGATCTGACGCCATGTGATTATTTCTTTTGGGGATATGTTAAAGACACTGTGTACATACCACCACTGCCATCAAATCTAGCTGAATTGAAAAATCGAAGAACAACAGCCATGTAGTCTATGCTGCAAAAAGTATGGTATGAATCTGACTACCGACTAGATGTTATTCGTGTAACCAAAGGAGCTCACATAGAACATATTTTATAGATACAGTTAATTAAACTTGACATATTTTTCTTTTATTTAATGTATAATATATTGTTCTAAACCTAAAAAATAAAATAATATAAGCACTTTAAATCGGATGAATCATTTTGATCAACCCTGTATTCTGTAGTATTAATAACATAACTGAACCATTTTGAAATGATTTACATAATACAATAATAGTCGTAGTACAACATAATAGATATTATGGTTGAATAAAAATTAATTAACTAAAAAAGTGAGTGCTGTCATGGGACACCCGGTAGAACCGAATATTTTTTTCCAACAAATATTATAGATTACAAATACATTTTAGTGGAACCATTCAAAGTAAAAGTAAATACCAGTAAGTAAATGAGAAAAATAAATTAAAATGAAAATGATTATTATTATTACTATTTAATTAATATTATATTAATCATATTCAATAATCGAAATTACCGGCCTGTGATAACTGAAATATGATACGTATGTTTGTGAAGTAATTTTTTAAAAATATCTTGAAAATACTGCATTGATAGAGTGGTGTCATCGTTGTACTCTCGTTGTAGATTCTGCTGGATTGCTTGTCATATTATGTAAATTGAATCCCACCAAAAACATATATGTAAAATGAGAGCCAAGTTCAGTACTATAATATATGCCTTGGTTGTTGACTTCAACGACAAAAGAAGTGAGATCTAAATGGGTGCCAAGTTAGAATAATATATTGAAGCCTAAGGTGTGACTTGGCTACTTTTCATATACGAATTATTATTATATGTACCTACTAAAACAGTAATGGAAGAGTGAAGATGATTTTCCGAAGAATAAAATAAGAACTCAAAGCTTTAGAACTTGCAAATGCTATAATATATAATTCGTAGCCAAGTCAGACCTTAGGCTTCAATATATTATCCTAACTTGGCACCCATTTAGATCTCACTTCTTTTGTCGTTGAAGTCAACAACCAAGGCATATATTATAGTACTGAACTTGGCTCTCATTTTACATATATGTTTTTGGTGGGATATCATTACTTTTTGTATGTAAATTATTATAACCTAACCTAACCTAGCCATGACGTATTCTATAAATAAAGTTTATTACTATATAATATAATTCAGTTACTAATATTAATAATAATATTTATTATAAAATATTTTCCGTTGTATATACAGAGTATAAAATATATGTAAAATTAATATAAAATTATTTTGACTCTTTTTGAGTATATTTTTAATTATCATAATTTTATTGACTGTAGTTTCTACTGTTGGGTGGATAATTCATAATTTGTAAGAATAATTATTTAATTATTTTAATTGTAATATTTAAAAAAAATAATATTAATTACATACATAGATAGAAAAAAAGTATGTTGCTGCGCGCGGGTCGACAATATCGACACATATTCGGCTAGTCGTATTTTTGGAGCGGCGATACGGGAAAGGTAATTTAAGTCAACATTACATTAAATTAGAGACAATTCATTAATAAATTGAAAAATTAAACATAATAGATAAAATAATTGCAAAATTATAATAAAATCAATTGATTAAAAAATTAAAAATTAAAAAATTAAAAATTAAAAAATTTTAAATTAAAAATTTTCAAGTTTCTGATTTTTTCCTTTGTATTTACCTAACTACCTATCTGTATGCCAAATTTGAACTTTCTAGGTCATCTGGAACTGGGTTAGAATTTTGATCTATAGGTAAGTCAGTGATAAAAATGACGATTTTCGGACGTTAATATCTAAATAACGGTTTGAAGTGTGTTTATGAAATTTAGAGCACATATGTATCTCGTTAGTCTCAATATATGAGCAAAATTTGACATGTTTATGTGGAATAGTTTTTGAGTTATGAGGGGGTCAAAAGTGGCTCCAAATGGTTCGTGTAATATTACACACGGTGCTGCTCGCCAGTTCTGTTAGCTAGAACTTGGCTTGACACGCTACGGCGTGTCTAGATGTGTCCATAAGGAATGGTGTACCAAACGCGACGCACAAAAAATGTAATCATGGCAAATGTGTGAAGCACTATATGCAAAAATCAGATTATTCTACGAAAACAATTTCATGAAATAATAATGTTTACGCGTCACGCAAGGAAATTATAATGTGCATATAAGATGTAACCAAGAGTTTACGTTTTGTAAGGACCGTGGTATAGATTTCAGTGTCTGGTTGTGCATGGACTACGCGTGATATCTGCACTTTTGAGGATTACCACTTTCTCACCCGGCACTATGGGGATTCCCACTTTACCGCCCGCTCGACGGAAAAAGACGCTTTCTAACGTTTCAACCACGGTCGAAAACCAAACTTTCGGTGCAGGCTTGACAAATAGTATATTGTGTGGCAAGGGCGGGAAATGAGCCATTTCAGTCGCGGCTACGTGTGCGGTAGGCGAGGGCCGAATTCCCCACAAGAATGAAATATCCTTCCCGCGCGAGCCACACATACTATTTTTTGTCACGCCTATAACGATATGTGCGCTAGGCACTTTTGGGGATTTCCCCTTTACCGCCCTGGCACTTTTTGGGAAAAAGGACGCTTTCAAACGCTTCAACGGCTATCAAAAACCAAACTTTCGGTGCAGGTGTGACAAAAAATATATTAAGTACGTACAATTCAATACTCATATACTTATTAGTTATTAGTTATCACATATATTTTATTAATTATAATAATTATTATAAATGCGTAATATACGTAGTGCGTAGTGACATATTATCAATATAATTTTATTATATTATCAATATACACAATATATTTATAAATAATAAATTATAATCAATCTATCGTGGACCGTCACTACACCTTACCGCTACCGTTTTTTTTTGTTCCATCCCACCAATCGATCTAATAATGCGATAATATTTCAGAAAACTCATCTGAATTCTTTAGAATGTCAATTTGAGATCGTTCAGGCCACATTTTAAGATTTATGCTTTAAATTCCGGATAGTCAACATTTGAAAATTCCGAAATTTCAAAATATTCAAGCTAAATTATTTTTTAGAGGTTGGGGTGGTGAAATTTGGAAAAGTGGACTTACCAATCTCAAGTAGACATAATAACGAATTCAAATCTGTTTTAAAAAGTATTATCGCATTACAAGATCGATCAGTATGATGGAATAAAAATTATTTTTTTTGGCTAAAATAACCGTTTAGTATATTATAAATTATAGCATTTCGTCAGGAACGTTTTTTCCCCGGCAAGCCCCCACATCGTGCCATAAAAAACTTCGTTTCATAATTATCTTGCCAATCTGCATTATTATTTATCCAAAACTTGGGCCTCAATTTTATTGTATGCATAATATGATTTTAATCAATGTGGTTCGAAGTATATTTGTCGACTTATAAAATAAAACAATATGCTTTACGTTTTTTTCGAAGTAATTTTAAAGCTAAGAATGCATATAAACGCACCATGCACAAATAAATGAAAAAGCAATTGACAAAGAAACATTAACACAATTTTTTTTTTTGAAGAAACAAGCCATGGATTTTAATTACTTAATGAAAAAACGAATATTGATAATTTTATTTTTGTACATAGGTACCTAGTATATTATATTATTGTACATTACGAGTTTTGAATTGCGAAACATTATGGATAATTTAATACTATTTCATTAAATTGTTTTAAATACTTTTAATGTATGATTGATCTGACTACCAGATTGATACACTATACACTATATTAATAAATTATAAGAATTCTTATGATATCCAGTTGCGTATTTTTTTTTTTTTTTTTTGTTTGGGAGGTGTCCAGACCCCCCAAAACCAAATTCAATCTTTAATTTTGATGAATTATAAAGGGAATTTGACAAGCAAAAATACGTGGTTCGTTATGAACTATTTTAATATTATATTAGGTCCTAAACTAATTAAGAAAGAAAATAAATTTGGTTTTAAATAATGTACATATTATCCTATTATATTTTTAGTTATTTATAAAACTGTTATTCTTATAGCACCACTGGTAACGAATGTATCAAATAAAATATATGGTAATAATTATTAAATTATTGTGACCGATGATGATAACTATACAGGTACTAATGTATATGTTTAAATAATATTATGTTATTATTATTCCATTACAGTATACATGCAATTTATATGTTTATCTTGCGGCTCCGTGCATTCGTGTGTCTGTGTTACTTGTTTTTCCAGCGGAACTTTGTGTACCTATATTTAGATGTTAATATAATATTACAATGATGTTTTTTTTAACATTTTAATACGTTGGATCTCAAATGTCCATGTACAATTATATTATAACATATCAATTGCATTTGAATAATTTTTTTATTTAATCGTCGTCGAAGAAACAAGGCAGATAAAATATACAGTTAAATAGTAATATTATCATATTATTATCATTGGTGAGTATCTATATTATTAATAATATTTATTTTTCACAAGTGCACATAATTCGGAAATTATTATTCATTAAAATTAAAACATTATAATTAAGTATTTTTTAAACTAAAAATAGGCATATTATATAATATTCTTTATCTAAATTATATAGAATGGTAATATTTTTAGGCAGGACTTACATTTGAAAAAAAATCCTTTATACGTTATTTATCATTAAAATGTTACACAATTTTTGGGTTTATCGTTATTTAGAATAAAAACGTTATTTATAATATTTGATGAGTATATTATGAACTTAGTGGTAGTAGATGTAAGACAGAGAAATATTGCAACCAATTAACAAATAAGTATATACAAGGCTGGGCAAGTTAACGTTTTCTTTTTAAATTCTCTAAGTTAAGTTAATTTAAAAAAATTAAGTTAAGTTAAGTTATAAGTTATTCGTATTTTTTTCATTAACTCGTTAAGTTAAAAGTTAACTTTGAAAAAAAAGTAACTTAACTTACCTAGTGTAAAGTTGAAATTTGCTAATTTGCAAAAATAAAAAATTCCAGGCACATAACATGGGTTTATTAGATAGTTTTTCTTTACGTCCAAGAAAATTACTGGGGAAATTTAAAATAATACATCAAAGTAAAAACAAATTAAAAACAAATTGCATTATTCTTCGGAAGAAAATTAACTTAATTTAGATATTTTTGAAGTAAAATTAACTAGAAGTCAACAAGTTATCTTAAAAAAAGTAACTTATTAAGTTAAAAATTAATTTGAAAAAAAAAGTAACGAGTTAATTAACTTAACGTTTTAAATTAATTTTAATTTTTAACTCGTTAATGCCCAGCCTTGAGTATATATACCTATGATCTACACACCCTCTCAAAAAACATACAAAATACGCCACTGATAATATCTATGTACACGACTTATTTGTTTCTGGCAATATTATACATAGTCACACCGACAACACGTTTGCCATGGTGTTTATACTATAAACTATTACAAATTATTTGTGTACTAATTTAGGTATTAGAAATTATATTACGATTTATTACTTATAGATAGGTCATAACATTGTTCATTGGTTCAAAAAGATATTTCGTACCTACATAGATGATATTTTTCATTAATCATAATATTAATCATTGTATTTTACTGTATATATATTCCTTAGATTAAAAATGTTTATATTAATATTAGTATTTATAATTAGTTTTATTCAATTGCACACACTCCCAATTTGCACATAGCTCCTCTTGTAGGTACCTATAACCTTGTACCTTGTACCTTGTACTGATTACTTCGTAAGTACCTACATAATGATAACATAATATATTATTATCTCAATATATAAACCGAAAAATGAAACCTTTGATGATAATGTTCTAGGAAACTACCGATAACTCGACCGATTTTCTTAAAATACAATCATATTTTTTTTTAAGAGATGCATTTTTTTTACGGGCAACGGAGTGTACTGGCTCAGCTAGTATTGTATAAAAACTAATTAAAATTAAATATATTTATTTACTTTTTATTAATAGCTATAGGTAGGAAGGTAAATAATGATAAATTAATAATAAATCCACTAAATTATAATAAGTATTATGTATAATTACACTGTACATCACATTTCCTTTCTTGAGGTAACTATTTATTACTTGGAATATACAGAGTGATACAACGCAGTTCGCCGCACTCGTTCGGTGTTGTATATTATTTTCTATTACGTTACGCAGCGGCAAGTGCGATTGTGTAGTGTGCTTTGCGAACAGTCGGAGCGATGACTCAGCCGATGCATCAAGACGCCGCAGCCGACGCTGTTTTACGGAGGACTATGGTGTTGCTACTTTTGCTGTTGATGTTCTCCTTGTCGTCGTTTCCATCGGTCACCGCCGATTGCCCTTACAAATGCAGATGCAATGAAGAGCATATTGTGGACTGCTATAGACAGGAACTGAACCGGATTCCCGACCGCATATCTCCGGCTACCAAAATTCTGTAAGTCGACTGTACGGAAGATAATACCGACGTTGAAACGCCGGGTGTCGAGTTTTAAAATGTACTTAGTAATTTACTTTGTCCGAGTATTGCAAAATCTAATTTATCAATAATTGTGTTAACGCCTGCAGTGACATTTTTGTTGATGCAAGGTGAGCATTTTCCGATTTTTTTTTTATCAAACTCCGTTTAATTTGTATTTAAATGTGAACTATTGTTTTATAACAATTGGTACCTTTTAAAAATTAAATTATATAAATTTGAATCTAAATCAAAATAATTACATTTCAAAAAAAATTTACCACGCCCCCCCAATACTAAATACTGCTCAAATACGTCACTGTGTTATGATCTTATGGATATTATAATTCGAGTGGCGTAAACACCTTTCCCGATCTCAAAATCGTATTGCAGAGTATCACTCGTATCGAAAAGTTGTTTCGCTGGCGCACCCCCACTCATTTGTATAGAGTAATAAGTAATATTTATATTTGTAGCAAATTTGTAATATTTTTTTCTATTTGAGTTTGCAACAATTGTTTTACAGTTGGCACACCAGGGTTCCTAAAAATGTTGGTCAAAGATTTTTACTTTTTGAAGTTATACTTCTTTACGTACGGTAGTGAGGAAAAAAAGCGAACGGGCGGCGTGAACGAACGGGCGGCGCGTACGAACGGGCGGCCGTACGAACGCAAAAGCGTACATGTCCGTAAATAAATAAATATTGTCATGGTAATGTTGTTTTATTATATATTATAATATATATATATATATATATATATATGTATAAAACAGTAAGCTGATTGACTGCTATCAACGCACAGCTCAAACCATTGGGCGGATCTGGCTGAAATTTGGCATACAGATAGCTATTATGATGTAGACGTGCGCTAAGAAAGGATTTTTCGAAATTCGCATTTTAAATAGGTGCTCAAACAGGGACATTGAGATTCAAGATGGAAATTGGAAATTTTATTTTTATTTATTAATAGTTGCCATTGGTTACAGTCTACATTAGAAATTAGCATTTATTTATTGGTTGCCATTGGTTATTCGAGCAGATCAGGTACAAGCTTGCATCAAATCAAATTATTGAACATTGCTTACCAGGGTGGCTGTGCTGCACTTACCCCAGCAAGTTACACCCAAAAGGAGTTCAACAATCATAATTTTTTTAAGAGTTGTAATTTTTTACGAGCAACCAAATTTTTTTTTAATATTATTTATTTTTATTATTATTATTAGTATTCACTCACAAATCTATTGTCTGGATAAAAACAATACTACAAACAATTATCCATCGATCTGTCGAATAAAAATATTAAAAAAATAATAAAACTATCAATAATAAATAATTCCGGATAATTCTTCTCATTTTTTAAATTAATTAATATTTTTTCTTTCTTTTTCACTCACTCACGTGTACCATTCAAAAGAAGTTTAACTTCCCGCGCGCGTACTGGTAACACACATGGTTTTTAATACAAGTTTCTTGGCAAGCCGGTCTTAATATATTTCATAATCAATAATTATATTAAATTTTAATATCGTTGAAAGTCTGTATTCCGCTTAGCGCATAACATTAATATTATCGTTTGAAAAAAATAATTTGTGACAATCCGTGTAGTCACACTATCAAGTGCATGTACACCGAATGCTGCGTAAGTTTAACTTTTTAACTATTAGGTCCCAAAATAAATATGATAGGATTTAAAGTTGTTTTATGATAACAAGAGTATAATAACGCATTCGATATTAATGAAGACAATAATTATATAGGTATTGCACATGATCCATATCCATAGGTCCTTGAGTACAAAAAAAAAAAATAGAAAAACAATTTACATAATTTACATAACACGAGATCCAATAATACTATGAAATAATCATATAATATTTTGTATGATAATAATTAAACAAATTGTATTGTCTTCCAGGGACTCGGGCCTTAATGAAATTAGGGATATCGAACCGAATTCATTTACTCATCTTACAGAGTTAAAGGAATTGTGAGTTACCTATAATATTATAATGTCTGCACTTTTAAATGTATTAATAAACACTATTCATTAATTATAATCATAAAATTTCTCATAAGACCAGCGGATATGCGACAATAAACAAATTGTATTGTATTCCAGGGACTTGAGCCATAATGAAATTATGGATATCGAACCGAATTCATTTACTCATCTTACAGACTTAAAGAAATTGTGAGTTATAATATGCCTAATATAAACATTTTTAAATACATTGACGTTATAATTGATTATAATCCAGAATGTAAACATATTTTCAGAAAGTTGCACTACAATAAAATAAGTAATTTGAAAATTGGTGCATTTGCCAACCTTTCGAAACTTCAGATATTGTAAGAATATAAATTAACAAATAGCTAGTGTTTATATATTTATTTATATAATATTATTATCTATATATTATCTATATAATAAATTATTTAATTATTAGATATTTGTTTGGAAATGAAATCGAAAACATCGAGACTGGGGTTTTTAATAACTTAACGAGTTTGGAAAGCTTATTATTGCATGGCAACAAAATTCATAAGCTCGATTTGGAAATGTTTAAGGGACTTACAAAACTGGAATATCTGTAAGTATTAAACACATTTTTCATGTGATCGTATTGTGTAACCAAATGAAAATTACATTTCATATTTTATAAATACTTATTTACAGAACAATAAGATAAGAAATATTCCACCTGGGATATTTGGTTCGTTAACGTCGTTGAGTAGATTGTAAGTCATAATGAACTGTCTACAATATATATATTATTGATATTATAATAGTTATACTTTCATTATTTGAATTATATATTTGTCTGAATAAAACATTGTTGCTTTCTACTACAGAAACATTAACAGTAACCCGTTGACGTGCGATTGCAATATGCTGTTGTTTGCAAACGGGCTGAAGAAAAATTACCCCCACCCAGATTTCTTCTTTAATTTCCGCATGTCGTGTTATTTTCCCGTAGAAATGAGAGAATTATCGTTGCAGGAAATAACCGAAATCGATTTTCATTGCAGTGAGTATTGATTCTAATTAAAGAAAAGACATAAAATATATAACATAGTAATATTATATGCTATAATCTACATAGTATAATATTGTCTGCAACTGTGCTGAACCTATTTATTGTTGCACAGCCGGCTATAAGTGGGTTTCGCCTTAATGGTTACTATTGTTTGACAGATTTTGTTAGGGGTTTGTAACTTTAACAGGTTAAGTGCCATGTAGGGTCTATTGTCTTTTCATTCGACCTGTCAAAATGATTTATATCAAATTCAGTAGGTTTGTCTAAATAATTTTTTACATTACAGCGAAAAGAAAGGCAATTATCACTTTTGATCACATAAAACTGACAAAAAAATTGTGCGATAACAAGTCGATAACGATAGAAATTTTCCAAACATTTTCTATTTATACATTTTTCCATATACCTAATATATATATTATATATATATACCGGGTGATTCTTTTATCAACCAAAGTTTTAGGCAAGCGGTGAAGTGGACAAACATTTCGCGGGGTAACCCCGAACCACTCCACTCCGCTCGTCTAAACTTTAAATACTTATAACTCATAAACTACTCAACCCAAATTCGATTTTCATGTATCAAAATACTAAGAAAAATATTCTGCTTTGGAATATAAAATTAAAACCCTATGTTGTTATTCAAAAAAGTAAAAAACTTAAAAAATTATAAGGATAAAAAATATTTAAAAATATAATTTTTTAATAAAAACGTTGTTTTATAAGCGACTTGAAACTATGTAAAAAAATATTTTCAAAAAAATTTACACTTTTTAAAATAATGAGTGTTGTTTGATAAAAGAATCACCCAGTATACAAAATTTAATATAAACTCCGCGGTATTTCAACGAACCATTTTACAAACTTGCCCTACAGACCACGCTCTGTTTGAAGTCTATAAGAAAACATGTAAAATGAAGGTTTTGGAGACAATACTTGGCGACAAAGACAAGTACTGCATGACGGGTTTCAAAACTCTACGTGGCGCTATTACAAGTCACATCGACGGGTCATTAGACCCACATGGCGCTTAAATTCAATTTTTTGTCTTGGTGCATAACCGCTAATGATGTGGTGATTTTGACCTATGTATAATGTATATTTTTTAGTGATGCACAACGATATATTTTCCGTTATCGATATCGGTTCATTGATATCGATATCATATCGCGATATCGAAAAACAAACGATATATCGATATAATTTATTTTTATATACTGGGTGATTCTTTTATCAAACAACACTCATTATTTTAAAAAGTGTAAATTTTTTTGAAAATATTTTTTACATAGTTTCAAGTCGCTTATAAAACAACGTTTTTATTAAAAAATTATATTTTTAAATATTTTTTATCCTTATAATTTTTTAAGTTTTTTACTTTTTGAATGACAACATAGGGTTTTAATTTTATATTCCAAAGCAGAATATTTTTCTTAGTATTTTGATACATGAAAATCGAATTTGGGGCGAGTAGTTTATGAGTTATAAGTATTTAAAGTTTAGACGAGCGGTGAAGTGGACAAACATTTCGCGGGGTAACCCCGAACCACTCCACTCCGCTCGTCTAAACTTTAAATACTTATAACTCAAAAACTACTAGCCCCAATTCAATTTTCATGTATCTAAATACTAAGAAAAAAATTCTACTTTAGAATATAAAATTAAAACCCTACGTTGTCATTCAAAAAAGTAAAAAACTTAAAAAATTATAAGGATAAAAATAATTAAAAATATAATTTTTTAATAAAAACGTTGTTTTATAAGCGACTTGAAACTATGTAAAAAATATTTTCAAAAAAATTTACACTTTTTGAAATAATGAGTGTTGATTGATAAAAGAATCACCCAGTATAATAGGTTTTTTTTTTTGCATTGTTGTAAATGTAATTTTAAATTACTAGTATTACCACTGTACGCAATAATAGACTTGCACTCGCGACAGTGAACTTGTTTTTTATTTAATATTGTACCATTATTATCTATTTGAAAGCCAAAATGTTTCCATATGTCACTACGACCTCCAGGTAATGGTACTATCTTAATTGAACTCATAATTTTTATCTAATTATTTAACTTATTAATTATAACTATTGACAAATAAATTATTATTAATTTAACTTATTAATTATTTAACTCAACGTAGACGACCGAAAAAAGAGACTAATTATTGTAAAAATCCAACAGTCACAGCTATATACGTATATTGTAAGAGCTTTATCGTATTGCTTATCGTTGGTGTTTAATCGTTCTTAGACATTGATTTACTGTCAAAACTTATATAAATAGAAAATAGAAATTGCAACGAATTGATTTCAATTTTTGATATCGATAAAATGTTGGATATTTACCTGCGATGTCGTATTTCGGTATCGAATATTATTTTTGTCATATCGATATCGGTAAAATTGGTCTGATATCGAAATACGAAATCATTGTACATCACTAATATTTTTGTACATACAGCGTCTCCGGATATAATCGTGGTACCAGAGAACAAGACGGTGTCGGTCGGTGAACAGTTACAACTCTCGTGCAAAGCCGTAGGAGACCCGGAACCTTTTATAACGTGGGCCAAAGACGACATCGATCTAGAACTTGGCCAAAGAGTTCAGGTAAGATTATTTTAATATGTATGGTAATTAATCTTTCGTGAGAACCCAGTGAAAAATCAGCTTATATATAATCGTACACTGTTGTTAAAAAAATTTCTATTAATTATTTACTTTATACTCATTGCATAAACTCAAACTTTTTAGGAATAATTTACCCAATAATTTTTCATCAATAAATATTTTCTATTTGATGCAACTCTACTCCTGCATGAGGCCAATAAATAATCTAGGACAAAATCCCACCACAAAAATCTCACTCGAACTGTTTAAATTTAGATAAAATTTGCTTACCACAAATAATAATTTTTAGATTCTGAGCAGATACGTGTTTTTTTTTTTATTGTGTATGACATCACATTTTAGCACAGTAAAACTGCTTGGATTTCCTTCAACAGTATTTTTTCTGATAGGGAAGTGAATCTAGTTGGTACTTTGGGGGGTCAAAAGTAAAAATACTTTAAAATTTAAATTCAGGAAAATGTGCAAATTATTTTGTGTTATAAATTCATAAAAATTTCCTTTATAAATCTAAGATTTGAAAACGTTATACAAGATTCCTTATAAGTTTGTCGACCTTTATCAAAAAAATAAAAAAATATCTACAAGCAAATCAGATTAAAATGTTATGACTTATGAGCGTTTGAAGCTGTTTACGGACAATTTATAATTTCAATTTTTTTATTTATTTTTTCTATGAATATTAGAAAATACTATCTGTTGGCAAAAAATCTTGAAAATATAAAATTAGGCTCCTGGCTCCTGGTGTATTGTTAAAAAATCAGTTTAAAAATAACAAAAATTCTCAGTCAGAGTTTTTTTTTAATAAGCATTTAGTGTTCGATTTTTGACAATATTTATCAAATAAAAAAATTAAAAATGATTTTGTATACTTTTATATCTAAGGATTGAAAATTGAAAACAAGGTTACACGTAAATATGCTATATATAAATTACTTTATTCACAATAATATCATCAAATGTACTTAGTAATATCATAGGCTGACAGTCAGTCTACGCTCAGAATCGTTTTTCTTATACAATGATATTATATCATATTAAAATGTAATACAATCCCTTACAGTGACCCACTTGTAACGTACTGATGTACATAATATATAACTGGAGCGTTTTTGTTTATATGGCAACGGCACAACAGGTTTCCTAAAAATGCTGATCAAAGATTTTTACTTTTTAATACAAGTTTCTTGGGAAGTCGGTCTTATAGCGATTTAAAAATATCGTAAATGAATAAAAAGGCACATTTTTTATTATTTGAAAATAAAGTTAAAAATGTATAAATAATGTTGAAAAATGTGAAATATGCACAAATATTATAATATGCTAAAAATTGCTCAAATTTGCACTTTTCCTAAAATATGACGAAATATGCAATGATAATATACAAAGTTAAGTATGTAAGTTAACATTACCCCAGCACCCGAAACATTAAATAATTAAAATTTCGACTTGAAAACAGATTGGTATTATGTATAATACAAATCGGTTTTCAACTCAAAATTTTGGCCTTGGGGTGCCAGGGTAACACCCCTGGTCGAGAACCGAGCCTCACTTCATACTTGCATATAGTTACATGTACGCATTATACAGCGGGTACCTATATAATTATGAACAACACTCGTTTTTTATTGGCTATTAAGAATATATTTACTTCCTCGATTCTTTTTTTATGACGTATCTAACCTTTTGTCAGTACCTAGTTAACATTTATCATTTATTTAACTTTTAATCCATAGTATACTTACTGTTTACTGCAGGTATTTCAAAACAATACATTGATTATATCTAAAGTGGAAAATACGGACGGCGGTCAATATAAGTGCGTGGCGTCCAATCCTCTGGGACGAAAATCTTTTGAGGCGATGGTTAACGTAAACGGTAATATCATGTATATAATTATTATAGTCATATATCATTAATATAATATTATCATACGAGTTCTAAATCACGTGTGACTTTAAAATTCCAAAAATCAGAATTTGAATGATGTATCCTTCGTCAATCACTGGTTAGGTGATACACAAATAAAATAAACCTATAGTTATAACCAGACCAGGAATTAGAAAAAAAATTAGAACATTTGTGTTGTCTCTGTTTTACGAATAAAAACATAGCAAAAACTGTTTTGTGCCCGAAAGAATCGAGAAGGTTGTCTGTGATACTTATTCAGTTTTTATTTTTTCGACATCGGAACTACAAAAAAATGTATTTAAGTTTAAAAAACACATTAATAATGGATTTTGAAATAATATCAACGTTTTTCGTAAAAGTGATAAAAAAAAAAAAATAAAAACGATATTAATTCGCAGATAATGTCCTAAACTATATTGTATATCTATATCAATTTAGAATCTTAAATATCACTACAATTTGTAATCATTATAATTTTACACGTGATAGAACACAATAACTAACCGATACACAAGGCACACGTGAACATTATTAAATTAATAAAACAATACAAATACAACTTTTACCCACTTAATATAATATATTATTTTTTTAAATAACTATATTTATAATTTAATTTAGGTTTGGCGGAAAATGGTTGTTATACCATGTTTGGAGTAATACCATGTTTTTTTTTTAATATCATTGCATTAGCGAATCGCCTATTGTATAATGACATATTGTAAAAAATGTATTATTATTATATTTTTGATTTCTGTATTGTATACAATCTATTATTATTATATCAGTGACTTGTGTATTGTGTTTAATCCATATGGTAAAATATAAAATAAAGTAAATACTGCAGAACTGCCAGAACTACAATATAGTTTATAGTTTATTATTTTACTGTTTTTATTTTATTCGATCATTTTATAGACACTGTACAATCATCACTCTTTCCAAACCTGGCAACACTGCGACTATCGCTTCATAAAAAAATTACCTTTAATCTATTATACTTTATTAAGGGACCTGCGCGCGACCTGTTTTTTTGCTCAAAAACATGTCTTACAGGAAAAATTATCACGCCGTTATAGATTGGTCTGATTTCCGTTATTTTATTTTTGTTGGATATAGAAAGACTTATTGCTGTGGAAAATTGGACTTGGACTTTCAAAATTATTTTCTAAATCTTATATTACAAGTTTGAAACTAATCCATTTTTACAACTTTTTAGTTTTTGAATTATTTTTTGTTTTTAACAACGTAATCAAAAATCAAAGTCACATGCGCCCTGCCAAAAATATTCCTGTAACTAACAAAAGAAAATTACGGAAATCTGACCAATCTACGAGGTGTGAGTGTTTTTCCTGTAAAGTGTGTTTTGATCGATATAATACACCCTATCAATCCTCTTAAATAGGTATCGGGTAGTAGATCAGTAGAAAAGTATTATAATTGAGGTGGGAACTAAAATATAAAATTTAATTTTCAAATTTTATAGAATTGCGGAAAATTTGAAAAAATGCATAAAGGACCATTAACTGTAATTTGTTAAATTGTAATTATTACTAGTTTGAGTGTATTAGTGTGTTCTTAATGTTGTTAGTTATTACTGTGTTCGCACATCGTCTACGATAATATACCTATTAGTATTATTTGATTATAATTATGCCAACGTATGTGTAAAACAAAATAATAAAAAAAAATTGAAAAGTGGATGTCGCTCAGCTATACAGTGGGTTACAAGTGGGTCACTGTTATGGATGGTGTTAAATTTGAATTCAATGATATAATATAATTGTATAAGAAAAACGATTCTGAGCGAAAACAGTCAATCGGCCTATGATATTACTAAGTATATAATATGAATATGATGATATTATTGTGAATAAAGTAATTTATATATTTACTTCTTTAAGTGGAACATTGTTTTAAATTTTAATCCTTAGCTATGAACTAAGTATTTTTAATATTTTTCAAATGTCATTATAACAATATAGTAGGAGCCTTGTATTAAATGTTCAAGTTTTATTACCCCACGTATAAAGTTTTTATTGACATTCATAGAAAAAAGACTTATAAAATGTACCTAAACAGTTCAAAATGAAATCAAAATAGTTTGGAAATTTGATCGTGTATAGAAAATGTAAATATAAACAACCAGTGAAAATTGTATGTATATACATTAATATGTTTTAAAGTTACACCAAAAACCAAAATCGATTTGTCAAAAACGGATTTTGAGTAATAATTCCCGTTTTTCCTTAATTTTTATATTGTTTTTCCCGGCGATTTTTAAAACTAATGATAATTTTAAAATTTGACCTTCCAAATCACTAACTAGATTCACTTTCCCATCGAACGAGATACTGTTGATGGAAATCGAAGCAGTTTTACTTCCAAAAACCTTAATGACAGAACCAAAAAAAATGTGCTCTGCTATACAGTAGGTTACAAATGGGCCAATGTATAATAGATGGTATTAAATTTTAATTCAATGATATAATATAATTGTATAAGAAAAACGATTCTGAGCGAAAACAGTCAATCAGACTATGATATTACTAAGTATATAATATGAATATGATGATATTATAGTGAATGAAGTAATTTATATATTTTCTTATTTAAGTGGAACATTGTTTTAAATTTTAATCCTTAGCTATGAACTAAGTATTTTTAATATTTTTCAAATGTCATTATAACAATATAGTAGGAGCCTTGTATTAAATGTTCAAGCTTTTTTACCCCACGGATAAAGTTTTTATTGACATTCATAGAAAAAAAGGACTAATACAATGTTCCTAAACAGTGCAAAATAAATCAAAATATTTTGGAAATTTGATCGTGTATAGAAAATGTAAATATAAACAACCAGTGAAAATGTTATATATATACTTTAATATGTTTTAAAGTTACACCAACAGCCAAAATCGATTTGTCAAAAACAGATTTTGAGTAATAATTCCCGTTTTTCCTTAATTTTTATGTTGTTTTTCCCGGCGCTTTTTAAAACTAATGATAATTTTAAAATTTGACCTTCCAAATCACTAACTAGATTCACTGTCCCATCGAAAAAGATACTGTTGAAGAAAATCGAAGCAGTTTTAATTCCCCAAACCTTAATGACAGAACCAAAAAAAAAGTAAATAAAAAAAATGTGCTCTGCTATACAGTCGGTTACAAGTGGGTATAATGGATGGTATTAAATTTGAATTCAATGATATAATATCATTGTATAAGAAAAACGATTCTGAACCAAAACGGTTAGTCAGTCTATGATATTACGAAGTATATTTGATGATACTAATGTGAATAAAGTATAATAATATATAATATATAATATATAATATATAATATTATAACCTATAATTACGTGGATTCTTGTTTTAAATTTTCAATTAATAGCTATAAAAGTTGATCATTTTATAAATTTTGAACTACAAAATTATTAATAAATTTTAAAAGTGATAAATTTTGTCAAAATTTGAATATAAATGCTTAGAAAAAAAAATTGTGCCTATGTATTTTTAATATTTTTCAAGTGCTATTGTAACAATATATTATTAGGAGCTTTGTATTCAATTTTCAAGCTTTGGTTTACGTCAATTTTTCATTTATTTTATAAATAAAATTATATATAATTTATAATTTATTTTCATTTTTCAGGTAGAATCAAAGGCTGATTTTTAAAATTATATTCACAGAAGTTAAAATATGCATTTGAATAATACGCAATATTTGTTATTTTTCAAACGCAACTAATAAGTATATTTTTTTAGTGAAAAGAAATAATTAATAAATACTAATTAGGTATTTAAAAAAAAATGTTCATAATGCATCCGTCAGAAAATGGCGATTCCCAATAGGTCAGACCACCGGGAACTTTGTTTTAAAATTATATTAAAATATAACAATTATTTTTGTAGCGTATAATATATGTACCTATAAGTAGTATATATATACCAGTCCTGGCGCACCTCATAATATATCAGTAAAAGATCACAAAGAAAACAATGTGCAAAAAGATCAGAAAATTGAAATAATAATAATTAAAAAAATTTTTCGCAAAACTTATGAAATGCAATAATAATAAAAATATTTTCCACAAAACTTAATTATTAAAAATAAAAATCGAAATGCAATAATAATAAAAATATTTTCCGCAAAACTTAATTATTAAAAATAAAAATCGAAATGCAATAATAATAAAAACATTTTTCGCAAAACTTATTAAATACATTTTCACCCCCAAAATATTTTTCATAATACTTATGATATTAATAATTAAAATCGAAATGTAATAATAATTAAAATATTTTTTAATAGAATTGTTCTATTAAAAAAAGTCTAACAACAAACTAGTGAATATTAAATTTCAAACCAATTATTCATTATATGATTCGATAATTCATTATGAATTTTCTTAAAATAATCAAATAATTTCTTAAAATTGTTTTTGTAACGATTGTAACTATACTTATTATCATAAGATTGATATAAAGATGATACATGAGTTTCTAAATTATACATAGATGATTCAATTTCTGATAACTCTTTTAGTATATTTTTATATATTTGGATCATATCTAAAAATTGTTTACAATTTTCCATTTCTATTATTTATATTAGTAAAAAAATTTTTTTTAACATTGTTCTATTAAAAATATTTTTCTAATCTTTTTGATTTTGATTTCTAATCAATGTATTGAGATGGTTTACAAAATCATTTCTATCTATATTTGTTTTATAATGTCCCCAAGCTAATGTATCAATACCATTTTCCAAAATAAATCTTTTATCATCATACACACTTAAAGCTTTTTTGTTTTGTTCTACAGTAAAAATATCATGTTTCTTAGTTCTAAATAAATTTTGTTTAACATATTTTGATTCTTTTGTTAGTAAACATTTTTCAAAATCATTAAAACATATTTTATTTTCTACAACATTTTTTTTAACACCTTTAGCTTTTTTAATTTCTTTTTCAGTATCTAAGATTCGATGAGAATATAATTTAGATCTTAAACCTATAAATTCAGACATTATTTTTCCATTTAACTCATCTTTAAACTTGCCTAAAACTTTTTTTTAACTAAAGGTAAACCATAAATATTATCTTTTGGATAATCTGATGTGTCAAAATGATCTAACATAATTTTCATATCTTGATAAAAATCATTAGTTTTTATTTCTAATATTAGTGAATCTGTATCTGTGTATAACAATCTAACTCTATTTCCATATTTTTTCTTTATAATATTATAATAAAAATCATACATTAACATTTTAGATAAATCTAAAATACACATTCCTACATATATTGGTTGTTTGAAAGATATTTGTGTTCTTTTCATATGTACGGCAGCTAAATTTTCTGTAAAAATTGTTCTTCGATCAAAATTTGGTTTTGTAATTAATTTTTCTAGTTGGTATGCATTAGAACATAATCTTATATCAACATGATTTCGAACATTCATCATAGTACGTCCATAAACACTATTATTCATTAATTTGAAAAATTTTTTTTCAAACTCATTCTTAGCTTCTGATCTAAGATTAGTATTAAAATCAATATAAACTTTTAACCAAGGAGATTGACTAAATTCTAATACTCTATGAATTTTCTCTATCTTTAAACCTAAATTAATATATAATTTTAGTGTTTCATAATGTATTATATATTTTTTCTTATCATACAAAGTTGTTAATAATTTTGGAAGTTGTTTGTTATCAAAATGTCTTTCTGGTGCTAAAGGGAAATCTGAATGTAGATCATGAAGTTCTTTAGGGTAAGATAAATCGACTTCTAAAATATAACCTTTACATGATTTATCAGAAATATTCATTACATCAAAATCATTCAGATTATCAATCCATTTGAAATCTCCAGTAGGTAAATATTTACTCATTGCCCAACCATAAAGATTATTTGCATCTAAGTATTCTAAAAATATTGATTCATCCTTTTTTTTAAATTTATCTCCCATGTATTTATTATTTGCTTTTGAATATCTTTGACTGCATTGAGATAAGCCACCTCTGATTCCAGATTCAAACATCAATATTTGATCTATATCTGTTAATAAATCTAATTTTACTTTTGTCATTCTTAACATGCAATCCCACGCAAATCCTGGTGTTGTGTAATACCACATAGGATCTAATTTATAATTTTTTAAAGAAATATCTCTAAAATTTTCTATTATATCTGTTAATAATAAAACATCGATCTTATTATATAAACTAGTGAATTCACGCATATTTTGTATATTAAACACTTTCCAAATTTTATGTGAGTTTTTATATTCCTCTTTAGTTATATTTTTATCTGTGAGAGAACTATAAAATTTTTCAATAGGAGGTAAACATGTTTCATTAAATTTTTCTTCACAATCCATATACTCATAGGGATATGCTAACTTTCTAGTAACTAAATCTAAATGTTCTTCAGGAAAATATTTACTAAGTTCTTTAAATTTATTTTTTAAATTTAATTTCGAATCATTTCTTAAATTATTTGTTAACTTTTCTAAAGAACTAGGTAAAAATTTGAATGAATCTATAAATCTTAATTCTGTATATATTTTTATGTCTTTACCTTTCCTATTTACTTCACGTGACATCATTTTTGAAAAAGAAATATATTTTTCCTCATTATTTGGGATCATTTTTATTCTTTCATTATCGTTTCCAAATTCTTTTATAAATAGATGAGCATCATAACCTGAAAGATTATGAAAAGCAATTGGAATAAAACGTGGATTTTGGTAGTTAAGATTACATATAGAATGTGCTGCACCTCTATATTCTCCAGTTAAATGGTCATGATCCCGAACTTTTCGCATATTTTTATTTTTATTTTCTAATTCTTTTTTAAGTTTATCTTCATTCAATTTAAAATTTTTAACATCATCAATATTTTCATAATGTTTAATATTGTCTTTAATTATTTTAAGGTTATCTTCATACAATTTAAAATTTTTAACAACATCAATATTTTCATAATATTCAATAGCATCTTTAATTTTATTTTTTTCTTCATACAATTTTAATTTTTTAACATAATATTCAATAGCGTCATACAATTTTAATTTTTTAACATCATCAATATTTTCATAATGTTCAATAACGATATTAATTATTTTAAGTTTATCTTCATTCAATTTAAAATTTTTAACATCATCAATATTTTCATA